>CAJFCP010000124.1:1303338-1343968 GCA_904066005.1 Synergus itoensis | reverse complement strand
AAATTGCAACTGGCTAAAATGTAAATTTATAGGTAAATGTTTGCGTTATTTTTTGTTTATTAATGTAAAATTCTTGGTACTGAAAGTTATTGAAAGCTGAGCGAAAATAGTTGGTTTTGGTGATCCATATTCGCCAATTTATGGCAAACTTATGAAGATACAAATTTTTGAAATTTATATGAAAAACAGCTCTAAAGGATAAGTGGACCCAAGGGATGATGTTCTCTGGTTTGCGAACCGCTGCTTCGTAGGAACAGTCATTTTGAAGACACACGATCCATTTAAGGGTGGCAAGAAGATCCAACCCACCAAAAGGTCGACCCTCGTTGTCCACAGAGAATTGGATTAGCAACGTCGACAGAATCGCGAATTTGTTTCAATCTTTCCTTCCACGCCTGTCGGGCAGAAATCCTAGCATCTCTCGCCCTTAATTCTTCTATTTATTTTTGAGTTATTCAGCAATTCGCTTTTAGCGTTAATATTTGATTTCAAGTGAATTATGGAAATTATACAAGTTCAAAGTAACTCGTTTTATACATTTAGGGAGTTTGAAATTGGATTTTAAACTTTTAAACTTAACCATTTTTCATTTGAATGGCTTTAAGAAAAAAACATTTTATAAATCTGATGTCAAATATAAAATAATAATTAATGCTTTATTTGTCTAGTTTAACTTTTTTTACACTATAAGAAATAAGAGATAGAGGTGAATAATTTTTATATAATAATTTTGTATTTAAATAGCTTTTTTTTTATCCGTGGGTTTCAAATTCTTTAAATTGTCAATATCATCATCTCCGATACACATTCTCTACTGAACTATATGGAGATGAAATAAAATCATTGGACGTTGTGGAAATAAAGTGAAATTCAGTATTGGGTTGGGTGCAATTCGATAGGGAAGAACTATGATCCTTATTCCATCGAATTACCAAAGTCCATTCTTGCGTTTCAGTTGAAGGAGTACACATTGACAGAAACCTACCACGAGGACGAAGTAGAGATGGAATTCGTGAGCAACGAGAATCTACTGTCGAATAGTCCGACCCCTAGAGGAATCGATCCGAATAGAGACCTGAACGAGGTCATTGCTGTAGAACGTGGGGAAATGGATACCCAAAGATACAGGTAATTCAACCTTTTTTTCTCCCTCTTTTCAATTTTTTACCTTAAAAAGTTCTTAGTGAAAGCGAGTAAGAGGTAAGTAAAGAAACCACGAAGAATCTTCGATGTTGAAAGGTTTAGTGAAGCAAACGATAGAAAAGCATCGACCACAGTTCTTTTATCCATCTCGAGGAAACAAGGAAGACAAATAAATAAAACTTTTATTTCGTTATATTAAACGAATTCTCCTTTCTTCGTTTTCTTTTATATCTACTGATGCTCCCGACTCGTTGCTGCAGAAAATTGAAATTAAGCTTTGATCTCTCACATTAAATAAAAATTAAAGGTTAATAAGAGTTTCGAGCTTGAAGTTTTTTTTAGATATATCAGGTAATTCGTTTCTTAGATTTTAGTGGCAAAATAATAAAATAAAATTGGAAAAGAAAGCCAATAGTTCAGTGAAAGAGAACAATTTCATTTTTGTATTTTGGTGAAATTTTACAATTTTGTCCATACCGAATATGATACTGAATTCTTCGCTGACTTGGCAATGTCTATCCTTTTTCAATCTGTTTTTCCTATTTCGAAATTTCCACCCGTCTGTAAGCTTTCTCAATTCCCGACTTTCTCTTTTCCTTTCGTTCCAGCTCTCTCATTCCTCAATTTTTATAAAAGAGCCTACCATTTCACTTGAAAATTGAGAGACTGCCTTGCTCGTTTTTCCGAAGCTTTGCTCGCTATTCGATTGACGTGTGCATATAAGTCAAGGTTGGCAATATTTCACTTCGTGCATCAGTCTCGAGAAATTCTTCAATATTTCATTTTACCTAAGCTTAAACGAGAATAACAATTTCCAGAGAGTAGCACTTTCTTTTTGCAAAACAGATTCACAATAACGTTTTTGACCGATATTTCATTAATGGATTCCTGTCTGAATATTCAAATCGTAAGTTTAAACTTTCAGGAATTTAAAATTCAAATTTTGGTGTGGATTTAGTATTCAAATATTCATTTTTAAAAAGAATATGATATGTGTATAGTTAATATTTTAAAACATTTTTTTAAACATTTTTTGTATATTGATCAAAAATAAGACCAATCTAAAAATCTCTCAAAAAATACCAGAAAAATATTTACAGAATTAATTGCTGTAACTGAAACCATTTTTCAGTCTAATAATTTAATTTTACCTTCGATATTTAGAGAATTGAGACATGAATAAGAATCATAATTATAAGAACATTTTAATTATTTTCTATGAGATATTAATTAACTATTATTTATTGCTAAGGAATAGGAATGTAAGTAGCTTTAAAATAATGATTAAAGAACATTCATTTCCGGAGAGATTCCAGCAATTTCTCGTCATTTCCTGTGTGAGAAATACGCAGATGTAGAGAAGCGATTAATCTTGGTAACTGCAAGCTCTAACATGTAGGTTGAAACAGCATAAAAAACTGTGCAAGGCAGTTAAAAATATTGTTTTTTTTTTAATATCTTTAACTGTTTTGCACAATATCTTTAACTTAAACATTTGTCATTTAAATCCAATTAATTATAATAATAAATTCGAACGTAATACTTTCACAATTTTTTCTTGCTGTATCGAGTAAAAAATGTTTAATCTAATTAGATCAAACATTTTTTTGAGAAATTCCTTTTTCAGATATCTGTGCGTCTTGTGCAATGTGCACACGTTAAATCAGATTTTCTTATTTTACTTTTAAATATTCTTGAAAAGAAAAATTCCAATATACGTACTTAAAGGGTTCTCTTGACTTTGCACTCCCGCTAACATGTCTGATACCAACGTTCTGGAAAATTCCTACTCAATTTCCGTAGAAATCGGCTCGATTCGAGATCTACTTCCGGATGGAAAGAGCCTGCGGATCGTATCGCGGTAGCAAGTAAACGCGCGAAGATCGACCTCTGATGGAATCGAAAATTCTGTTAGATCGAACGATAAATAAGTCCTACCCTACTCCATGTATTGCTTGATTTACCCACCGGTCTCTTTTTCTCTCTCACGCTTCCTCTCCCTCTTCTGCTTTCTCGTTGGAAGACATGGCAACCGTAAATCAAGTCTCCAAATTGTTTTCGCGAGTCGATACTCCACTCGATAGTTTCAACTTCTATTTTGAAGCCCTAGGAGAAGCAAACACTCGAGAATCTTGAGATTTTGCTCAAAATGTAGTAGCTATGCGTGCAGAAAACATTTATGTGATTAAGGAAAAGAGAGAGCGAGAGAGAAAAAAAAGAGAGCTATGAAAGGAGAGAAAAGTATATTCATTATACTTGGGATTAAATTTCTGGTCTCTGAGAGCAGAAAAAATACGAAGCAAAAGTTGAGAAGGAAAAATGAAAGCGAGAAGTGATGATATGAAAGGAAAGAAGCAAGGAAATTGAATAAGGCGAAACAGATGGAGCAGAAAAACTCTGATAGACCATATTATAGTCTCCCAATTTAAAATAATATCAGATCTCTTCCCTGGAGAATATCTTTCAATATGTAACCTATGTAATAGGATTTAATTATCTATTGAACTGATTCTGCAAGATAAAAGCTAGGTCTTTTTTTTATTTTTTTAAATTTTCATTGTAAAATTTTCAAGCTTCTATTAATCTTCTTCTGCCAGTCTGCGATCTTCAAGTCTGACACATAATTAAAATGTTTCAGCAAGATGAACAATTTTAATTGCAAAAAGTAAATAGTAAAACTATTTTGATGATACCATCTGCCGTCAAGATCTTTATTCAAAATTTTTATATTTTACTTTTTAAAAATATTTTAAAATATTAAAATAACTTTTAAAATTTAGAAATTATTATTTTACATTGTTATTTACATTACATTATACATTATTTTACTATTTTTCAGTTACTGGACACCAGAGAATGCTCGAGACCAGTTCATAACAAGTAAGCCGGATGACAACAAGGCGGCTATCATGAACAGCATTGCCTCGTCATATGCTCTACAACGACCGAGGTTAACGGCGACTTCGACGCTTTCGCCTGACAAAACGAAAGAGGGTAAAAAACTCCACGGCAACTGGTCATATTACCGACCCTACCAGGGTTCCTCAGAAGCGCAGAAGGCACAAATATTCGAGGATATTCAAAGGAAAATCACCAATGTTACGAGCGTTCCCGCCACTAGTCATCCCTGGAAAAATTCTACCAATATCAGCGAACATCAGCGCAGATTTAGGTCGAAGCACCACAAATATACCAAAGGAAAACGACCTCGAGCTCGTGAGTTTTCATTTTTTTTTATTATTTCAGGACCTTCATTATTTACAAGGGACCCTGCCAACAAGTTCAGAGTTTTTCATAAAGTTTTCGATGTCTATGTCAATAGGATTGAAGTTTTATCAGTGGAAGTCTGGAAGAGCCTGGAAGAGAGATGGAGACAGTTTACACTCACACTAAATCGCAAGGTGTCAAATTTTGATCCAAAAGAGGATCAAAGCGTTTCACAAGGGAAAAACATTTGAAAAATTACAACTACATTCAAATATTCCTACGTAGGTGTCAATTGTTTTACCATTAGACAGCCCTTTGATCTACGTTTGGATCAAAAATTGACCCCCTAAGATTTAGAGGGCTCCTGTAAGTTTTGCTACGCAGTAGATTTTACTTTGCTTCGTAACCAATCTACGGTGTAAACTGGCTCGTGGAGTTGAGTTCCCACTCTAAATCACCTTCTCCATCAGTCAATTACTCAAGCCGGTTCCAACAGCTTCACAAATTGTAGAGAATTTTCTAGCTTCTTTGGTCCCTATGTTTGCTCGGGAACAATACTATACAAGTGTTCTGTTCATAGCCTCATACTTGGGGTGGAAGCTAAAGTTTAAACCACTCAAACTTATTCAAAAGTGGAAGTTAGAGACCTTTCCCTCTAAATTTTTTCCTTTGAACTTTCGCTTTCAATTCGATAGCGGAATAATTTCAATTGGACATAAACGGGACTTTGTGAGTCGCGAGTTTTCATTGAGAAAACTTTATGCTAAATTTAAGGCTACTCAATGAGCGTATTTTTCATGTGGTGGATCAAAAAGTGATGTTTGTTTTATATCTCCCTGGCTCAATTTATTAATCGTGTTTGCTCTTATATTTTTTGTCGGAATTCTCAAAAACCAAATTTTGAGAAAAATATAATTATTGTGAGTCCTCTTCTAACTTCTTTTGAAAACCTCCCAGAAATTTAATTATTTTAAGTACCACTCTACTTGAAAATATTTATTGTTCACTTCCCTGCTTTACTTTTCTCGCTCTTATTTCTTTCCACAACAAGAAATGAATAAAGGCCACAAACAAAAGTTTTCCAGAGACTTAAGGCAGAGAAGGTGAATGAGAGAGTTGAGTCATAAAAAGAGTGGTGCACGTCTGGAAGGTAAAAGAAGCCGGACACGATTGGCTAAGACATAGGATATGTTTCAGGACTGCCAAGAGACTGCAAGGTCGGCGAATGGGGTCCCTGGAGTGCTTGCAGCCGAACTTGTGGGATTGGTGAGACCCAGAGGACAAGAGAGGTCGTCATAAAGCCGCGCAGAGGCGGCGTTCGTTGTCCAGCACTCAAGGAAACCAAGTGGTGTAGCGGAATCAATCCTTGTCATGAGAGTAGCAAACCTTTCCTGGACGCTCATCGATGGTAGTGATGATCCTCCTATGAGTGAATAAATCTAAAATCCTATCGAGATCGTTACACAAAGAAAATGTAAGTTCAAGATGATCCAACCAAAAATTCGAAAATTAACTTTTATAACAGCCTCATCTTATTTTGTTTAAAAGAGATCGCAATACGGTTCACTTTGAATAAATCAAACTCTCGTGAAAGTTAATTTTTGCTCTATGACAACTTAAATCTTTTTGGGTCAACTGGAATTTACTGTTTTCTCTGCAGATGAACCAAAGTTAAATCTTCTTCGATTTGGTGACCTATCTCATCATCAAAGACGATCTTGCGATAATAATCTAGGAATGGTGGGGGCGTTTCAAGAACTCAAAATAGTTTTCTCTCCAATAACAAAAGATACGGATTTTTCGAAATGTACGTATATAAAGAGAAAGAAAAAAGGGACAAAGGGAAAGAAACTTGAGCAAAAGGTACGCAGGAAACTCGGAACTTTCCGCGGCTCTAAAGAAATAGTCAGATGATGCCAAAGAGAAATTCGAGACTCGTTTAAAAGCGACTTTCCTTTGCAATTGCACTTCGCGTTTTGTATCTCAGGAAAAGTTTGGCTATGCAGAAATAAGCAGAGCGAGGCACGATTTTCTTTTTGTGACTCAAGTGAGAAAAAGAGAAAGAGTTTCTCCTGTTCTTAATCGCGGCTCTTCTCTTGAAATGATTATTGTCGCGAGAAAATTTCTTCGACTGTAACTATATCTTTTTGTGAGATAACAATTCTTAAATTTCTTCGACAAAAAGAAAAAGCAACGGAGAGGCAAAAGCTTATCAACCTTTACGGTTTCAATATTCACTGGACAATCTTTAAGAACGACGTTAATCTGAGTGTCAAGAAGCGCTGTTTCAATAAAATAATGCAGGAGGAAAATGAATTGTTGAAGTTTATTCAATCTTAAAAATGTTCTCGTTTACGCATTTATAAATTACGATAGTAACTGAAAGTTTTATGAAATGTAGGATGCTTTTAATAAATCATTGCCAATCATTTGCCTAGTGAGTTTATGAACAGACAAATGATCAAATAAATCTAAAATATAATTTCAAGTTTTTGAAACCGAAAATCTATACTTTTTTGGAAGTATTTAAATTGTATTGATATTATTAATATTATTTAATTAAATATATTAAATATATTAAATATATTTTGCATTTATGATTTTCAACAATTCACTTTTCTCAAGTTAATGTTGTTTTCCTGTCTCTTTGTAAGTCGAGAAGACACAAGTCTTCCTCGCAGAGAATGGTTGGAGGTTTTCACAAAATATCATCAGGTATGTATTAGGTATTATATTCTAGGATAAAATTAACGATAATAATAATATTAATTAATGATTAACCCTTAATGGTAAATTCGTTAATTGGATAGAAAGGTGTAATCGACGCTAACAAGGAAAAGGGGCCAGCGATTTGGTTCTTTGTCACTATCAAAACTGCCCTGATTCATCGAATAATATTGTTTTTATTTGGCAATGGACTTTCTGTTATTTCAGAAAAGCGTCGAGGTTTTTCGACCTGTTATTTAGAATCGTTAGACACGTATTTTCAATTAGATGTTCACTACAAACTTGACGTGTTCAATGGATTTCAATGTGAGAGAGAACAGAAAGGGTGTGACACAATTTAGAGAATAAGGACTTTGTCAGTAACACGATATCTTTGGAAAAAAGTCTTCGCTAGTAATTACGATTAGGTGAGTCACAACATATTGTTTAGTCGTACTGATTTTATTATCTATTTTTTTAATTGAGAAATATTTAATTAAATATATTGAAAAATTTGTTTATAAATTAGAAGAATTTGAAACTTTGTATTTTTTGGGAAGCAAGAAAAAGAAAAATTGGAGATTAGTTTTGGAAATAATATCGTGGATGGTACAATTATGACGATTTCATGACGACGATGATTGTATACAAGTCACTGTGCATTTTAGAGTTAAGGTATTAGTCAATAGGTCTAGGAATAAGTAATGTGTAGTGATGTATAACACATAAGTTTATATTACATAATAAAATCTCTCTAAAAAACTACTGCTATTTCATTAAACGAGAAAACTTTTTTATGTTTAAAGATTTTGAAGTATTAAAAGTGTTAAGACAGGAACAAGAATTTAACTTTTTTATTAAAGCTGAAAGTAGTTTTTAAAGGATTCTATCATGCCTTTTGTGACTATTGAAAACTCATTTTTTAAAATATTAATCGATATTAAAAAAAATATATCACGGAAGAATAATACCGATTTTCCTCGAAGGAGAAAGAATTGTGGGAGGAATTTAGTCGAGGGTATCGATTAATCAAGAATACTTTTCCCACAAAGTATTAATAGCTACCTTTTATGGTGTAGATTGTTCGAAAGCAAGCGAGCGAATAACGTGTCAGCCAATTTCTTTGGTGGCAGCTGGCTGTCTTCCGAACTTTTTACTGCCACCACATTAATAGTGTGAGAGGAAGAGTATACACTGGAAATGCAAGGAGACGAAGGAGGTGAAAAAGGAGGACTGTTATCACAGGACATTACCCCGAAATAAAGGACAAACGCGGTCCAACCGTAATATAAAGGGTAAGCTTTCAAAAAAGAAAAAATAAGCTTTAATTATTTAGTGCCTACTTCTCTATTGTTTCACAATCCAATCTTTTTCATTTATTCTACCTCATAAATAATACAAATTAAATTTTAACAGAAAATTAACCACTGAAATTACTGCAAATATTACAAAAAATTGACTTTACTGATGAAGGATTAGTCAGAAGATTTTAAACTACTCTCTGCTATGGTTATTTTAAGTGAGTAAATATGCTTTTTTTTAACGAAGAAGATAATTTCGCTTGTTCAATGGTATATACAAGCTAGCCCGAGAAAATATAAAATGTATTTAATTGGCTTTTACGTCAGGAAGCGAGTTTCGTTTCATACTTAATATTTGCGCATGAAGATATTTTCTCATTTCTCCACGACTTGTGATAAACACGAGTAAACAGAAAACCACTCATTTCTCCTTCGATTTGAAAATATTTATAAGTATAATCTTACCTGCTAGCATTAACGTAACACAAAAGCAAATAGTAAAAAAAGAATATTTCCTCTAAGGAAAGACCTTTTCAGCATCCGAAACATTTCAACTTAATTAGGAACGCTCTTTTAATCTTTTTAATTAAAAGATTTAACGAAACGAGATATCAGAAAAATGCTGTTTTTATAAGAATAAAGCGAGCATCATCAACAAGGGAAAGTCACAGGTCGTCTTTTATCTCAAGTAACTGGATGACCAGGTTACTTCCTGAAATTGAGTTTTCTTGAGCAGTTCTTGAAAAAAATAAGAGGGAATAAAAAGAGTAGAAAAGGGAGCGATGAAAGGAGAATCTTCAATAACGATCAGTCTTTTTTTAAGACAGAAGACATACGGTAAGGAGAATATTGTCGGAAAAGACGTGCGTCCTTGGTTGACCCGGAAACGGGAGGTTCATAAAATTAATAACTCATAAATTTCTCGAAATAGCATAGAGAAAATTACCTAAGCGTGTTATACCTCCACTATCTTCTTCGTTCCTTCGCTACCTTGACTAGTCTGTCCCTAGCGAATACGACCATTAAGGATGGCACTGCATGTTTTATAATACGAGAGATACATTGGAAAATTAAAAGTATAAGGAAAGTGACTTTTATATCTTCAATAAAGTCAACACTTTCAGGCTGATTGCACATTATGACTCAGCACTGTAGGATTAAATGGTTACTTTCTTTAACTGATATTATTATATCCATGAAAATTAAAATATCATGTGTTCTGAAAAAAAAAATTGATGACAGAGATTATCGAGTATTACTTTGACTAAAAAAGTAATCGCATTGTGCTTTACTTGAGTTCTTTGTTAGTCTTCTTTAGTTCCCAACAAAAAAGTACATTTTTCTTCGAAAGGGACAAGGGTTGTCAGAATCAGAACCTCGTCAGGGAAATCTCTGGAACGTATTAGGGAGAGTCTTTACGACTCAGAGACTTTCAAATTAAACCTGTCTTTGAAAACAATCTTCTCCAATTTAAGACTTTTCTTTGCTAAAAAACACGCACTTTAAATTTTTAAACAAATTATTTGTAAATATTATTCAGTAAGTAGGTACATACATTTAAAAATTAAAAAAAAGGAAAATCTAGAGAAGATTAAGTTCTTAATGTAACTGCTGGAACCATCTGAGCTCTAGTATTTCTATGTTAGCCAACAATAACCAAGGATTTTCTACTGAAATTAACTAGAGTCTGTAGTAAGTTTTCCCTTTATCCAGAAGACTACGAAGCACGTGCCAAGTATATAGCACCCCTAAGAGTTGCCCTCTTCTAGCAAATACGCTCTTCAAAGAAATTTTCTCAATAAAAGTCTCTATACTACAGTCGTATAGAAAAATATTACGACCTAGTAAATCCTTTTTTCCCCGCAAAATGTTCATCTTTCAAGAAAACAATCGTTTTTACGACCTTTTCATTCGTCATTGAAAGTAAATATTACTCCCTTACAAAAATTGAGTATTCTATTGTTTGGAAAGTTATATTCTCGCATGCAATTTTATATTGAAATTTCCTCAATTTTCTCTTTTAGATTTTCACAGAAATCCGACGCTGTATAAACATTCAACGTGGCAAATTATTCAGTTGAGTTGACTTGCTATATACTGCGATTGGGAAAAAATAGAAGAAAACAATATGCGGAGGGTTGTTGAAAGCACTAAAAGTTAAATGAGAAGTGAACATTTTATACAGTGGGGCGTTTAGCGACGATGAGGGGTGAATACATATACAGTCTTCGATAAAAATGCAAATCTGTGATCTCGTTGGAGAATGAGAAGTGTGGTGCGTTTGCAATGTGACCCTCGTGGAAGAGTGAGTGTCAAATGCACGTGTATGCGTAATTTTCGACTATAATTCGATCCACAAAATATTTGCCAGAAAGCCGTTTCATGGTTCCCGGGTTGATTGATACGCCAGAGGGGATCTGTGCCTATATCAGCCCGTCTATTCCTCTCCTCTCCTTTCCTCTCAACCCCGGCCAAATTGCTAATTAATATCCTGGTAACTGAAACCTTTCGTATCAAGCAGCATCAAATCCGGCTGTGTGAACTGTTAACTAACATTCCTCTATTTTTTCCTGCCTGCATATATGCAACACGATGCACTAAATTCACATCCAGTCTCATTTTTGTCATATCATTTTCTGATGTTTATCATATTTGTATAAATATACATTTTTAAATAATTTTAATTGTCGATTTTTATATTTTCTACGTTAAAGACTTTTATTTTATTTTATTATTGAATCTCATTTTTAATTATAGGTGTGTATTTCACTTTGAACAGGTTTGTGATGGGAAAAATTAAATATGTGAGTGAACTAGTTTTTATTCAAAGTTCAAAATAATATAATAATATTTAAAAATTTCAAAGGAACTTGAAAAATAAATAATGTTCTTTAAAATCAGTGGAAAATTTAAATGTTGTGCTAACAATCTAAAAATTTACACAGAGGCAGACAAACAGCAGACACATTCTTAAAAACATGTTTTTCGGATTCAGGGAGTCAAAAAACGTGTAGATTTTATAAAAAAAAAAGGGGGGGGGATGGTTATATTTTACAAAAATCTAATACCTTCTCTAATGAGAATGTAAAAAAGGTTTAATTAAGCTTACATTAATAGTCATAAAGAAATCTAATATAGTATTTTAAATTAAGACCCCTTGAGTCCTTGGAAGATCAAGTATGCAAATAAAGCAATTAAAATTTTCCGAGCCGAATTAACTGACACAGTTTGTGGAAATTTTGTGTAATTTGACTTTCATCTGCTTCGTCCTCCGCGCAATGGAGAATACTTGGGACCCTAAAGACTCGACCTAGTTTCAACTTGCCGCGTTCATAAGCACACGCCTTAAATATACACAGCTTGGTGGACACTTTCATTTCCGACTTGAGAATTATCATTTTAGGAAATTGTATCTGTAATACAAAAAATTAGATATAGAGTATCTTGTTCCCGCTTCAAGTGATCTATTTTTTTCTATATATATAATAGATAACATATTCCAGAATCGGATTGAAAAGTTTCGAGTTTAGAGTTTCTTGACCGAAGAATCAATATATATAGAATTCTGGGTTAAACGTCGAGCGAAAAGTTTAAGAAATAAACAAGTAGCCTGACATGTAACGTCTAAAGTAAGCTGATCTATTATTTATTGAATTCTATGGATTCTAAAAAGAAGTTTGATATTTTTGTGGGTTATATATTAACTTTTGAAGACATCCTACACTTTCATTCGTTAGCAATCTGAAAGCGGTCGGGGACAAATTGAACGACCTGTAATAATGAAAGACCTATATAATTCCTGTTAGCAGGATATCTTGTGGCCATTATCCAATAGTCGCGAATAAATCCTTTTTCACAGAGGAATAAAGATCTCATTTAAGTAGATAAGGAAAGTTTTTGTCAGCCATTAGAGTATTTATTCTGCCTGGCGGAACTCGTCCTTTTCTACTGCGGAACGTCAACGCCGAAGTAGATTAGACAAATTTTGGTCAGACGTAGTTTTCATACATTTTTATTTCAACTGATGGCTGGTTTCTATTGTAATACAGGCAAGAGGAAAAGCTCTTAAACTTCAGATTGAGTATCTTGAGTTTAAATAATTGAAAAAGCCTGGTTCTAATAGGATTACTTGTCCCTTCATTTATTTAGCGATTCTTTTCCTGCTAAGGATCGTTTCGAGCTAAAAGAGAAAACCCGATTTAGAGTATCCCCCCTTTTTCAATTCACCCTCTTTCCATTTGCGACCTCATTCGCGTCTGTAACCGATCAGCGTTTCGTGTACCCTGCAATAAAAGACGTGGCCATCAGATGAAATTAGTTTTCCTTATTTTATCGTTTCTCTCTTTCGAGCTAACTTCGAAGTGGTCTGGCCCCATCTTCTATTCTGGTTTCATTTGAATAAGAAGAACATTTTAGCGAGATTAAGATAACGGTGAGGGTGTCGACCAGTCGAACCTTGTGGATTTACCTCCGGGTTAACAATTCCTGGTAACTACTTCCGACCTTTCAACGCTTTTACAGAAAACGCTACCTGCAATTTACTTGAAATAAAATGTTTAACCGGGCGCCTGATATCTCCGTAAATCCTAAAAAATGAGGCAGAATCATTGCTTTTTTTTTAACGAAGACATCTGCGAGTTTCTCAGTTTTATATTCAATGGAAAATCGTAAAAACTAAATTCTTAAGAGGAAAAAGTTTTTTAATCAATATGTGCGAGCATCAAAGACGTTATTGCAAAAAAACTATAGAGAAGGATTTTAAAAGTTGGAATTTTGATTTGAAATATTGATGCTTTCCAATTTAAAATTAAAATAAATTTCGATTAAAATAAATTGGAAAATGATATCTTTGGCTTGGTAAAAAATGAATGCTGCAGAAATTGGATTCATTCAGAATTAAATTATCTGACATAAAAATGTTATTATATTTTCAAAAATATTACTAGTTTTAACGAAAGCCTCGAATATTTTAAAGTACCAATTCGATTTAAAATTAAATTAACTACCATAAGTTAAAAAAAGAATTGTAAAATATCTATGAAGGAAGCAGTTGCACCGTTATTCTCATTAATTCAAGTAAAACGTTAATAAAACTGATTGAATTATTAAAGCTTTTATATCATTTCTCACTATTTTTCATCTCTGTTAAATTTATGTTTTGTTCTATAAAATTTTCATTCTATTTAATGTTTTATTTTTCTCCATCCGCTTTTAATTCTTTCCTGGCTTTATTTTCTTCTCTCCGTTTAATTGTTCTTTATGTAGGTTAAATTATATTTTTAATTAAAGAAATAACTCCACTACATAAAATAGAGAAATATGGAATATGGCCAATGGGAAAGAAAAATGCTTGATTTAATCAAAAGGGAAGACAAGATACGTGACAGAGAGGGAAAAAAGTTTGAGAAGTGAAATATGTAATTTAATGATGCAGCTGTGTGAGCATGAGAGTGTGTGGGAGGAATTGACTACGGTTTGGCTTCATCATTAGCCCTAAGTGTCGCGTCGATCACGAGGGAACCAAACACAGGGGAACCCTAGCTCGTAGTACATCTACATCTACGCAATTTCCGACATTAGCATCGAATTTCCGCAGAAGCCTCTACCACTCGTAAACACTATCCCTTCCAAATTGTCATATCTTAAATTATTAGCATCCTTCCCGTCAAAATAGATATAACTAGCAATTTAATAATTTGTCTCTACAAAAATACTCAGTTGAACATGAATTAAGAGTGGATGAAAAATGAAAAAAGTATAAAATTATATATACAAGTAATAAACTTTCTGCTAAATGAGTTCTATTACAAATATGTATGTATAGCTATGTTTATGATATTCTGTATGCATATTGATAATAAATATTATATATAGTGTGTACACGCACACCTATAAAACTTATTTAGGAAACTATATACGTATCAGATCGCGCATATAGCTCGTTTAGCAGCAACATACATGCATGGTAAATTTGATTAGCAAGTTTGAGATACATTCCAGATCCCGCTACAAAATGGAAACAGTTTACTAAAAGGAAAAGTAACAAAGCTATTTTCCTGTAATGAAGTGCTAGAAAGCTGTCATATGAGAAGTTATCTTTTAACTTCTAATTACTATAAAAGCTCTTTACATATTTTGTATTATACTTCTCCACCTTTATTTAAAATGAGAAATATTTCTTTTTTAGCTTTTTAATCAAATATAATGTCTAAAAAGTGCAAAACTCATATATATAATTGTATTTCTACAAAAAAAAAAGATTGAAAGTAGAAAGAGTCATTTTTAATTTTTACTGACATCTAAAGAATTCAAGGGTTCGTGTCCCTCCTAAATTAAAAAGCTTCTTATGAATTTGAAATTTTGAAAAACAAGACATGCCTTTAGGGTCCTTTGCCCATGTAAATTTCCCAAACGACGCTCAAATTATTTTAAAACAGGACTGTCCTGCGAAATACAGGACATAATAAATTGTCACTTTGTCATAAATACATATTTATATGTAATTTCAAAGATTTCAAAGATATTCTTTGATAATGTTTATAAATAATTACCACTTTAGAGGATAAGGTGGTAATCTTCTCTTATCACAATATGGTAACCAGAACTTATTAATAAGGTTATCAGCCACTGAGAAAATATATAATCTTTTATGTAATTAAATTTAAAAAAACTTAAACGATCATCGAAAAACAGGTGAATTCACAATTGTGACCATTAGTGTATATATTTATGTATAAAATTCTCAGAAGAGATACTTCTAAAGTTTGTAAATTCAAAATTCGCGGGCAAAAGGGACTTTGACATACAGCGCCTTCAACGGCTGAAGAGTGAAAACAAACGTTTAGTCAAAGATATTGCTGTGTGTGTGTGTGGCATTGCGGTATGGCGGCACGTGCACTTCTTAGATTGGTCGTTGTCACTCATGAATTCTTTGTAAATACTTGAGAAATTGATAAAAAAATTAAGGTAAGTGATATCCCCAAAAATTTCATCAATTTGCTTTGTTTATCAGACACACCCCGGCCATAAAATAGACCAAAATAACTACCCACTTTCATCCAAATCAAATTCTACTCTTTTCTACCAAATTTTAATTTTTTCTGATAATGCAATGATTAAAAAGCTGATAATTTCTTTGCGTTAATAATTCAATATTTCTTAGGCAACCTATTTGTTCAAGTGGCTTTATAAAGCTAAAATTACAAAAGAGACTCAAATTCACAACAATCAAAACTACTGTCAAAATCGATTTGTTTTTTTGTTATTTCCTGTGTTATTTAAATTTCAGATGTGGATTTTTATACTTCTGTATCCGTTACTTCTAAGTTTGGAACCGATACGAGCGGACAAAAAAGTTAATAAATATGTAACTACTTTAATCGACGCCAAATGGAGAGACACACCTCTTGTTCTTGAAGTAGCCGAATATCTCAATGATGAAAATCCAAATTATTTTTGGAAATTTATCGATCAAATTTCCAGCGAAAACAGCGTTTTTCAAGATACTAGTTAGTGTCAAAATTATTGCAATTATGGCAAATACATACTCAACAGGTATTTTAATTTTTCAATTAATTGTAACGCTTTTCTGTGTTTTCTTTTCAGTAACTGAGAAAGAGCACTATGAAGCAGCTGTACGAATTGCTGAAGAATTTCTTTCACCAGCTGAAACAGCTGTACTTAAACTGGGCTTATCACTTCGAATATATTCAGCTCGAGTTGAAATGTTTTCTCAAATGGCTCAAAATAAAAATGCTTCCCACTTGGGCTGCAATATTTTGGTGGATATCGGTGGCAGATTCACCTGTTCATTGGAAGAGATAGACCGACTCATAGATGAGGTTCAAATACCAATTTGTATATTCAAGAATTATGTTCAGAAATACAATTTTTCAACACAAGTTAAAAAGTATCTATAAATCTAATTTCATAAGGCTAATTTTCATTTTTCAGGATAACTGGAAAAAGGTAGACACGTATAGTATAGACCACTTCTACCTAGGAAAACAACAAACCGACAAAACTATTGTCTTATATGCACAAGTAGGAACCAAAGGTTTTAATCAATTTCACGAAAAGTTGAAAACTGTTGCCGAAGCTAAGAAACTGAATTACATTCTTCGCCACTATGTCAAAGTAAGCAGATCCTTCGATACGGGTTAATATTTTTAGTTGAGAACCATAAAGCATTTATAAAACTTGTTTTGAATTTTAGAACAGGCCCCATAGAAGATTGCGTTTATCGGGGTATGGAGTAGAACTACAAATGAAATCTACAGAATATAAAGCAACGGATGATTCTGATATTAAAGATAATTTGAAAGAGGGTACAGACGAATCAAACGAAGGCGTTGAGGAACTGGATGGAATTAACTTTTCAATTTTAAAGTAATTTACGAATTCTGTATTTAAATTATGCATTTAGAATTAAATTTAAGAGTGTCTTTGTCTTTTAGGAAACTCTATCCGGAAAAACACGAAGAACTAGATCAGTTGCAAAATCATCTTTTAGAAACTAGTCACGAGATCGGGGCTTTGAAAGTTTGGCAGTTTCAGGAACTAAGTCACCAGGCAGCAGAGAGAATAATGAAGTCACCGCCAAATGAAGCCATCAATGTCCTAACAGATATTGCTCAAAATTTCCCAATGCAGGTCCGTGAACTAAGGCAAAATTCCTATTTTTAACATCTTCAGAGTTAGAAAATATAATGTATTGTAAATATTCTAGGCAAAGTCACTCATCAAGACAAAAGTCAGCCCCGATATGAAAAAAGAAATGAACAAAAATCAGGAAATTTTTACTGCTAGTTTAAGTCTTCAACCAACGGATACTGCCATTTTTATCAACGGACTGTTCTTTGATTTGGATGCAATCGATATTCTTACGCTTTTGGAATCCTTAAGAGCTGAATTGAGAGTTATGGAAGCTCTGCATAAAATTGGTAAGATCCTAAAAAACATTTGCTTAAACTAGATTTGTAAATAATGTGTAATTGTTTACTTTCGTTCTTTTCAGGATTCGGTAACAAGAAAATGGGAAAACTCCTCGCTTTGGACCTATCTGGAAACGTGGACAGTCAAGACTTCGCGATAGACATAAGAGATTCAGCGATTATCTGGATAAATGATATTGAAAACGATTCACGTTACAGTAGGTGGCCACCTTCCCTAACAGAACTTTTGCGTCCGACCTTCCCGGGAATGTTGAGAAATGTTCGTCGAAATCTGTACAACTTGGTGATAATAGTCGACCCACTAAATCCAGACTCTATGCCTCTATTCTCTCTCGCTGAATCTCTTTATTCTCACTCTGCTCCTCTTCGAATTGGTTTTGTCTTCATTATGAATTACAATACTTCTCTTACTGGGCTACAAGATCCTAGCATTGCTGTCAATAATGCTTTCCATTACTTCACGGAAAGCAAAACTCCAAAAGAAGCTCTTCACTTTTTATCAGAGGTAAGAATTAAAAGAAAATATCCCAAATAAAAAAAAAATAGATATTCTAAATTTATTTTCTGAATTGCAGTTGAGCAATTTCATTGGACCTCTTGGACCAGAAGTGAGTGACGTGAAGAAGGCCATCAGAGCAAGAGATCCAAACGCGGATATCAGCTACATTTTAGGCGAGGAATCTGAATACGATGTGGGTAGACACCTAGCCAGTGATTTTGTGAAACGTACAGGTTTCAAAAACTTCCCACAAGCTTTGCTTAATGGGATTCCTCTTGCTTCGAATCTACTGAATGCAGATTCCTTTGAGGAAGCAGTTTTGTCTACCATAATGACTCAAACTCCTGCGATTCAAAAAGCAGTTTACAGAGGCGAATTAACCGAAGGAGACGACGTTGTCGAATATCTAATGAATCAACCAAATGTAATGCCTCGGTTGAATGAACGAGTTCTTAAAATGGACAAAGATATGTGGTTGAATCTGATCGGAACAGTTCCTCAAGATAAGGATTTCGCTAAATGGAGTTCACAAGATGCTTCTTCCTGGATAATGGAAAAATCGCGGTATCTATATGCCCCACGTAAAAGTATTACTCGCCATTTGTATTCCTTGTGGGTCGTTTTGGATTTGGAAGATGCCGAGGGTAGGAAATTGCTCCATGAAACGCTCGAGTACTTGGTAAGAACTTCAAAATCAGTTTTTTTTTTATGAAATAATTTTTTATGCAAAATTTAAGTGGCCACTCCATAACTGTTTAACAAAAAAATATTTTTTGCCTCTGAAAGGTAGGAAATGCGGATGCGAGAGCTTCATTGATAATAAACAGTGCGAGTGAAAAGATTTCAAAAACTGGTATAAATGAAATAGCAATAGCTGCTTTGAACGTATTGCCTCCAGAAAAATCGATAGATTTTCTCCGAGATTTAATTAAGGACGAAGTTGTAGCTGAAATTGAAGGAAATGAGTTTAAGATAGAGGTAAGAAGCTAACAGCTTCATTTTTAATTAAAAACTTCAGATTACTTCAAAATAATTGTAATATGATTTAATGATCAATGTTTATTTTTCAGGATGAGTCGATCTCGAATCAATTGAAAGATCAGCAGTATTTACTGGATATTCGTAATGTGCATAATCATTATGCGAAACTGATTTTAAAGCTTTCTGCAGGAACTAGGGCAGTCGTTTGCAATGGTAGGATAATCGGTCCTCTTGATAAAGGCGAAGAATTCACGAGTGAAGATTTATCTCTTTTGGAAAGATATAGTCAGAGTACTTATGGTGATAAACTCTTTAAAACTCTGATAAGGAACAATCTTCTTGAGGAGGAAGATGACGAATATGGTAAACAAATTTGTAATTTTTTATTTAAATGTGATAATTTGTAATTTAAATATTTTGAATATTTTTTAATTGAATATTTTTTAACTCATGATAAATTCGTTATGTATTTAGAAAAGAACGATGTGACGGATGACATGATTATGAAAATCTCATCACTTCTTGTACCAAGACCGCAAACTCGTAGTCGATTTGACGTAATTTTCCACGGAGACGAACACAGGTAAAAAGACCGTTTAAAATGAAACCGATGTATACTAATTAAGTGATTGAATCTCATTTTTGAAACTATTTTATATTTTTTAGTGCTATAAAAATTCCAGCAGCGAAGCCAGATGAAGTGGCTTTTAATTTAGTCGCAATCGTAGACCCAGTTTCGAGAGGAGCTCAAAAATTGGGTCCGATTTTGAATACGTTACAGAAATCTCTGAATTGTAATATAAAACTTTTCCTAAATTGCCTCGACAAAAATAGCGACATGCCGCTTAAGAGGTTCGTTTTTAATTTAAAAACAAGTTTAAGTGTGCTACTCTTTTATCTTTGAGTTTATATTTATATTAAAATTGCTTTCAGCTTTTATCGGTTTGTTCTCGAACCGGAATTGCAGTTCACTGCCGATGGAGAACTAAATGGGGCAACTGCTAAATTCACGAAATTACCGACTTCTTCTCTCTTAACTCAACACATCCACGCACCAGAAAATTGGCTTGTGGAAGTCGTTCGCAGTGTTTACGATTTAGACAACATAAAACTTGATAATGTCGCAATGGGCGTTCATAGGTAGGTTTAGGAAAATTTTTGTGACTTACTGAAGAAGAAGAAGAAAGAAAGAACTGCACTCTTGGAATCCTGAAAACAAACGAAAAATTTAATTAGCAAAGATCTAGAAAAGCATTTTTTAATTGAATTAAAAATTCTTTTTAATCTCATTTTAGTGAATTTGAATTGGAATATTTGCTGCTGGAAGGACATTGTTTCGAGGCTTCGTTGGGAAATCCCCCACGAGGGTTGCAAATTACTCTAGGCACTGAAAGTCAACCTGTTATGGTTGATACAATCGTGATGGCAAATTTGGGGTATTTTCAATTGAAGGCAAATCCTGGCGAATGGCTTTTGCGTCTTCGACAAGGAAGGTCGGCAGAAATATACGATATATCAACTGTGGATGGTCAGGATGTTATTCACGAAAACGGTGATGTCAAAGTTCTTTTAAGTTCACTAAGAAGTCATGTTCTCAAGTTAAAAGTCTCGAAAAAACCGGATAAAGCTAACATGGATCTCTTGTCTGACGACGACAAAAATTCGGGTCTCTGGAATTCCATCTCGAGGTTCGTTTAAAAATCTTTCTTTTAATAATATCTTGAAAAATTTATTTTAATTATTATTAAATTTTCTCTGAAGATCATTTATTGTACATACTTTCTACTTTATTCTTTAAGTTTTCAATTCATTTTTATTGATGATAGCAGATCGTAACTTTTTTCTGTTCTCTCTTTTTCTATAGCTTTTCCATATTTTGGTAAGCTTTATACTTTCCTTCAAATCTTTAAGTAGAGACGTAGGTGTTTTAAAATGAAATGAAGGTTCTTTAGGATTAAAATAAAAATTTATACTGATTTTGAATTATGATAGGACATTTACGAATGAAGAGACTGAGGAGCAGGACGAAAAGATTAACATCTTTTCTCTCGCTTCTGGTCACTTGTACGAACGCTTTTTGAAGATTATGATGCTGAGTGTAATCAAACATACGAAGACTTCTGTTAAATTCTGGTTTTTGAAGAACTATCTCTCCCCAACATTAAAAGTAAGATAATTTCTGGACACCTAGCCATTAAAAATATTCATATTTTCTCCTTTTCACAATTCATTTTTTTCTTTAGGATTTTTTACCACATATGGCGAAGACCTATGGTTTTGAGTACGAACTTGTACAATACAAATGGCCACGTTGGCTTCACCAGCAAACCGAAAAGCAGAGGACAATTTGGGGCTACAAAATTTTATTTTTAGACGTTTTATTCCCTCTAGACGTGAAAAAAATCATCTTCGTCGATGCAGATCAAGTAATTAATAATTTATCTTTTTAAATAAGATTCCAAAAGAAATTTTATAAATCCTTTTTCTATTTTAGGTCGTTAGGGCGGATTTAAAAGAATTAGTAGATATGGATTTAGGAGGTGCTCCCTATGCCTATACTCCTTTCTGTGAAAGCAGAAAAGAAATGGACGGGTTCCGTTTCTGGAAACAAGGATATTGGAGAAATCATCTTCAAGGGCGTTCTTATCATATCAGCGCTTTATATGTCGTAGATTTGAAGCGTTTTCGTCGAGTTGCAGCAGGAGATAGATTGAGAGGACAATATCAAGCTTTAAGCCAGGATCCTAACAGTCTTTCCAATTTGGATCAGGTCTCTATCTTCAAAATGTGTTTTCCTAAATTTGCATCCCTGGTTTAGACATTTTCTAAAATACAATTTCTCAATTGTAATCTAATCTTTTTTGCTTACAGGATCTTCCGAATAACATGATTCACCAAGTGGCGATAAAGTCCCTGCCTCAAGAGTGGCTATGGTGTGAAACTTGGTGCGATGATGCATCAAAAAAACATGCCAAGACTATCGATTTGGTGAGACCATTTTAAGAGAGTCTTAGATTTTAAGTTAATAATTAATTTTCGGTTTCTTGAAAAAACTAAAACCTTTTAATTAATTTCAAATTTAAATTATTTCAGTGCAATAATCCAATGACGAAAGAAGCCAAACTTCAAGCTGCCATGCGTATTTTGCCAGAATGGGTTGGATACGACGAAGAGATTAAAAGTTTACAACAAAGGATAGAAAACGAAACTAGGCAAAATGAAGGGGAAGAAGTTGGTAAGTAATACAGTAAAACTGACCCAAAACCAGAAACGAATAAAATACTATTAAATATTTATTGTTTAAATTTGCAGAAACTTTCAGTGATTCCAAAAAACATGAAGAATTGTAAATTTTCCAAACAGGAGTATCAACTTCATTTTATTCAAGGATGTATGTAATTTTCTTAAAGAAAGTACCAAGTCTCGTCATGTTGAGGAACTTGAAATGAATTACGTGAATGTTGAGTAACGAAAATGGTTTTAAAGATAATTTTCGTCTCGCAATGATGTTCTAATTTTGCGAGAGCTAAGGACGGAAGATTTTTGTCCTTCGCAGGATCTTGTGATTTCATATTGTTTGTACTCTGTAAGTAATAAACTTACTACATTTTTGTAAATAATGTCTTTAATTTAAGAGTAGAAAGCAAATTTTAAAAAGCATTTAAATAACTTTCTACCGCTTCAGTCGCTATTGTGTCGATGAATAAAGTTAGGTATGCTATCTGTAATAACTTTACGAGAAGTTTTTGGAAGTATGAAAATACTTGTGACTGCTTGTGAGTACATGCTTAGATGTAAACTTAACTTCACTTTTAGCGGAATAGCGACTGTAAAGCTTTGCAGAATCGAAGAAAATGTTAAAAATTATTTAATCTTCATTAGTCATTAAAATCTATTCAGATATGCATTCGCGGTTAAGTTTAGTTGTTAGCACTTTCCCGGAGATAATAGAACCGAAGCGGGTCAACATGGTGGTGCAGTGTGAAACTATAAACTATCTCCTTTCCTGTATTTTTGTGAGCGCAACCTACGATGGGAGAACAACGACTTCTAGTCGCTTAGAAGTCGTTCCGCGGGTAGTTTGTCCAACCTCCGTGTAATATAACTTAAGTGCTTTCGTTTTCAATCCTAAACGCTTCCTGTCTAGGAATTTAACTGTAAGAAAATTCTGCAATGGAAAAGTATACAGAGAGTGTTTCTTTCAAGTAATTTTACATTTTTCTTAAATTCTGCACTTACAATTAGAGAGATAGGAATTTATTTATATTCAATTTTTACTTATTTTTGATTTTTTTTCAAACTTTGCCATTTTTGAAATTTTTATGATTTTAAGGTTTTTCTTGTTCCAGTTTCTCAAATTTTTTTTTCAATCTTTAGAAGTAGATGAGAAAAATGAAGAAAGAATTAAAAATAATAAAGCTATTTCAATTTTTTGAAAAATTAAAATACGAAGTTTGTTCAAAACAGTTACCTTTTTTTCGTTGAAATTTTCTGAAGCAATAGAAAGTATGTTAGCTTACTATATGAAAAAAGGGTAGCTGTTATTATTAAATTTCCATTTTATTTACTATTTTATTTATTTAGAAAAAAAACCTTAAAATCTCAAAAATGTCAATATAGTACGTCTTTGTTTTCGTTCCAGGAAACTTGTTATTGTTGTAACGAGGAAAATTATTTTTTTTATCTTATCATATGTTATGTACTTATTAAAAACTTGACTTTGTAATTAACATGTAAAAGTACGTCAAAAATGACGTAAAAAATGGTGCAAAAAGTCATGACAAAAAGGACTTAAAAATCGAAGTAAAAAACGACATGAAAAAACAACTTCTAGTCGCTTAAAAGCATCTTCACGGGTAGTTTGCCCAACCTCGATGTAATATAACTTAAGACTTTGGTTTTCAATCCTAAACTCTTCTTGTTTAGACCTTTTTACCTACAGGAAAATTCTCCTATGGAAAAGTGCAAAGACAGTGATTCGTTCAAGTAATTTTACATTTTTCTTTACATTCCACAATATCTATTTACAATTAGGGAGATAAGAACCTATTTAAATTCCAACTGTATCAGGAATATTACAAGCAGTAAAATAATCTGTCTACCTGAAGTTTTTGAAAATTTAAAGAAACGAAATATATTTTTCCCAATTCTATTTTAAATAGAAATATTCTAATCACAAATAAAAGTTGACCTAAGTTTCAATAAAATATTGTGCTCATTTAAAATTTTGGAACAATATTTTATTTGAGCTTTTATAAGTTCACCTATGTATTTGTGATTATATTTTATTACAATATCCAGATATCAAAAATTGATTTTTTTAAATATGAGATCCAACGCGCGCTTCGCTCGCGCGTTTACTTTGTTTTTAAAATGTTATAATTCATGATATTTCATTTCTTCTTTCCTAACAGATGTAATTAAGATTTTTTTAATTCCAGTTTTATGGGAATAACAGTTACTTTTCGTGATACTCATGCAAAGTAAGAACGTTTAACAATTTTTCTTTCTGAGAGGTGGCAACAAAGTTGGGCCTTGTATTACTTATCCGATTCCTACCTTATCGGTTTTCATATTTTCAGGCATCCCATTACCCATTTGAAAACAAATACATATAGAGAAAATGCATTTTAGCCAGTAGATACGTTTTTCTTATCTTTTTACGCTTATCATAATTTTGTAATGTCATGCGTGAAAACCTAAAATATCGTTACAAGCGCCCAGTAACTTAACTTACACGTGGCCTTTTGAAATATGAAATCGAACAGGTATTTTCTTACGAGCGTTTGCCTATTTTTTAAATTTTATATTTTATAATATATTATTTATTTTCTTCCTATCGGACATAATTAAAATTTGATTTAAAAAAATGTTAGTTTTATAGAAATAACAGTTACATGATATGAATTTTCAAAAATCAACCAATTTCTTTAAAAAAAAACAACCGCATTTATAGTTTTCCAGTATTATTTGAAAAACCGATAATTAATTATTAAATTAATTTATTCAGTAGTCATAATAGTAGTAGTCATAATTGCTGGTACTTTTTATAACACAATACAGATTTAGTATCTTTTATTAAAATAAAAAAGAAGTAAAGAAATGGGAATCGTTTGATTATGTTTTAATTAAACAATTACTTGGCTAATTAACAATTAAACAATACCTTGCTAATTTTCAATTCTGTGTCTACTAATAAACACAGTTTTTTCTTTAAATCTTTAAATTAATTAAAACTGCTGCTGTATCTCTTAAATATTCCCGCTTTTTTAAAACCACAATGAGCAGTCAATTATAATTGCGGAAAAGGCATTAAAATGATGATTTGGAATCAGTGGTATACTTATCGCTGATTCAGATTAAGAGTATTAAACGACATAAAAAATTTGGATAGTTATTGTCACTATATATCCAATAGAACTAAATCAAATGAACCTTTAAATTTTTCTTGGATTATTCCAGATAAAGAAACTCATTTCACATTATTACTTTTTTGTAGTAGCAATTATCCCTAATTACCGATCTGATATTTGATTCGCGGTCGCGGAAAAACTGTATGCTATAACAAAAAATTAGTAACGCACTATAATGAATCACGTCGTTTGGGTAGTCGACTTTCTTTTGCGGCTTTCCTCGGCGCTTTCACGTATTATCACAGTTTTTTTGCAAATTTGAGCTGATTTTAATATGCAAACAAATTTGACATAGATTTGATTGTCGAAAATGAAAAGGACGAATAGTTTGAAATATCAGAGTGGAATAACAAATACGAATACGAAATTAAGTGCGACTAGTAAATCCACGCGATCTAAACTTTAGTAAGAGTAACTCTAGAGGTTGACAAGGAAGATAAGCCAGTCGTTGAACAGAATTGAATAGAATCCCTCAGTAGTCGAGAAAGTTTAGTTGAACCCGACAATCGTTCAGAGTTTACGTTTCGTGCATTATTTCAATGGATAGTAACATCGACGAACACAAGTAAATATTCGTACCACTATCTTATACTTTTACATAATCACCGCTATCCAAGAACTCTCTATAGTTTTTGTTTATTTACTTTTACAAGGTAAATTGCCTCACTGTACTATTTATGTGATCCTTTATTCTTCAGATTCAAAAGGATTTTTAAAAAATTGGATTAATTATTGACTGTTTGGGCACTTTGATACCCTCGTTAGATTTAAAGATTCAGTATTTTAACACCGTGATTTTAAGGCCAAACAAATTTTAAGGTGTAATAATTTTAAGGTTTTTTATTACTGTGTTAAATGTTTAATACTTTGAACATTTTAATTTCAAGGCTGTCCACCATTATAAGTTATTTTTTCTCAAAATTTGAGTTTTTGAATTACGATACTTTCAATTTAAGAGCTGTAAAATGTTTGAATTTTTAGTTAAACATAGTTTAAGCCTAAAAATCAAAACTGAGTTTTTCTTGCATAAAAGTCACCGAGAAAAAATTTTAATGATTATGAATCTTGTTTAGAATTACAATAGCAATTCGAAACCACTGATAACAATGCTGGTATCGAATTATTTTCATATCAAACAATCTTCATATAATAAAAGATTTGTAAACAATAAATTCAAAACATATACTTTAATTTTTCTATTTAAAATAAAGATCCTCCACAGAAATAAAATTCTTATAAAAAAAAGTGATAAAGAGTAAATAATTTAATACAGTAAAAACTAAATTATATGCAACACAAGCGATAATTTTATACCCAACTCACGTTCACCTTTTCAACATCTATGAAAGAAATAATATTGCGATGGTATTTATCTTAATTACTTCTTCACAATTATTGTTATCAAAACTTTCAAAGCTATGACTAGAGGCTTTTATTTCTTTTGAATTAAAAAAGAAAAGAAATAATATGATGCCATTTAGTAAAATTAGAGTCAAGTTCTCGTTTCTGTAGGAAACGTTTTTTAATTACATAATTAAATGACAGATTCTCACTATAAAAAGTTATTACGACTAATTCAATTGAAACAACAAAATCTTTAACCCCGTTTTAATTGGAAGAATTCAATTTTGTGAGGGAAATAGAAAAAATAAATTTCCCTCAGAGGATATCCGTCAATTTTTAAGATGATGTTGGAAATACCATAGATTTAATCTCGATTTTGTCACATCCTTTTTTATAATAATTTACCTATACAGTTTTTAATTTTTAAATTCCTTTCTCCAAAAATGATGGAGAAATATATTTTTTTTTTTGACTATATCGTATTTAGATCGAATAAAGTCCTCGCAGAAAAGTCGAAATCCTTCAATATTGTTTCCGTTTTGTTTCTAAACCAAATATCTTCCTTGACCTCGGCATCGTTCCATTGACCGACTATCTCGAACATTAAGCCGATTTACGAGCAAAGGTACGTCCTCGCACCTTTTCCCAAATAAAAATGTTATATTGGGGCCTTCCGTTTCCGTCATTTTTTCACGAACATTGAACTCGACCCGACTTTTTCATTCATTTTTATTTCGTGGTCATATTTTTATGATATTTTTATTTTAAAACCTGTAGGTCAATAATAATTAAGATTATCTGCACCACAATTAATAAACTTTATATGTTGTCTGAATCAAACTGACGATGAAAATAAATTTTTACGCTTTTATTTGTGAGAATTAAAAAATGTTGATTTTTAAAAAATATGTTTCCTCAACATTTTTGATTGTTTTAATAATGTTAATTGTTCAGGGTCTTATTGTGCGTAAAAAGATAAGGAACAAAAATACATACTCTTACGAAAAAATTTCATAAAATGATTATCTTGCTTTCTTCATGACTTCTGTGAACAATAGATATTTAATATATCTTAAAATTTCCAAAGAACGCAAGGTAATCGTTTTTCACGATTTTTTCATAAGAATGCTTTTCTTAGTTTTTACGCATATTAAAAATTTTTTTATAATTATTATTTTCAAGAAAATAACATACAAAATTGTACTCAAATGTAGGTCAAATTATAGTTGGTCAACTTTTTAATGGTTCAAGTTTAAAATTGTATGAATAGTCTATGAGGCTGAGGGGACATTTTTTTTTTGTAAGAAAACGATGTAAATAATCTTACAGTAAAAAATGTACGAGTTTATGATTTTCTGAATATGATTGGAGGTCAAAAAAAATGGTGACCTAGTTTTTTCTCATCATTATCAAAAAATAATGAAAACATATCCAACGAGAGATATAATTTGAAACCCTGAAACTCCCAGGAAATAACCGGAAGTTTCTTTCCGTGATTTGAGTAATAATTTATCAATTTAGAAAAAATTACTTGTTCTCAAATCTGAAACTTCCTAATAATAATAAATAAAATTCCACTAAAAGATGTGTGCCTAGATATTTTTTTCCCAACTTTATTTTATGTAGAAACAATCTTTCTACTACAAAAAAGACATTCTTAATTTCTTTTATATATTGTATATTATTTTCAAAATCAGTGAAACAATATTTTATCATTGTTTGTAGCTTAAAAAGCAATCAACACACATTTTCGTTCATTTGAATGTTCAGAATTTTAAGCACATAAGAGATAATAAATCAATATCTCAATCATTGAAAACTGAATCATCAATTTCTCTGAGAACTTGAGTCATTTAATAGTACCACCAAATTGGTGTTAGTATGTGTGTGATGGAACGTATAAAATCTTCTGCAACTCCTGTATATATAGATTTCCGATAACCGGTGCTGTGGAGGTAAAGAGTCACGATATATCAAACATAGAAGGATAAATGTTATCTATTATTCCCTCCCTCTTCTTCCTCTCATTGTCAGTTTGTTTCTCCATCCCATTTTCTGTCTATCTCTCTTCGGAGGGACACGAGTTCAGCTATCTATGGTTAAAAGACGGATAGGACTAGTTGGGAGCGGGACGGGACATTCTTGTTCTTCTAAGAGTCGATATGCAGTGGCCTTTTGTTTATTTAACTAGTGACGTGCGCAGTCCTTCCACTTCTTGGGATAACGTCCGGTCCCAACAAACTAAACTAATTCACCCTTCGTTGCTTACCGGTGCGATCACAGTCGATCTTTGGACATGGACGGAGAAAAGATTAAACTGTGAGTTTCGATTTTAATAACTCCATTCATCCATTTTTATCACTTATATATTTATTCCCAAGTGCAAATTTAAACTAAATTCAATGTTTCAAATTAAAACAGAATAAAATAGTGTTTTTGAATATTATATTCCGAAAACGCGAGTGTCTACAGGAATAATTTATAGATGAAATAACAGTGTTCAAATATATTGTGAAAAATATTTATAAACATTTTGGTAGATTGATTTTCAGTGTTTATAATTTTAAAAATTTATTATGCAGTTATTTTTTTAAACCTACTAGCGTTTAAAAAAAAAAACATACGAATTAAGAGTTGTCAATAACTTGTGTTAATCACTGATTTGGTGTAGCTGCAATGATGTCGAATAAATGTTAATCTAATTAGTGAATAATCTTTCGAGTATTTACTAATGGACTTGAGTGTAATAATAAATTATCATTCTTCTTTTTGTAATGAAAATAGTAGAACGATACGGACTACTGGTAACAATAGCAACGGTTACTATCACTTCCGTACGTCATTTCCGAAGTGTCAACTTATTAAGCGTTTCACACCGAAAAGACTTTTAAAGATAACATTTAATTTAGTAGCAGAATCGGTTCTTCACATATTCAGTTATAAAAGTTGAAGATTTAGATATTTCCAATTTGAAATTGAATTTGGAAAGGAGTTGGCTATTTTTATCGATGGAATTAATTAATTATTTTTAATTATTTCATTTATTCAATATGAATTTGTTTTAATTGAAGAAAAGTCATAATTGGGAAGACGTTACTGCAACATAAATTTAGCATGCACAAAATATATAAAGAAATTTATCAATATATATAATTTGGAATTCACAGCTGCATTCTGTCCATGAAAATTGTCATTGAACTCTTTCATGGCATTTTTCTCCTTGATCAAGCTAGACATTAATTCACTTCAAAACACTTCATATTTTTAAATTAATTTTCTTATCAAACAAAGTTGGAATAAGTGTGTGGATTGTTTTGTAAAAATAATTCAAGGCTACTCTGTTTTCTCATTAATGAAAGATTACTCGGAACGCTCCTGAAAAAAGAGGAGTGAGAAAACTTCATGTGTGACTTCAATGACCTATCCTTCATTTCTGGAATAAACAATTACACATTTACAAATTCTCATCAATGCCTTTATTTTGCAGACGGTACCACTTTCTTGATATCGATTTCCGCACGGCTCTTAAATCTCGAACACAATATTTTTTCTACCTCTTGATATCTATTAATGTAATTCCCCGATCAAGTTATTTTCTTTCATTCAATAACAAACCCAGATAAAATCTTAGTTTTTCATATTAGATCACTTAAATCAGAAATTGTTTTAAAGAACAGTAAAAATAAAATTAGACAGAAAAAATATGTCTCTTGCAAAAGATTTTTAATTTGACATTTTTTGAAACTTCAAGATATCATTAAAGAATTTCAGAATTCACGTCATTGCAATATAAGAAGAATGTCCATCATCTCACGTATATTTAGATTAATTTTGATAGCACTGTAAATAAAAACAACGTGGTGATATTAGGAGTGGAATTTTTAGAGTTCAATTGCTTTTTCTCATTCTAAACAAAGCATTGAAAGAAGGTGCTTCATCTGTTTTAAGCACTATAATATGTATAGTTAAAATTCTATTAATTCCATTACTTCATGAATAAGTGAGACAATTTTTATAAGTTTATAATCATCAAATCAGTATTTGCTATGCGAGATTATACATTTTTAAAATTAAATCGCAGCGGAAATAAGTTCAAAAAAGTGCGAAGAAAAATGCCAAGAAGGTTAGTACGTAACAATTTAGAATAATAATAAAGTTTTAATAATAATTGATAATGTCATTCTAATGACATTAAAGGATCTAAAGTTAAATGCTCCCCGAAAAATTAGCCTTTTTTCACTCAATTTCGCATATAGTCACCGTTTTTTACAATGCATTCGTTGCCATCTCTGCATTATGCTTTCTGTTATCAAAATATGAATACAACTTATTATGTAACTAAAGAATTGTAGATAGCATGATATATTCCGAAATTACTATATATATATACATATATACAAGAGTACAACAGCAGTTTACTATGTATATATGTACACATTCGCGTGTGTCATATAAGCAGAGCTCTCATGAAATTTACCCAGTCATTTTTCCATTTTATGAAAAAAAAATTAAACTAGCTGTGAAAATTCGATCTCGGGTATTTCATTGATGATTGAACTGTATTTATATTTTTGAATGCTCACTTGTTGAACACTTCTCTTCCTCATTATGCTGAAGTTGCAAATGCATTTGGTTCCTTATTTACCGATTTTTTTAAATACTGAAAAATATATTTAATTATTTTTTCTCGAAGCAAAGAATCTTTTTCTATTCTTGCACTAACTTTGAATTATGCTTGATTCAATTTATGCACGATTGAAACTTCTTGAACCTTCTTATATTTGAATTTTGGTTATTTGAAGACTTTTAGATAAAAACGAAAATTTTCAAAATTACAAATAACCATAACTTCCTTAATATTCAATATTAAATACATTAATCTTATAGGTCGGTTGATTCGTTTCGACATGAGGAATTGAGATTATTTGATATTAATTGAGATATTATAATCGAAAAATCAATTTCTTCTACGAGGAAGAAAAAGTAACATTGCAATATATTTCCAAATTATATTTGGAAATATATATTGCAAATATATTGCTTTTTTGCCCTAAATGGTAAAGTAGAGGGGGTAAATTACATTTACGATCTGAGAGCTCTGGTCATAAATTATGAAATAAATCTTTCAAAATTCCACAATTGATCAAATTCCGAAGTGAGGACCTTAGATCATTGGTCTCTCCTCTGTCCTCTTTGTTCGAGGTCGTCTCCTCGGTTCCGTCCCCCCAACTTTCATGGACGAAAGCGTCATTGGTGAACGTGCGGGCCGTTCTCCAATCGAGATTCACCCACCAGGAAACCGGCTTCGTCGTCGTACCGTATACGAATTACGAAAAGAGTTGTCGTGGAAAAGAGCGTCCCAGATAGTCTTCGCGGACGGTCTTATATCGCGGAATACCGCGAAGTCCTCATAAGAGGCAAAAAAAATCCACGGAAATTTGAAATATGTCGTGATATCTCACGCGAAAAGTGACCTCTCTGACCTCCAAGTTCATAAGATTGATCGGAAAGTGGATTAAATAGAAATCAACCAAAATTTGGTGAAGACAAATCTCGGGTGAATCGAGATGACGTTTGGAACTCGAAGAAATGACATTTCGCACTCGCGAGATTACCTAAGACCGGCAAAAAGGCGACGAAAGCGCGAAGCGTTTGATTGGCGCGGGTTGTTGAACGTTTCTCGAAGTTATGGAGTTTCACCCGAATACGTCAAGTTTGATTTTAATGATTTCAATCAAAGACTTCGACCCTCATCAAGCAGTACTGAGGATTCGGAATCAACTACTGATTTTTCAGAGTGCGTTTCTAACTTGTTATATATTAATGTTAAATTACTTTAGTGTAAATGGTGATAGCATGAAATAGTTCTAAACTTTATAGTAAACTTTTCATTCTGAAGGTGAATGAAAAAATGGCAAAGAGTAAACACCTGAATTAATATCTATACGTGTTTAAAAAAGTTGTTCTAAAATGACTGTGTCGACTATTTAAATGCCAAAACTCGTTTTATTGACCTACTAGTGGTTTGTTAATGACCATTGCGAACTTAAAGAGATACAGGTTTGATTCTGAAGTGAGAATCATTTTTTTTTTATTCTAAATTGAATTTAAAGCCCGATTTAAACTTTTTTTTTTGTTTAATAAAGTGAAAGAAACAATTTATTTTTAAGCTGATATACTTTTAGTAGTATAAGGTTGAAAGTACATAATGTTCATATGTGTTTACATATACATATAGACGTATTGTAAATTAATTAGAACGTCTTTTATTTGAAAAAGAAGATAACACAGAATACCTGTGTCTTTTCTACAATTTAAAGTTTAAAATTTTACATTTTACAATTTATCCTCTACCTTCGATCATTAAAACCAGAATTTGCATATCACTTTAATTTTTTTTATAGAAATGCAGAGTTTTATAAATAGAGTGAAAAAAGCTGGAGGTAAAGAGCAGTGACACTTATTATAGGTAATTAAATGAAACAGAAAGTAATGAAAGTGGAATGTCATGTTTTACTTGAAGTAAAAGTTTCAATAAAATGTCTATCTTTCAATCAAAGCATACCATTTTGCGATTTTTAAACGTAACAAAATAAAAAAATCTTTAAAAAGTATATAAAGAGTACGAAAATATTATAGAAAAATCGGGTATAAAAAATTATTGTAATGTCTTCTTTGAGATAAGAATAGAACTTCGAAAACTGGATAGATTTTCAAAAGTATTTATAGTTTTGTTTCGACATTAAATTTGTCAACTGATATTTATTTAAATTTTAAATGTTTGCTTATCTGCATTCGTTTGCGACAAAATCGAACAAAAGTTCAACATTTTAAAATTATATCTTCAAAAGTGGACAAAGCGTTGCACAATGAAAAAAATTACATAGGAGTATGTGTTAAATCTACTCTCCATTAAGGCATAATTACGCAGTTATTATAATAATAATAAAAATAATTTTCAGGAGTTGGTCACCACTCTATTATTCTCTATTTCCTTGGCATAGTTATTTTCTTAACTCTAATCGATTTGCTCTAAAGCAAAGTGTACCTTAGAGATAAATAATTTTGAGTTTAAAATACTTTTAAGCTTTAAAATTTTTATAAAAAATAGTTGTTACTATACCCAGCGGATATAGCGAAAGCATTTAAATTATAGGTAATTTTAGGTCCAGAAAATTACGGAACGTTTTATTGCAGTATAAGCAATATTATGAGTGCGGTTTTAATGATCGAACGTATGTGGAAAATTCTTTGTTTTAAACTTAAAGCAAGAATGCTGTCTGATTATGTAAGATGGAATCATTATCTTGACTATAGCTAACGAATTCAGATTTGAATTTGTAGAAAATCAGGTATTTTAATTCTGTTAAAAATTGTATTGTTTAAGGATAATATTTAACGTGAAAAAAATTTCAAACGACGAGAAAATTTAGAGAAAACATCGTTTTTCTAATTGTATGTTCTGTATGAAGTAATTGTGTACTTTTTGATAAGAGTGAAGTACGCAGTAAATAAAATAAGCAAAGATTCAAGCTTCAAATAATCCAAAAGATAAAACTTCACTATTTCTATGAAGTACATCATCTATTTTCTCCTCTATATTTCCTTTATATTTTTCAAGACACAGAAGGTACAATTTAAACATGTCATGAACTGTCATTTATCATGAGTTGATTGTAAATCCATGGAATGAATCAATGAATGCCTTTAGATTAAAAAAACCAATTGTTTTTCAGTGTGTAAACAAATCTGATAGATTCAAATAGATTAATAATCAGGATGCGTGTTGGAAATCACGAGATTTGCACACGGCTTTGATGTAGTTCATCCGAAAAGAAAATGAGACAACGAATAAGTTTAATCACTGGGTTTGCACACGGTATCATTGACAGATAGAAAATTCTACCTGATAAGTAGTCAGATTAGTACTAAGTTCACATCCATCCTCATCGAATTATATACTGTTTATTCTATACATTTGTATAGAATGGTATATAATCATTAATCAATAAGAGTTTTGAAAAATTTTTGAAATAGTGATAAAGCCTAACGTTTTTTTTTAGAAAAAGTACCTTGTCGAAATATCATGACAACCCGGTGAGTAATTAATTAATTAATTCGATAATTACACGGTTTATTAAATCATTGATCCTAATTCACCGGGTTTTTAATTGTTTAAACAGGCCTTTTTGAGTGAAAATTTCGGCTAATTAAAAAAGAAATATTGCATGAAAAAAACTTTTCCAATATAGAAAAAAGCCATTTTTTGGCTTTAAAGGATTTAAAATTGAATGATCATGTTTGAAATCATGTTTTAAGAAATCACGTTTCATTATTTAAAATAATGTATTCTTTTATAAAATAGCAATTAGCAATTCATGTTTCCACGCCTTTTCACATCATTGTCCTGTAATACATAAGTGTGGTCATGAAAAAGAGTATTAGTGGGACGTAATTTTGTAATCCTGGGTGAATGTTACCAAACCTGATTACTATAGAGTAAATGACACGTACGAGGAAATAAATATTTATCGTTAATTGTGCATGTCTATATCATGGCTTCGTTTCCTCTTCCAGATTCAAGGACAAAGCAGCCTTTGGATATGGAACGAGTATTCCACCTAATAACAATGAACCTGGTGACAGTGACATGACTTCAAAAAAAGTGATCTTCTGTGTGCATGGGAAGCTTTCTGGATGCTGCACTGTCATTAAAAGTGGTACTGGTGATGAAAAAGGAATCATCGAGTACCAAAATGGAACAATCAGTGAGTTACTCATTTTTTAATTTTATTTTACTCATTTTTCTGCGATTCTATGTCAAATATTGTTCAAATTTCCTACTATTTTCTAACAAGGCCTAAATTTATAGAGGAACTTCGCACATTATTATTATATCTTATTGATTTCAGATGAAGATCATTGCCATAGAGAAAGAAATGAAGATATCGATAAGAAGGCTCGTAAAAAACTATTAATCGCCAGTACACTGTGCGTACTGTTCATGATAGGAGAAATCGTAGGTAAATCATTTTCAACAATAAAATTTATCCTTCATACAGTCATTGGTAATTATTTTATATAGAAGATAGTGTTCTCATATTTTGATAGATAAATAAAATAAATTATATAAAATTGAAGAAAAGTATTGTATTTAGAAATCAGTTTCGCCGATTATTTATATTATTATTTTTTTATGTTCGACAGGTGGAGTCTGGTCGAATAGTTTAGCAATTGCCACAGACGCAGCTCACCTTCTAACGGATTTCGCTTCATTTATGATATCCCTTTTTTCGATATGGGTGGCAAGCAAACCAGCCACGAGAAGAATGCCGTTTGGCTGGTATCGTGCTGAGGCAAGTTTTATTTTTTTAATTTTCGTTTTATTATTCTTTTCGCACCCTAATTTACATTTTACATTTTATTTTCTGATTGTTTTAAATATGCAACTATGCATTTTCAAGTAAGAGCTAATTTAAAGAAAAATTCCTTAAGAAAATTATTTATTAGATGAAAATTTAATTTAAATTTAATTTAAATTTAATTTCAAATTCAAATTTTTGTGTTTCAGGTTATAGGAGCATTAACATCTGTTTTGATGATATGGGTGGTGACAGGAATTTTATTCTTCCTTGCAGTAGAGCGAATTATTAATAAAGACTTCGAGCTAGACCCCACTGCCATGTTAATTACATCTGCGATAGGTGTTGCGGTAAATTTAGTGTAAGAGAAATCATTGATTCTATATCTTTATTAATTTATGGCTTATGAAATTCATAAATTAAAAAATAGAATTTAAATAGAATTTTGAGACTGTTGATCCTTGAAATCAATCTTAAATTATTTTTCAGAATGGGTTTGACGCTACATCAACATGGTCATGGTCACAGTCATGGGGGAGGACATAGCCATGATCATCACAAACACGAGAAAAATAAATCCAGTGACAAATGTCAAGAAGAAGGTGTTGAAGAAAAACACGAAAAAAATAGAAATATAAACGTCAGAGCTGCTTTCGTCCACGTACTCGGTGATTTTATCCAGAGCGTGGGAGTTTTTATCGCAGCAATTGTTATTTATTTCAAGGTACTTTACTTATTTTTTCAGTATCCCCCCAAAATTAATTTCTTTAATTAATTCAGCTTATCTAACTTCTATTCTAACTTCAGCCTGAATGGAGCATAGTGGATCCAATTTGTACCTTCCTTTTCTCAATTTTGGTAATTTTGACAACTGTCGCAATTATCAAGGACGTTATGAACGTTCTTATGGAGGGAACCCCGAAAGGCTTAGAATATTCTCAAGTGGAAAGTACATTTATGCAAATTGATGGAGTTGTCAAGGTTCATAATTTAAGAATCTGGGCACTTTCGTTGGATAAAACTGCTCTCTCTGCTCATCTTGCTATTGGTAAGTTAATAAGTTTAATTTGTCGATTACAAAAACATGTTTCGTTTTTTTTTTCAATATCTAGAATCGATCAATTTAAAAAATTAAAAATTCTACAATAGTGAATATGAAAAATTTTGAATTTTTTCAGAACCAGGTACTAGTCCCCAAAATATTCTGCGCACGGCAACGAGAAATATTCACGATAAGTATAATTTCTTCGAAATGACTCTTCAAATAGAAGAATTTAATGAAAAAATGGATAATTGTAAACAGTGCAAATCACCTTCACAGTAAAATGATAACCATGTACATATATTTTTTTATCACGAGAGTATTTAATGAGCGTGCAATGAGAGCGAGGTAGATTAAGTTTGAAACCCACATTGTTTTTTTTTTAGAGGTGGTGCTAGTACACTCTACATAATTAAACTTGAAAGAGAAATTTAAAAAAAGACAATATGTAGGAGTTACTGGTAAATTGTTCAAAGATAAAATAAACCATAATGATAAAATATCAAACTCGATAAAGAATTCAATTTTCGTTACAGAAAGTTGAATTTTTGAGATTAAATAATAGAGAATAGAGAATTTGATACTTCGTCTTGAACATTATTTATCATAGAAAAAAGAGTCTTAGGCTGAATGATAATAATTGATGAGTTAATTTCTGATAGGATCTGATGAACTTGAAGACCGAATGTTATTAGCAAAAGGTGCCTTACGTAGCTCGATAATAAAATATTATAAATAGAATATTATATAATAAGAAAGTATATGCAAACGAGAAAATAAAATATAGGATTCGTTTCCTTTTCAATCACATTTATAGCTGATATTAGTGCGATAAAATTGTTATTATCTGTCACACTATATACTATATACATATATGTATATATGTATATATATTATATTATTCATCACGACTAGGAAAATTTAGGTATGTAAATTGAAAGACTATGAACGATGAGCAGTAACTGAATGTCATTAAATATTGTTCTGATACTTTAGGTAAATATATTTTAGTATTGTTGATATCCAACAAAAACGTTTTTTTGTATTCCTCTCATTCGATTTTTCAAAATGATAAATTTTTGAAACTATTTATTTTCAGAAAAAAAATAAATAAATCGTTTGACTGAATTATATGTTGCAGTTATTTTTAGGACCAATCTGAGATGTTTTATTTGGTATTTATTAGAATAAAATAAAAGAATCTAACATTTTTAGAATAAAAAATATAACTTTTTAAGTATGTTTCGCATTTTAGTACATAATAAACTATTTGAAATTCGCGGGGTTTCGATGCCAGCGCTCCCGTGGCAGATGTGTAAATTATAAATTGACAACCATAACATGGCATGGGAAGGCGGTCCAACATTTTATTCATGATTTCATTATTGTCTTGAAATAATTATAAACACTTAATATAGAAAGCAACGTACAAACAACATATTAGAACGTTCTTCTAAAGTTAAATTCAGTGCAAAAATCATGGCGTCTGCAAACGAGGAAACAGCAACAGGTTCAGATTCAATGAATTCTGAATCCTTGAATGAATTATTTGATAAGGCATTTGATTTGTTTAATTCTATAAGCAAAACTCAGGAACCGACAAACAGTTCACAAGTTCAGGTATGTAATTACAATTATTAATTAATTTCATCCTAATTATTTATAGACTTTGAGAAATCATAAACTTCTTTCAAAATAAATAACCCATAAATTGATAACCGGTTTGGTTGTTGGAATTTGGAAATATTGTTTTCGTTTTGGAAAATGGATTGTTATATTATTTTTGTTTCTAGTCTGATATCAAACGAGCGATGCGTATGTTTGAAAATGCGACAAAATTGGTATCACTCGTGGACATGTTCAGCGAAAACGAAAGTTTTCAAGAAGTTCCGACCGAAAACCTGAAATACTTCCTATTGCCAGCACTTCTGGGCACACTCACAACAAAACTTTGCGGTATGGAAGATCGAATGCATATCGTAGATGTGGCTGAAATCTACTTTGTGGATTATCTCAGAAGATTGAAAAAATACGGCTTAACAGATATGCATATACCGGAGATAAACCGCGACGAGAGGGAAGAAACTGCTGTTGAAAGGGTAAAATCTAACGCCGAAATGATCACTGAAATGGTTCGTATGAATGATCAATTGATTGAATATAATTAATTTTACAGTACAACGAAAACTAATTTCAAAAATAATTTGCAGGTGAACGCCAGGAATACAAAGATTCAAAGATATACCGAGCAAAAAGAATTGGAGGGTCGTTTGCAAACATTGAAGCAAAGCATGGATGATTTAAATATCGACGATGAATCGAAGAGGGAATACTTTGAGACTCTACTTAAAGTTTATATGAATCAAGCGATTGATGAGTTGGCCTCCTTGGCTGCCGAAAGAACAATTCTCGAACATATGAAGAAGATTGGCCACACCGAAAGTATGTCTTCACACACTCACAAGGCTCGACCTCCTCCACCACCTCTTCAACCGTATATTATTACAAGAGACGATTTTCAAAAGAAGGTTTTCGGTGCCGGGTATCCTAGCCTTCCGGTTTTAACCGTGCAAGAATTCTATGATCAAAGAGTTAAAGATGGAGAGTAAGTAAATTTACTCAGAATATCATACTGTCTTTGATCTTGAAATATTTTTAGTAAGTAAATTAATTAATTCGTTTCAGTTGGCCTGATCCTTCGCAACGTAATCAAATCAATTCAAGAAGTCTTCAGGATGCAGCAAAAGGTGGCTCTAATTCTCAGGAAGATATGGAAGCTGAGGAGAAAGAAAAAAAAGTGGAAGCAGACGACGAAGAATTGCTGAATCGCGCACGAGCTATGGACGAATATAAAGATACTCATCGACGTGGTTGGGGAAATCGAGCTAACAGGAGTTAATCTGGTTTTAGCTGGTGTCCGAATTGCGTATTATTATGAATAATCATTTATCATCAATATATAAATAAAAGTATACAGAAATACTTTTATCTCAATAGAATATAATATAACCAACAGTCAATTTTTTATGTTGAAATTATAATTCGTGATTTTATAAATAAATCACTTTAATATAACCGTGAATAAATATTTAATCGAATTTATTGATTTGTTTATATCGATCTCAGTTATGAAACCCAGATTGGTGCATTTAATCATTTTCCTGGGAAATTAGAAGCGTATGTGAATTTTTAAAATTCTACATTGCAAAATTATTTTGAAGGATCGAATAAACGTCAGTAAACCGCGATGTCAAAAATTTATATTTTCTAACTTTGTAATCATATAAAATTCTGTTTTGTTTCAACGCTTTCTCATAATTATCAAAAGGATCAAAAGTATAAAAATGAAACGGTCGAATGAACAACCAAACTTCAATTGCTAAGGTTATGTCATCACGAAAAAATTTCATTGCGAATATTATTGCCTAAATCTACAGCAATACTGAAAACTATAACAATTATCATAAAATATTCACCCTAAAGATTGCAGGGATATTCTAACAGGTATCTGTATCTTCAATAATCCCACAAAACATGGAAAATACTTCACATAATTACTAACTCAACAATCACCGAAAAGAAAAAATTTAACTAATAATGTGAACAAATAATAACGGAAGATTTGAATTTCGAATTTCAAAACACCAGCGCCCCTAGCGGCAGTGCTCCCAACGCGGG
>CAJFCP010000124.1:1185568-1298338 GCA_904066005.1 Synergus itoensis | reverse complement strand
CCCGCGTTGGGAGCACTACCTAGCGGTTGTAACAACCAACTCTTCAAAGAATCTAACAAATTTTCTACTTTACCGATATTCTTTTTCTTGGCGCAATCACAGCAAAGATGGCGTCTGACCCTGAATTAATTAAGGCGCAGGTGCTTCACTACAAATTATAAAAAGTGCAATTTGTCGCCGTGCAACAGGTAGTTGAAAAAAAAAACGTATCGAATTTCTTGCTGGTGAATGAGAAAAAAAAATTGCAGAGGGTCTGAGAGAAATTCAAGTTATCGACAAGTGCTACGACAAAATTGGAACATGTCTCACATTCATCGGCGATGTAATTTTCCTCGCGGTATGGGCGCTGTCAAAGATATTATCTTTGGCGCTGTTCTGAATATGTTAAAAAATAAAGCACGTATTTAACCTATATATAATCTGAGTCAGAGTTATATGCCGTTTGATTTCAATCGCGAATCGAATTCGTACGCTTCTTGCATTGTTGTCTTTTATACCAAAACCTGTCGTACCTATATTGACCTTCGAGTGTGATTTTTTTTTGTGAAACAATGCTCGCGTCATTGATGCCGCGGGATTCTGTGAAGGGATTATCTTCGTAAATATTCGGACTCCATTCATGAAAGTAAAACCCGAGTCTCCGAGTGTTATTCATTTCGGAATCGGACCTGTCAAGTGGCGAGGTTATGTTTCGTAATACTTCGTGACGTGTTTCGGTCTGGACATCAAGGTATTTTACGACCCATTCTCCGTGCAATTTTTTCTTTCTTGCTGAGATAGGATGAAATAAAGGTTGAAAAATACACGGTCGGTGCGTTTCAGAACCGCGCAATTGGAAATAAGTGGTTCCAGTGTTTTACCTAAGTTGCGAAGTATCGTGTGTTTTTATAATTTTTATTTTTGTTGTACCAGACGGATTAAAAAACAAAATAATAAGATTTGTGAAATAATTTTTGTTGGCGGAAAGAAGTGAATTCTTTCCTTGTTTATGCTTTCGTTATAGAGTTTGTTCTTTGTTTTGATTTTTTATGTGAGTAGAAACAGTTAAGTTATTCAGGAAATAATCTGTGCAGGACATTTTTTTAATGGTCAGTAAATTAACTATGTATACATTTTGAGAGAATATAACTGGATAAACGTGAACAGAAGTTGGAAAAAGATTTCGCAATCAATTGTTTAACATTTCTATCTACGATATATTGCGAAATGTGTATATAACGTGCTATTGAGTACATAATATTAAAACCATTTGTCATGATTTTACTATTTGACTTATACAACACTCAAAATGTTTATAAACACTAGTTGTAATAATTAATTTGCTTCAGAGGTGTAACAAGAAACGTTGCAAACAATCGTGATTTTAAAATCAAACTTCAAATGTGAATTTTATTGTTCTTCATATCTATATTATTCAATGTTAATTTATATTAGTCTAGTGTTTGGAGTTTAAACGTATATATTAATTTGCTGGTAAAACATTGAAAGCTTTAAAGTGCTGAAAAATTTTCAATTGTTTATTTTATTGTATATAATATTTATTTTATGATATCTGAATAGTAAATTAGTAAAATATGAAGTTTTAAACTGGTATCTATTACACTTGCAGATTTGGGAGACTCACAGGCCTGGAATAAACAGCTTTAGAATAAAAACACTTGCGCAACATGTATGCACAAGACTGAGTCTATTTTTGAACCGAATTTTTAACAAAATGGACAAAGCAAACGGAGCCGGTTTTGGCGACAACGCCACTCCGCAAGAATGCTGGGAGGTTTACAAGAAAGTGATGGAAGAGACGAAAACTTTAGACGATTATCTTGACGAAGAATGTAGTCCACGAAGTTACGATGGTACTTATAATCTTTTTCAACTTCAATGTATAATATAAAAAAAATTCATTTCAACGTTTAATTCTTTATAAGTTCTTCTTAAAAATATATTACAAATTTCTGGACAATAATTTCAGAGGGAGAAGAGGAAGCAGAGTGGCTAAGGGCAGCAGGTTTAGGTGAATTAACTGAACCCTGGAAAGCTGGGAGAGAAGTTCAACCTGACGAATTGGGAGCTGCTTTACGTCCCTTGTCTCGAGCTCAAGCAGAAGCTGTAAAAAGGCGAGTTCGGTCGCTTAATCACACGGTAAAGCAGCGTTTTAATCAAAGACAACGCGTACGAAAACCCGACATTAGGGATGTCTTCAAAGATGCAGAGGTAAATATTTAATTGAATACAGAAGGATTTTTTTCAAGGTTTTAAATTTTTTGTTTTTTAATTAATTTTTGTGTCTAAGCTATTAAATGATCAACTGTTTTTCTGTAAGGTTTCGAGTACGGGAACAAGATCTCGAAGTGCTACTCCTGATTCCTTGGATTCAGTCTCAGGAGAAACTCCAGAGGGAAATTCTCCACCTTCTCCTCCAAATGTTGGCGTTATGGACACTCATCATGAAAAGTTAGTTTCATTCAAAAGAAAGAAGCCTTTAAATTCCAGTCAAATACTAAACATGATTTCTAAATAGAAGATCTTTAAATATCTAATTCTTTTTAATTACAGTTCAAACGTCCCAAGTTTCGTCTCCATATTTCATCGAACACTCAATGATAGCAAGGAAGGTGTACGCAGAATTCCTAGCACACCCACTGCAGTTGCACCGATTGTTACACCAACACCTCTTCCGATTCAAGAAATATTCCGAAGATCTGGCCATTGGGCTCAACGTGGAGACGTTGCGAGTGACTCAGGTAAATTAAAATTCTGAATCGTAAAAACAATTATAATAAAATGAACATTGTTTAAATTCTGAGTGTTTTTATTTTTGTAGAAGGTATTCAGTTGACTGCTTATCAAAGGCTTGGAACGATTCATATACCAAGATCAGTGATGCCAAGGCGAAGTGGAAGCGATCTTGGTGAAGTTCCTAGAGTGGATTCTACACCTACAGAAACATTGTCAGTTCCAAAGGAATCTACGCTCAAGTAAGCAGGACTCAATTTAAATTAGTTTAATTCAATTTGATTATTTAGGAAACTGATTATTTATGGATAACTTTTTGTAGAAGAAGTTCAGGAGGTCATGCAACAGTTACCCGAAGTCATAGTAGCTTATATGGAATGTCAAGACCTAGTCGAGACGAAGGAGTCGCAAGACCCTTAAATCGCACATCATCACATGGCCATCTCAGTTTTGAAGAAATGTGTAAGGCAAATGAAGCGAAATCTCAAGTTTGGTCGGAAAATGTCCTCGCTTCGAATGAAAATTACGATGGACAAGGGGTTGAGTTGCTATCCCAAAGAGAAATCACTAGGTTAAAACCTTTGCTTTGGCTTGAATTGACTGCTGTGTATGATAAATATAATGTTCCGCTTACGAAGCGGAAGCCAAATAAGCGTAGAAGAAAAGGCAAGTCGATTTCTCCTTATTTAAAAATAGGATTTATTTTTGATTTCGAAAGTGTTTTCAATTCGGTGTTCGGATTTTAATTCTAGCTGGTAATCTCTTTGGAGTTTCCTTATCAACTTTACTCTTACGGGATAACCAAGTGACGAGTGAAGAAAGTAATATTCCGTTGGTATTTCAAAAAATTCTGTCGGAACTGACGAAACGAGGAGTCAAAGAAGAAGGCATCCTTCGTGTTGGTGGCCATAAACAAAAAGTAAGAATAACTTTATTTTAATAATTTATTAATTTTATTTGAGGTAAAAATCATCAAATTAATATTTAACTTTTGGAATCGTACAAATTAATATCTTGAGAAAATATTAATTTTTTCAGGTCGAATCTTTGTGTTCAGAGTTGGAAAACGACTTTTACTGCAAACCAAAAGAAATGGACCAATTGTTCAAACGCACGCCGTGCCATGACTTATCGGTAGTTCTGAAAAAACTTCTTCGGGATTTGCCTCAGCCTCTTCTTACCGTAGAACTAATAGATGCGTTCTATCAAGGCCATGGTAAGTTTTCAGATTTCTTTTAACTTCAATAATGGGCTATTAATAATTCTGATAGTAAATTCTGCTTAATACTGATTTAAAACATTTCCAACAGGTGTAAAAAATCCCAATGATCTCGGATTATCCCTGAACCTCTTGGTGCTACTATTACCCGTGGAACATCGTTGTACTCTAAAAGCCTTACTGACATTTTTGAAGTTGATAATCGAGAATCAAAGTAGCAATAAAATGTCGATCCACAATGTGGCTATGATCGTAGCCCCATCGCTTTTTCCACCACGTTACATTTATCCTCGAGATAGAACTGACTTAAGTGCACAAGTCAACATGGCTGCAGTTTGTTGTCAGGTAACAGAAGCTCTCCTAAATAATGTGGATCGATTATGGTACGTACCGAGCGATTTGATAAGACAACTTCGAAGAACAGAAGAGGATCGGTATCGTAAGTACAAGAAGAAGTATTAGAAAATCTATCCAACATTCTTCCCTTCTTCGTTCTACCATTATACAATTTTATACAACGACAATAATTAAGTGCTCTTACTGGTGCCTTCCTGCCTTTTGAAAGTTTTTAAGAAGACTTAATTTAGAGAAACAAAAATTAACTTTTCCTAAACTTATATTGTCTTCGCCGCGGTTTTTTTTCTTTCTTTCTTTTTTTTTTTTTTTTTTTTTGAAAAATTGTTTAACAATTTTCATGATTTCAAAAGCAGGATTACAAACCTATTTATCACTTATATTGATCTCGACTTTTAATAAAATTGAGAAACATTCCAGGCAACGATAGAGAAGTGCTATAATGTATAATTGTACGTCCAATGATTTTATGTGCAATAGTGTACTCGAACTGGCGCAAGGTCGTCAACGCTTATTCACAACGAATTAGAGACCAGTTGATTCTGCTATAAAAATTCTAACTGAATTACGAGAATAAAATTTGTAATATTTTTAGAAAACTAATTTTCTTATTATTATTCGATAGTAGAAAGAACTGAGTCTCAAAAAATGTGCTATATACTTTTGTTAAATTATCAGACTAATATTATTTATTATCTTCGCACGTCGCATAATAAGGATCATCTCGTGTTATCTGAATGCTGCTCAATAGCGCATTAAGCACGTAATGTATTATATAAAGTACATTTCCTTAAAGGTGCATTGACATTTGAAATTTTGAGTGCTTTCTAACTGTAAATTTGTCTAAAGAGAGGAACTTTTTCAAAAAAAGGTCTAGTTTCGTTTATTAACTATTATTTTTATGAAAATTAAATTTTGCTGTTTTGGATAGGTGATTGACTACTTATTTGTTCTTCTTATGAAATTGTCAGATTCAGACTGATACCAGTACTTGATAAAGAATAACATTCTATTATTAATTTCGTCTCAAACTGTGGTGTCTACTTTGTTTTGTTCTTGTGAATCATGATGAATTATACGACATATCATTTCCACGTAGGCATTTTAACACTTAATCTTAATATTTTATTACGCCATATTACTGTAGTAATCTGTACATACATAACACTTCGTAATTTGTTACACTATGTTAATAATAAAGTGCCAAAGAAAAATACATTACTAGTTGTTTAGATAATTTCAGTTATACAGGGTAGATTATAAAATTATAGCGATATTTTATTAAAAAATTTTCTTCTTAGGATTTCAATCTACTCTGAAAGTTGAAACGTTAATTAATGATCTTTAAATTAGAAACGGTTTTATATTTTTTATAATACTTACTCTTGAACTTGACTTTGGTTTGGTTCATTTGTATTATATATTCTGATTTCAGGTTCTGTAGGAATTGAAGTTTGGTCGTTTTGTTCCTCTTTGATTGGATTTACTAATTCGTCATCGGTTGTACTTTTGCTCTTTTCAGTCGTTGATTCTTTATTTTGAACTTCTTCTAATAAATTTGAAGTTTGTTGAGGGGCTTCACTTGGAACTGTACTATTTTCCACAATATCAGAAATTTGATCCATTTTGGAAGTCGTGGTTTCCAGCTCCTGAGTTACTATTTTAGAACTTTCGTTTGAAGTATAAGTTGTGCTTACTATTGGAGATATTTTAATATTTTCTCGACCTAAGAGTTCGACATTTTTATTAAAAAAAGAATTTTGCTTTAAATACAAAAATAAATTAAGGAAAATAACTTACATTTAGTCGTAGTTACTCCTTTAATTGCTAAAAAAAAGAAAATAAACGTTTAAGCATTTTTTAAAGAACAATATCAAGGTAGAAATACAAATTAAATTGCTTACTGTTCATTTCCTTGACAACATTTTCGAATTCTTGGAAATCAAAAAGGAACAAATTAACTTTTTGTTCGAGACCAACTGTAACCAAAGGTAAAAGAATCTCGCCATCTTCCTTTGAACCAATAATAGCAACACGGTGACCAGCAGATATTAATTGTTGGAATACTTCTCCGTGTCTTTTTGCATGATTCCGATCAATAATTGCCACTATTTTCAACATATAGAATTTAAAATATCTCTGAAATAAAAGTTTGCTTATCTTTTTCAGTTTACCTATGAGGGCTTTACGATCGGTGTACATAGAAATTTCCTTGAACCATCTATCGGTAGAATTATCATGACTGGTACCATTTCTACTGATTTTATTTTCCATTTCACGAATTGATTGTAAAGTTGGACAATTATCAGTCTGATTAAAATGTAAATGGGAACTTGGATTCGTGATGTAACTTGCCATTCCCATTTTTAAGTGACTATTTAGACTATTTTGAAAATGGAAGAAAGAATATGAAATTAAAATAAATTTGAAGAAGATATAAGGCATTAATTTAGTAAAATCGTAAAATCTTACGGGAAAATTGTCAGAAATTGTTCCGCAAATTGAATTGATAATCTTTTCATATTTTCGTTCCAGTGGTCGAGAATGAAATAGTATCCTATAATTTTCTGTATTTCGTATCCTAAGGATCTCACGAGGCGATTGGCGAATTCACCTGGTTCTAAATTTTAAAATAGAGTGAATTATTGCTTTGCAAAATTGGAAAAATAAATTAAATCTGAAATGAAATTATTTTACTTATGCAAACTGGAAATTCTAGCCAATTATTCATACTGGTCCAGCCTCCATAATTTGAACAAGTCGCATTTTTAAGGCCCATCAGGATAAATCCTGATTCACATTTCATAGAACATTTATTTCCTGAAATTTCTGGTTCGCAGGTCCACTTTCCATTTTTTACCTCAGGTGGATTATTGCAAGCTGAAATGGAAATTAAAACAATTATTGACGCAATTATAAGAAAAAAAAGTTGCAAATTTTCATGGGTAATTAAATGTTTATAAATAAAATAATTCAACCCCATAATAATTAATTTTCATTAAAAAGTTATCTAAAATTTTGTTTATCAATTTTATTGCATAATTATTTAATTGCTTGCAAAAAACGTCCAAACAGAGATGAAATTAATAAAAGTGACTTTATTAATATAAATTGGGGTTAAATTATCGATTAGAAGTTTAAAACTAATTTTCTTTTTAGATTAAATTCAAAACAATTTTAAAAATTGGAATAATGGCAAAATTGCAAAATTTGAAATTTAAATTTATTAAGTTGGTATACTGTAATTTTTGTATTCTTAGGTTGACCGCCCTGCGCATGTGTCGCGCTTGGCATCCGATTGGTTGTTATTCGCGCGCAATTTGAAATGCTAAAAAATATTATGCATTTCAAATTACGCGCGAATAGCAACCAATCGGATGTCGAGCGCGACACATGCGCAATAGAGTTCGTGGCTCGCGTTTGGAGCACGACTGTGCTGCTGGATCAGTCTCAGTCCAAATCGAAATTGTCGTGTTCGTCTCCGCGGTATACGTCTTTTTAAGTTAAAAATTATCCGATTTTCAATGCTTTTCGTCTAAAATGGATTTGATTTTTAATCGGGAGTTTATAGGGATCAAAAATGTCCAAGTATTTTGTGAAATCAAAGTGTATTTTTACTGCATTTCCCAAATTCGGTTTCAGAAAGTGGTTCAACAATTTTCAGCTCAGTTCATAATGGCGGTATCGAACGTGAGGTTTACTTGAGAGCAAATTTATGACTTTTCGGGGTGTTTGGGGTATCAAAAATGGGAAAATTTTTCGTTTTGATGGAGTCGTTTGTAGGCGTGATTTATTTTTTCACATGTCGTTCATGTTTTTTGCTCACAAGACAGTAGAAATTGCATCGCAATTTTTGTTACTTTAGAGAAATTTTTGCGCGGGAAAGTGTCAATGATTTTTTATGGGCGACTTTCCGGATTGTTCGTCCTTTGATGATTTGACTTAGTGGAAGTGGTAAGTTTAAATATACACATAACAGGTTGTTAATTATTTTTTAATACATTATTTAGGTATATTTTACGCTATAGCTGCCATAGTTCAACTAAAGAATGTTATTTAATTATAATTGGTTAGATTCGTAAAATCGCTTTTGGAGCAATTATTGACATAAAAGAGGTGACCATAATTAAAAAGTATTTGGTTAGAGAAGCTTTCGAAATAAAGACAAAAGAAAATATTCACAACGAAAAACTTTCCAAATAAAGGAAAGAAAATATTTACATTTTTACCTCTTGAATTATTGTGAACCTTTTCTGTTTCCTGGTCTAGATTCTATTGTTAGTAAATATGGAAGTTTTGATTGAAGAAAAGGTCCAAATTAATAATAGGTTATCTCTTGAGTTTTATGCATATGATTCTAATTATTCTTTTTTTTTTTAGAATTGTGATTGACTGATCCGAAACTATTAAGTGCTTCTACCTTTTGAGACATGGATTACGAGGATTATTGGTCTACTTCTGGATTTTTTGGTACCAGTTGGAACAGCGAATATGCTAAGGCAACGACACCAAGTTCCAGTTTCGTCATTCTAGGTAGTTACAGAATGTGAGTCCAATTGTTGGAATTCCTCCTAAATCCATCATGTCGTAGACAATTGGTCTTAGCGACACGGAATTAGGTTGTAATTTACTTGAAAAGTAATCACGTAGTGACCGCTAATTAATTAGCGAGTGGATTGTCACCATTTCAATGTTATAGCTTAGGGTCATCTTTTCTCGGTACCCGGTTGATAATTCATTTCAGAAGATGCATAATTCAGGCTTCGAACTACCACAATGTTTTATTTTTTTGATATTTTGTAAATTACTTTGAGACCGAGAAGAGGTTTAACAAACTGGGGAAGCTGCATATCGAAAGATACGCGATGTATGTTTTTTAATCTAGTCAATATTTTTCTTTCGATGTGGAGAAGAACCAAAGGCCAAAATTATTTTTTTTTATATTCTACTGACAATTTATTCATTATTTGATTCATATTTTCAAAATATTGAAGTTTAAATTTTTGTTTAGTAAAGGATATTCATGAATTGAAGTCGTATTAAATGGAATCTTAAATTAAAGTTAAAAGTAAATTCAAGAACTCGATTTCAAACTTGGCCTATCAAAATTCGAATCAAGGTTTGTAGGATGTATTTTCTATCTTCAAATTGAAGATCATGTATTTTGGCGTACACCGTTTGAAATAATCTGGCGTAAACTCTACCTGTGTGAATGAGAATGTGTTTTTTAGATTTCCGCCAGACTTGAGTAATGTTTTTAATCTAAATTATTCTCATCTCTAAATATTTATTTCTTAATGAGTCAAATTCAGATTAATTTCCAATACAATTTTTATATTTAAAATTCATTATAATAATTGCTCCTCAAGTAAATCTTGGAATAAATTTTTAAAATCTTATTCAGATTTTTTTTTAGTAAACGGTGTACGATTTCAGGAGAAGTCTTCAAATTTGTGTGAATGAAGCCCTAACGTGGCGTCTAAGCTCAGGTGCAGGACAAGTTCCGGGACTTGTCCCTAGATTAGGTTTTTTCGCACCGGGGCAGAATGTATGAGAATCGTGGAGTGAGAGTGTTGGTGTGCTTGAATTTTTCAATTTTTGATTCTAGCTAGGAAGGCAGGTCATTTATTCTGGCATGAATGTTTTTAGTTTTAAGTAGGTAGCATTAGGATTAAATATCTTCGAGTTTATTGAAAGATATTTTTTCCTAGGTTTTTGGCACAAACGGCGAAGTCTGGTGCCAATTTATTATCGTTCGCACTAAAGGCGAAAAGAAAAACTGTTCGAGTTGAAAAACTGACTCGCGAGTCAGAGAACTTGAACACAAAAGATCGAAGGCGAATATTTATTGCGAGACATTTATTAAAAAATAAATTTATTTAATAAATTTATTCTTTAATAACTGTCCCTTGATTACTTTTTATCCACGCTAGTCACTATGTGATTTTTATTGTATGTTTTGCACTTGCTTTGTCTCTTTTGTTCTATTATGTTTTTTCAGGTACATAAATCTTTATACATATACAATTCTGTATATCGTTTTTTCAAATTAAAAAAAAATTAAATCATTGAACGTTCAAAAATTAAAATGGGGTTTCGTACTTATCTTGCAGACGAAAGGTTGTTTAATGCTGCAGTCTAATCCGTACAAATATGCTTTTACATGATCACTTCTGTCCAAATTTAGACACGTTGAAGTCTGATTATAAAAATCAAATTTCCCTTCAATATCCGCCCAGGGTGGAAAACCAAAACTGTCTTTTTTTAAAGGTATTTCATGATTATTGTGGTTCCATATCCAGTGACTTGAATTTGAATTATAAATTCCTCCCATCCAAACGTGAGTAACACCTTGGAAAAAAAATCAAACGGGAATTATTCGTATATTTTATTTTCGTATTTCGAGAATTTTGATTCAACTTTTCAATACCTTTAGGATGATCACCCATCGCTTCAATAATTAAATTAGTACTATTCATGTCTTCGACATAAGCTAATACGCTGCCTTTTTCCTTACAAAACTCGTAACTTTCCCTCCAATTCTTTTCTATAGAGTAAATAATGTACGTTTCATTTTTATGAGAGAACTTCACAGGGTCGTTTAGCCAATCATCGTGTTCAGCTTGAGGATCTGGATGTATCGAACAGTAAACTTTGTTAATGTTTTATAGTATTTCAATTTAGTTCAATTTAAATAATTTTAATAATTCATTAACTTTAAATTAATGTAAATTATTAAATTAAAGTTAATTAAATATTGGAAAAATTTTCTATCTACTTACATTTTTCGCAAATAAAATCTCGTTTTCGATCACAGCTGGTTTCGATAAAATTTATATTTCCACCTAAATGTCTATCCAAAAGAAGACATCCTTCATTTTTTTGAGATCTTCCAGATCGCCAAGGTGGAAATCCATTTTCAGTTACTGAATTCAAAATCGCACCTGTTGCCATCCAAATCCATTGTCCATATGAAAAATGTGCTCCTATCCAAACAGTTTCGAAATCTATTGAGAAATTAGAGAATTTTTCTTTCATTTTGAAATTCTGTACCCTTCCAGAAAAATCTTTCGGTAAAAAAATACCTGGTCGAGTTTTAGTCATACTGTTTGTAAGAATTTCGATAATATTTGGATTTTTTACAATAGCCAATCTCGCTCCTTGTTTTCGACAAAAAATTGCTGCTTCATTCCAAGTTACTTTTCCGTGATAAAGGGTATAAGTGCTTCTGTGAATTGGAACCCATTTTGATGGCACCGGAGATTTCAAAGAATCTTCTGGTTCTACAATATGAAAAAAATAAACGTAAAAAGTGTTTACTTGTACAGGCAGTACATAAATTATATAAAATATCATTAAAACTGGATTTTATTATTTAAAAAATACTTTTTTCGCAAATAAATGGTCTGAGCATTCGACAATCGAGATCAATAAAATTTGGATAAGAATGAGATCTTCGGTCCATTGCTAAACATTCTTTTGTTGGTCTTGTTGGTTCTCTACTCCAAGGTGGATAATTATCGACATCTGGTTGAATTGATAAAATATTTTTTCTCCAGGCGGTTTCTTCGCTGTCGACCCAAGTCCAAATTGTATTTAACCTTCTAGCTCCTAACCAGATGTCTTCAGTGTCTGCAAAAGTTCATTTTTTCCATTTATTCATAAGCTATTCTGCTATTCGATGCCATCAATTCTTCAAAAACTTTTTAACATAAATTGACATATTTTTTTGATTATTTGATTTACCTATATCAGAATCTGCTAAGGCTTCAGCGACACCAGTCGCTTTTACAATATCATTTAATATTGCTAATTTTGAATCATCACTTGAACAAAGCATTCTAGCCTCTTCCCAAGTCACTTTCTGAGAAGAAAACAGATACCGTTTTCCATGAAAGGAAAAATATTCAACAATCGGTTGTTGTTCATCCTTACCTAAAATATTTTGCATTTATTAATTCAATTATAATGAGCTTTACTCATCTAATTTTAAATATATATCTTTAAATTCCCTTTTATAAAACGCCACAAACATATAATTTTATCTACTTACACAATCCGCTTGAAAATTCATTTATAGTCCATTTGAATCCAGAAGCTAAAAAATAAAAACTAAAATAGAACACTTTCCGGTGATTTTTTGATACTATTAAAAATAAAATCTTACTTATTTGATTGATTTGACGACTTTTTCTCACTAGATTCTCTAAATTAGCTAAAAATTTGCAATTACATATCTGGGATTATTAGTAAAGTATAAATATATTTTTTCAACTCACCTTCGATTGAAATCAAATTAATCACATTGAGATATAATATAATAAAAATTGTCGACATGGTAAAACTTAAAACTCCAGATTTTTTTAAAAAGGGTAAGAAATTAAACTTTTTCAGTTGTTCTATTTCTCTAAAATAATTAAATAATTAAAGTCGCACTAAACGTGAAAAATCTCTACATAGTAGCAAAAGATCGATGCAAATTTCTTAAGTTGTAGGCTACCTTATTCGCAAAAAGTTTACAAATACCGTGATTCATGCATCCATTCTGGCTTTTAATGACCCTCATAATTCTGAATCGAGCAACTGACCGATTAATCGATTTCTCATGAACTTTATCTTGCTGTACATATTTCATTTTTTTAATGTATTCAAGTGTGTAGGCGTTTAGCTTGGAGTTTTATTTGCAAATTTCCTAGTTTATTAATCAATTCATTGATTAATTGCTTATTAGTAAAACGGAATCAGGGGACAGAAGTAGGTAGATGGTTGATTAAGTTGGAAAATAATATTTTTTTCTTCTTGGTTTAAAGTTCAAAATTTATTAATATTCCTTCATTATAATTATAATCATTATTTCCTCTAGAATCTATTTTTATAGATTATAGTATTATTCATATATTCAATTCTATTTTTTATTTCTAAATCTGATTCTAATTTATTTTTTAGGATTTCGTAGACCCTTGATATTAGACTTGACCTTCGAACTGTTATCTTAGGCTTTTCACTTTTGCTTTTTTAACATTGAAATTTGTCCTTGACACTGAAAAAAACAGGCTACGAAACCCTTACTCTCATGGGAATTTGCTCCCTAATCGGACTATTTTTATAGTAGATTTTTATTCAGTGAATTGAAGCGATTACATGATCCAAAGCAATATCTCCAATGATCGGAGAAAAAAGAGCAACTCCTAATTCTCGAGTGCAACAAGTCGTAAGAATTGGAAGAATTAACATAATTTGAATAAGTCTCTGTCCTTGGTCTCCTCGATTTCGAAGATGGTGCATTAATATCTCTGATGCCAAATTTCTTGATCTTGATAATGAAACCAAACCTTGAGATGATTCCGATAACTCTGAGTATAATAAAATAATTGATGAACCCTTTTTCAATATTCTGTAGAAACTATAGTAATTATCTTCAATTACTTATGTAATTTGGAGATTGAAACTTACCAGGGCGACAAAGGGAAAGTGTTTCCAAAACAGAAAACTCGACTTCGTCTAGTTGTAATTTCAAAATCGAACTTCGAGCTGTTGTTAAAGCAGTAAGGGGAGTTTTTCCAGCTATAGAATTTCTTATTAATATTTCTATAAAGTGCATGGGAAAGGTGGCAGCGTGAAGAATGAAAACTGCAGACCATCCTTGCCGGAGAATTGCATTTTGCTCTTCAATATCAAGAGTTGAAAAATCTCTGTGTTGTCGAGATCTTCTAATTGTTGCTAGAAAAATCTGAGCTGCGACTTCATATTGAATTGCCTCTCCTATTCAAAAGAATTAATTTGATTGATACACTAGATTTCTTTATAAGATTTGTATATAATAATTATGATTATTAATTACCATGAGGGGAAAATCTCGGTACGATGGTATTATTTAGTAACGGAGGTAGAAATAAATTTGAACTTGATTTCATTTCGTAGAAAGGTTTTGTTTGAAGGCTGAGGTTTTTTGTTTGATCAAAATTCAGTAACGTTTTTTGTCGCTCGAAAGCATCCAAATTTGTATCTGCAGAGCGGCGTTTCATTTTCCAGGAAAATCTGGATGGTAGGGAAGTTGTTTTGTTTTTTGCGCGTGGACCTCTTTCTTCTTGAACAGCTAAATATGGAAAATATATATTTTTTTTAATTTTGCAATAATTTTTCTATAATTCTGTGCCAAATTTTTCGTTTAGAATATTTTAACATTTAATGTAAAAGCAATTCGTAAGGTTTATTCCGATTTAGTAATATTTTTTCGATTTGATTTTATAAGTTCCCATGCCAAGTACTCTAGTCGGCTGTCAATTAAATTTGTTGACATACCACTGATGGCTGGTCAGACGTGTGACCGACACGCGGCGCTATTTACTTCTTGTTGAAGCGATTTATCACCTGCTCGACCCCGACAATCAAATAATCGATTTAAATTCCATTTTCAATTTTTTATTGTATTTTTATAAAAATTTTTTGTTAAATCTTGAAATTGTTTTATGTCCACCGTTAATTACACAAAAATATTATTAAAATAATAATATGAACTGATATATGAATGCTTTTTAATAAATCCTAGCTTAAATTCTACTAAATCAATATTTGTTCAATTAAAAAATGCGAGTTTGATATCTTAAGAAAAATAGATAAAGGTTAATTATTTTTTTTTGTAATTGCAAAAAGAATTTGTCATTATTAAATATTCATAATCGCCTTGATATAGACAACCAAACTTACACTTGCGTATTTTTTAGCTTGGAGCATTGAAAACTTATCGTTTCAGAAAATTTATTTTTGTATGTCAATTTCTAAGAAAAATGATAACAAAATATTTAATAGATTTAAAAAAAATAATTTTCTTACCTGCTGTGTTCATTTGAACAGAAAAACATTTCTTTAAACGACAATGTGGACACCAATTTCGTCTAGCTTTATCCACTACGCAACTTCCGGTTCCAGCTAAAGATTTAATAAGTTTAATTATTATTGAATAAGAATCAAAGAATAAATTAAATTGTCAATTTCGGTTGAAAATACAAGTTTAAAAAAATGGTGTCACGCTCAAAGAAATAAAAACAAATTCGTAGAGAATATAATATTTTTATTACAGAGTTTATAAAATATAAAAATAAATCTTCTTTTAATTTTGAGAAATTTTTTTTAAAGAAAACAAATTGTTAAAAAAATGCATTAACAATATTAGTTAATTGTATTTATATTTTATTCGACTTTTTTCATTAAAATTTATTATTAATAAGGCTTAAAATACTCAACCTATGCATGTATAAATTACTCCACGCCGAACTGATCGTTTAAAGAAACAAGAACAACCATCGCAACAGTAAACCCCATAATGTTTCCCATACGAACGATCTCCACAAACTTTGCATGCCACCGGAGCGGGTAGTGTTCTTCCTAAGTTTACATAAACTTTTTTTTACATATTTAACATTATCTAAATTACAAAAAAATTGTAATTCATAAGAAAATGCTAATTACTAAAAAAAATTAAAAAATTAAAATACTACGAATACTATAAAAAAAAGTATTTCAATAATTAAAATATTCAAAAAAAGTTAAACTTACCCATCAGTCGGCTTGCTTGGACGAACTAGACTAGACTTATGAGTTCACGATATGATCAATGATCGTCGTTTGAATTCTGGCATTGATATTAGTCAGGGTTTACCTGGACACGATCAACGCGCAGGTTGGAAAACGTTCTCTATAAAAACTATGTCTGACGAAGTGGGGTCGAATCGAATAAATCGTAGGCGGGACATTCCCTCCGATGTCACAAACATGAAAAGAAAATATTTGCTCAACACCCTTTCCTTCAAGCAAAATGTGATCGTTATAACAATCGTAGTTATCTGCTTATTTGTCCAACAAACGTCATGATTTCAATCTTTTCCCTGCTACTAATTTTATCTACTTCAAAGTAAAATTATCAAAAAATAAAAGTAAAAGTTAAATGAATTTGATGATGTCATTTGATAGATATTAATACAAGACCTGGAATATTTTTTATTTATTGATGCAAATTTAAAGTAAATGTAGACAATTTTTCTTGTGAACGTATCTTTATTGCGTTTATGGACAAGTTTACTTTTTAATAGAAGTTTTTATATATAATTACTGTAATTATTATTAATATGTACCTCCACGAGATAGCAAAATAGCTAAACGACTTTGTGATGTATTTACATGATGTTATAACGATATACTCGACACGGATCAGGAGATTTAGGAGTACATTACTGCAGTCGAAAGAATTGTCCCTTTCATTCGCATTTAATACAAAAGATGGCAACTTTAGCGAGCTTTAGTCACCTGACTTACTCTTCTAATTACGAATTTATTCAGCAAGGCCTTTAGTTAAATTTACACATTCTTGCAATTATATTTCGAAGCTCTTCTTCAGTGATTTGGCAGACTAGACAATATTTTTTGATTTTATTTGAGTTCACATTTATCCCCTACTTAACTCTCTTCAAAGTTATTTGTACAAATATTCATTCTACCAAACCACATTGAACGGATTTTCAAAACTTTAATTATTATTTAATATCTCATTTGCAAAAGGTCACATTTATTAGAATAGTTTGAAGAAATCTAGTGGTATAGTATTGTATTTAGTCTATAGTTTTCGTATTATATCTATAACTCTCCGTATTTATAAATTTCAATATATACATCCGGATTGTCATCCGTAAAATGTGAACTAATATAGGAAAAGGCAGATTTTAAACTCTTTTTTTTTTTCTATCAAAAAAATTTAAAATCAATCGTTTCTTAACACAAAGAAAAAAATGGTTTCTGATCATTTTGTGTGATTCTATAATTGAAGATGAGTTTTACTTATCTATTCTGTAAATTAATCATTTCTCATTTCATTAGAGGATCACAAAGAAAGATAAACGACATTTTTTCAAAGTGCGGTACATTAAAGGCAAAGAGACAGTTCATCGACCAATCACGAGCGTTCCCGTACTACTAACCAGCCTCTAAACATTGCTCGTGATAGGTGAAGAGTCAAATTGAGTCTTATATTTCGTATTTTTGAAAAAGAATTCGCTGCGAATGAGACCATACTTCTTATCTTTTTCCTTTTTTTTTTATTCAGCAAATTCTTTTTCTTTTTAAAAACACAGAAGCACACTTGTGTAGAGTGCCTCATAAATAATTTAAATATCACACATCGCGAGTCAGCATTAGGAATTGAAGATCTCAAACTGGTTTACACGGCCGTAAATCGCGTCGATTCTACGTGCCACTCGACAAAAAAAATGAGTACATTTAAATGCGCCTCGCATCACTCGTTCATCAGCAAAAATTTTAAGTGATATCAAACTGAGAGAAAAAAGAATATTCTTGATTTTTTTTTTATCAATTTCCAAACTTATCGAAATAAAAATTGAATATTTTTTCTCTCAGTGACGAGTGTTTTATTATCCAAGGTCTAAATGCAAATTTCTCCTAAATTTATTTTCGTGGAATCTCATAATAGCCTCCCTCATTTTCTGCCATTTTCTTCAACTTCAATTCGACCTTTCTTAAGTAATCAAGAATAATTTATTTCGATACTTCTCTTAATTATGTTTGATTTTTCGCGGGAAAACGTATGATTTGGGATGATCTAGGAAGATGCTAATAATTTTGCCGTGGCAGCTACGTGATGCTGATGATGGTAGGGTGCTTCTTGGGCACCATAGTAGCTAGATTGTTGGTGTTCACTCGTTGGTGTGCTCAATTGATGCGGATGTGGATAATATGATGAATAGGGTTGACCTACGACTCCATCACAACTACGAGGTTCCGTTTTTACGGTTGGGGTACTTCCGGTGGCTAGGAGAGATGTGTGACCTAGGTAAACAGGCCTTTCGGTGGTAGATGATGAACTTGAGGATTTGGGTACATCCGCCTGATGTTGTTGTGATTGGCTACTTTTCACCTCTGAAATTAAGAATTTCAAATAATTAGTGTAACATGACGAGAGTTTTATCAATCGAATTTTGGAGTTGCATCAAATGAATTCCTTTATTCACCATTAGAGGAAGAGGAAGTTGTTGAGGCTGATGTTTCATGATCTCCATTCGAAGTCCTGGCGTTAGGTTCTGGTGTCTTTTTTGGTTTCCGTTTCCGCGTTTGGATGCCGTCTTTTCTCATTGCTAGTGGTCTATTGACACCATGAAGTTTGAAGTACAAACCACACGCGTTGCAGACTGGTTCACCCTCGTTATTGCGCCTCCATAAAGTAGTTGTTCGTGTCCCACAATTTGTGCAGCACAGTCCAAGCCGTCTCGTTGCAGTCTGGAATTCGGAGATCTGTCCCATTGCTAATGTATACCGGAAGAACTCTTGTGGATAATAAATTAGAAAAAAGGAAATGCCGATTTTTACAACTTCCAAAGACTGCACATGTGTTTTTAAATTGAAAATTAAACAATTTGTTAATTATACAGGGTATCTACTGTGCGGGAATTTAAGGAAGTCCGGGAATTGTCCTTAATTTTATTTTTGATGTGGGAAGTGGAGTTCCGGTTTGAAAAAAATTTTCCGAATAATCAGACTAGAAATCTTTTGAATTGTTTTCAAATCCTGTAAAATTTCTTGAAAATCCTTAAAATTTAGTAGAAACCCTGTAATAATAGTAATTGCGGAGAGAATGAATACAAAATTTATATCAATCTCGTTAAAAACAATTAATCTAAAAATTAACAAATTGGATATATTTTATGGTTCGTAATTTGTTTAAGATCCTTTATGTGGATTCTTTGACTTTTTATATACAATATTGTAAGTTTGTTTTTCGATCGATTTCCTCAATTCTTTTTTTAACATGAATTGTTGAACTTACCAGTCGCTTTGAGGGTTTAATAAGCGGGCGGTTCATGCCATTCATTTTGTGGTAAAGACCACAAGCATTACAAAGATAATGACCAGTTCCATCTCTTCGCCAAAGGGGTGTGGAAATTGCTCCACAATTTACACATTCTCGCCCTTCTCCGAATTGAAATTCCATCGAAGAATCTAAAAATGGAATTGATTTCTATTTTTATCTCAGAATTTCATACGAATTTTAATTTTAATAAGTTTTAATAATATAAACGCATTGACAAGGCTAGAGAATATATATTATTTAATTTAATAATCATTGCTTTATTTGATAACTAGAAGGGATCAGTTCTAATACTACAATTCTTTAATTATTTAGGTTTGTGATTAAAATAATCAAATTTCCTTTTTCAAACTCTTTTTATTGATTGGCTTGCCTTCGCCATCTGTTTGATCGAGTTTGAACTCCTATTCTCATCATACGGCAATGCTCAATCAATAAAATTGAACAAATTCATACCCTTTTGAAATATCATATTTATCACTATATTTTTAATATTTATATAAATATATATAATCATATAGTTTGAAATTTTGTGCATAAAGAGAAAAGTGTTAAAATCCTGTTTAATTCGGTGGAAATTATTAGATTATTTATATTGTTCCTTGTGCCCACGAATTTAAAGGTCTTTGTTAAAAATAAATTCACTCAAATTTTAAAGAGTCTTTTTGAGTTCAGCCTTTAGCTGCCTTCTGTTGCATTTCTGACAGAAAACACTTGACCGGAGGCTCGATCCGGCACTTTTCAAAGAGGCCGCTATCACTTATCCATGCACATGGCCCAATGTGGTTAACCACTGACAGTGCATCTCCCAAAAAGAAACCAATATATATCTTTCATTTTATTTTCCTATTCAGCTAGCACGCTTATTGTTTTATGTAAATATGGAGATATATTTAATTCTTCAATAATTAATTAAACGAACTTTTTATCTTGAAAGAAAAAACGATTTTTGTTAGAATAAAATTTTTTGTGTAGTTTAAATTATACATATATTATATTCTATATATGTAGTTTGTATACTTTAAAGGCGGTAGACAAGTTGGCGTGAGTACTTGATGTTTGAGGTTCTGATAAACAATAAAAAATTGTATGGACTACATACCTACTCAACTGATTAGATTGTGAGGCAGCATATAATTTCCTATACTCGTATACCGATTAGTTTATCAAATTTCTGCTGTATAATAATGATTGAATGCCACAAAAAAAGGGGAAAAGTATGATAGTAACGTATATATATCGCGGTTATGGTTATTAATAATTAAAGCATTGTTTTTTTTTTATAATAGGAAAAGCTAATTAATTAGATGCATGTCAGAAAATTCCCAAACAAATCAGAGAAAATTGATTAAAATCTTGAATTTTAAATATACTGAATTTTAACCCTTAAATGCCACACGTTAAAAAAAATATCAATAGATGCCACGCGGGGTTCATTGAACCCCAGCGTAAAAAACTATAAATAATTTCTCGAATTTTGAATAAACTCACCTGAAACTTATTTTATGGATGTTCCCGAAAGCCTTGTAAACAATATGCTTTTGCTTGAATAAAAAAATTCTTATTGAAGCAAGAATTATAGAAATATTTGCGATTGAAAAAACCTTGGAGTTCAAATGATCCCAGGTGGCATTTAAGGGTTAAATATATATTGAATTCTAAAATATACCGTAAGGTGAAGCCCTTTGGAATCCTGAGGTTTCGTATGCTCTCCAAGAGGACATCATCGCGACATTTTGAGCATAAAATGGGGAAGCTGCTGCAGCAGCAAGGGTTGAATGGGGATGTGCTGCATGGGGATGACCTCCATGGGGATGACCATGTCCCCCATGGGGTCCCATGCCACCCGCGGAACTCCCCGTGTGTCCAGCTAATGCATGATGTGCATAACTGTCCACCCCATGTTGCCACGAAGCCGTTTTATCCCTGTAATAAATAATATTCACTTAAAATGAATCTTCAGCCTGTAATCTTCAAAAACGAGAATGAATGAATGAATGCACGAGTTTAAATGGATGCAGTACTTTGAATTTTAGGGTAAAAACAACACATATTTTTGAACCTATAGCTGATGGGAAATATACAATAGAAAGAATAAATTACCATGCTGGGGATGCAGAAGTAGGGAAGGAATGGTATTGGGCAGCCGAAGCTGCGGATGGTATTGTTGGTCTTGATGAAGGAACATAAACTGGTGCCTGCAGTTGGTGTCCTTGTTGTTGTTGTTGCTGCTGAGATTGTTGTTGGTACTCGGAGCCTGCGCCGTAGCCACCACTTCCGCTCCCGTGGAACATCCTCCCCGAGAGCTTCCTCCAAAAAATATACTGAAAAAAAAAACAAAAGTTGAAGATTAGGTCCAATTGTGCGGATATAGGTATACTTATTGATTCAAATTCTCTCAAAATTGGAAGCAAAGCTTTCTATTTGTCATCATCTGTTTCTAAAGATCTCTTCTGTAAATAGATACAAAAACAAGTAGATGCAGGACACTTATTGCTACAGTATGTTCAACATCCCTCTTCTACATCCAAAGGTTGTAAATTCTTCTTAATTATTCCGCATCCTAGTCAAAAAATCAACAATAACCACTTCAGTCAGAAGATTCAATCGGAATGGGTCGATTCTAAACCGCCCACAGGCCGTCCCTGAAAATTTCGCCATGGTGGGACCAATCTGGGCCCTCTAACAGGATACTCCTGATCCAGACCCAGACTCCAAAGAACCCTGGAATCAGAGAGATAGTTTCGAGAATCGCAAAGGGTAGAGGTAATTTATGGCCCTGCTAAAGAGAGAAAGACTCGAGAATCGAAGATAGCAGAGAGAGTTGGAGAGGAGAGTCTGGGAGAGTAAAAAAAAGATATAGAGGATTGAGGAGAGAGGGTTCAAGGCGTCTCCACCTCCGGAGAATGTGAATCCCAGGCGCGATAGCGGCCATCGCTGCCGCGAATACCACCGAGTGTAGGCGGGACCAAAGCTTTTTTATCCACTCATACAAACATAAGGTGCATTCACACATACACAATCTAGTGCGCACGCTCAGTCTCTATTATGCATGGTGGACAGTTTACCCTCGCGAAACCAGTTCGCTCGGCCCCCTCGCCATCCCCTGGATCCAGAAGGTTTGGACCAATCGAATTGCTTAGAATGCACTCTTGATCTTAGCAATCCTTTGGGTCTTTTCGTTTTAGTATTTCTGAGAATCAAGAATCGAGTTCTTTGTGAAAAGTGCAATCTTGGGGTTCGAAGAACTTTGTGTTAGTGTCATCAGGAGTTTCAAAGATTGATAGCTTTTAGATAAGGATAATTTAGGATGCTCGGGTACATAGGGTAGTCCAAAAATGCATGGCAACAGTTTTTTTCATGATATAGGATAACGATCTCCCCTATTTAATTCCAAATACGAAAAAAGAATTTTTTTTTTTTAATTTTGATTTTAATATGTGCCGGTTTTGACTTGGTTTCCCATTTAATTGCATGCGAAAAATGACTTTTTAGAGTTTTTGAAATCATTTTTCAAGGTTTGGGGAAATGATACGGGAAAGTATAGAGGGTTGTTGAGAACTATCCAACTATCCATGTATCAAATATATGCGTTTGATACACCTAACACACCCCCACGGTTCTTTGAAAACAATCCTTAAACCCAAAAATGTCAATTTTACTGAAAATCATTTCTATTGGTGTAATGAAATATTTATTAACATTGGTTAATTAATTTTTACTTATTTAAACGAATTTAATTTGTTTAAATAATTAAAAATTAATTAAACAATGTTAATAAATATTTCATTAGATCAATAGAAATAATTTTTAGTAAAAAAGCGAGAATAAAGTGATGAAGTGTGTTGATTTGATGAAGAATTGATATTTTTGGTTTTAAGGGTAGTTTCCAAGGCTCCGTAGGGGTATGTTAGGGGTATTAAACCCATATGTCTGATATACGAAATTCTTCAATGAAAAGTTCTCAACAAGCCTTTCTTGTAACATTTTCCCAAACGTTGAAAAATTACTCCAAAAACTCTAAAAAGGTTATTTTTCCCCGTGCAATTTACGTGAGAAACATCAAATTGAGGGGGTCGTTGACCTCTATAAAAAAAGAGTTTTCGGACCATCCTATTGGATACATTTGGCTCTTTTCATTTTAAGTCCTAGGGAATATTTTGAATTGTGATTTCTTTATAGTTGAGGTTGTTGCCATATAATAGTTGTGGTTGTGGCAACAACAAAGTGTAGTTGTATGCTATATTTGACTATAGTTGATATAGTTGATTCATTTTATCTAATTAAACTTGTAAATTGACAAATTTAGAACGCCTAGTGTCAATCGAGTAATTGGAAGTTACAATATTAATTATCAAATGCGTCGTTTTATTAATCCACAAAAAACAAAAATCAATATTTGTATCACCTAACAAAGATCTCTTGAGTCAGAGACACATAATATATACTAACAGATTTATAGAATGTATATATTTTCTGGCTCGTAGATGTGGTAATTCTGTTAAAACAGACAGGATCGTAAATCTAAATCCAAAGAATGTACTTTGTTGAAACTGGAATTTCCTCTATGTTGCACTTAAAGTTTATAACCCTGTTGGGGCGAGGAAATTTTCCTTGGTCTACTGTAGTATAGTAGCTCTTATTCTTTAGACTTTAAATTTAAAATATTTAGGAACCTGGCGCCAGTGCCACTATAGACTTTCCACGAACCTCGTAGTTTTTTCTACGAAATCCTGAGGATCTCCTAACTCAGAGATCTCGTCAGATGATCTCCTGATATAGGCTTCTCTTGTTTTGAAGGTTCTCTTGCCTTCAAAGTTTGGGTAATTAGGGAAAACCAAAATTTGATTCTCAATATCAACAATTTCAATACAGAAACACAAGTCCCATACTTTTTTTTAGCGCGTTCAAATGTTGCCTAAAATTAAAATTAAATTAAAGTTAAAATTCACCAAAACAGTTTTGAATCTGAAGAAAGCTGGGGATATAGTATTACGCTTTGAGACAGATAGGAATATATGAGAGATGGATGTGTAATAGACCCGAGTGTCGAAGTTGTGTCAAGGAAGTCATGTGTGACATTAAAAAGACAAAAAAATGCTCGATACCTTCTTTCATCCACGCGGGGATCTATGAAAAAGAAAACAACGGTGGACATTGTCAGTTTTATTGATATGTCGCGACAGGGAGGGCGCCAGACTTCATATCAGCCCTAATACCATGTCAGGGCCCTAATGGATATGCTTCTTCGCTTTCTAACCCAACAAACTAATTTACTAATCTCCCGTATTTAGGTCCAATGAGCATTGAGCAGCACAGAGGGAAAGGAAAACATAAATTAGGGAAAGCATTTTTAGGTACGAGTTAATTAGTGTGGGAATTAAAAATTTCTGGGGAATTTACATTGGAATATTTTTTTTTCTTCAAAAATTGGTCTAATTGCATTTATATTCTGAGAAAGTAATAAATAATTTTATTAATTATATATAAAAGAGATCTTATCCAACCAATAGAAATAAGATTATATGAAATCGATATTTTAATTATGGGTTAATTATCGGAAACCAGTTTGCTCTAATTTAAGAGTTTAAACTTTTTTGCCGAACAGAAAACTTACTTTTTTACGTCCGAATTTTTGTTCCGGATTTTGTCGTTTTTCAATTGTTATTCTACTTGGGTGTATATTATATAAAGTGCATAATGAAATTTAAATAATAAAAGTTCTTTTTTTATGAGAGTGAGAATCTAAGCTTAGGGGAGGATTAGGATTGGGAATGTTGTTATAGAAAAAAAATGGTGCAGAGAAAGTACAAAAATCTGATGAGATGAGCCGGCGGCATTCATGGAAATGAGCCTCTAAGACGGAATATTATCGCCAAGTACTTTAATCGAAGAGCAGCTCATTTTCTGATCCATACAGCATACGAGAATGGACCACGGTATCCCGGTTATATGTGTATAGAGAAGATCCAGGCGCCATGGCGCCGACCGCGTAGAAGGGTTTCCTTGTAGGACTCTAACACATTCACAAAAGTCTCATCGCACACCGATTAATCCCTTTTATACGTGTGCAACAGAGCCAGACACGACAGGCCGACGACCGTCTTTATTTAACGGTTCTGCCTTTTTGATTAGAGTTTTAATTTCAATCTCACTTTTTATTTTATTATGATTTTAGAGCGATCGTTTTGCCACAAAGTTTCAAATTTTGAGTAGTAACCCCCAACGGGTTTCTTTATTTCCATTTTTTAAAGCATTCTTTTCAGTTCTATATAGAAAAGAGAATTTCATTACTATTAGTTCAAGAGTGAAAATATTTGAACAATTTGTTTATTTCTAATCATTTTCCAGTGCCAATAAAATAAATAAAAATGTTTAAAATAAATGTAAAATTAATGAACTGACTCTTCTTGAAATATATTAATCCGAATATGAAATGACGTAATTAAAAGGAGGTCGAGACCAGTAGGAGCTTGTTGAAAGCAGGGATTAGAGCGCGGAAGTATAGCGTGATAGAAATTATTCCGCGTGTTGGTTAATACTTGCGGTAATGAATTCAGTAAGCTCTCACACTAGCGATTCTTAGCTGCAATAAATTAACTGACACGAAACTTAAAATAAAAATAAAAACTCTCTGAAAACGGAAATGAAGTCTAGAAATAAAGTAAAAAGTTATGAAAGTATAAATAAAGGGAATTTATCTACTTAATCTTCAATTATTAATCAATAAAGATGATTCATTATTATTAAAATGAAGGGTCTAGAATTATGATAAGCCAAAAATCAATGTGACGTTAACATATATGTTTCAAACAATGGATCATAACTCGCAGGTGCTTTCCTTAGCTTGTTCACGTATGGAAAAGTCTGATTGCATCCATTAAATACGTGATATTATGCACCTGGTCGGCTTACAGGTAGAATCGTGCATTTCAGCATGTTAACGAGCACGACGAACGTGAATTATGACTCAAGTCTGCAACAAGTCTAGTTACTTTAAAAAATATCGCAAATTAATTCAAGCATTTTCAAAAGCTAAATTATTATTTTATAATGACCGGGAAATTAGTCAATTTAGTATAATTTCACAAGTGAGTGAAATTGATACATAAAATTATATAAACTGTATATTTATAAAAGATTGATAAAAATTAGAGACAAAGCAGAGAGTACCAAAGTCTCGATCAAGGTGATCCAGTCTGAACCTAAGTCTTCTTTCACTCCTCTCGATTGAGGGAAATAAACTCTCAAGTTCCTTTAAATCTCCCCAAACAAGATTTGCTACTCTTTCTTTTTTCCATTATCCGGATACATTTACAAGAAAGGATCCTCGGGTCGTTAAGATTCATAATAGATCCACCGCCAATAAAAAAGTGCATTAAATAAAAAAAGTTTTACATCAGATTCTCTCAAAACTTTAAACTGTTAAAAATTGATTTTTTTTCTTTGTAGAGTCAATTTAAAATTATTTACATGATTTATTTTCTCTTGCTTGATGTTGGAATCATTCACCTATTTTTGTGTTAAGTATGGTAGGCCTGCTTGATTTTTTGTCTGAGCCGCATAGAGTCTGAGAAAATGACCAGACACCCCTGTCAGTGGTTGAGAATTATGGGGGGTATCTGGCAACATATGCGATAAGACTTTGAGCAATTATCAGTTGCTATTTTTGATCATTGACACTTGGAAAGGAGATATCGCTTTATTTAATGAGTTTTTTAATCCTTTAGAACTATTAAGCTCTAACAGAGAAACAATTAACTACTTTAAATAAGACTTCTTTTAAAGACAGCTAAAGAATTATAAATTCAAGTTAAATAAGACATATCTCAACCCCGTTTTGTCTCGAGAGATAATTTCGAAATCAAGCCTAATCAAATCTCTATCATTTCCTCGCCTTTTGCACCTACGAGAATCCTTGCAGTGAGTTCGTTGGCTCACCTGAATTTCTCATGATTTATTTTCCTGTGATACATATTGTAATTTCGTGTAACGCACATTTCGTGTCAATCTTTTCAATCGTGATTTACAGTCTTGCAGGCAAATGCAGGCGGATAGAGATAACACTCTAGAGTGAGAATATAATTGTGTGATAATTGCTATATAAATCATGACAAGTGACGTTTAAATTAATTTGCAATTATTAACTGGCAATTACATGGTGGCAATTAAAATAATTCGACACGATAGTGTTCATCAAGTCATGAAGAGTGAAGTCTAGACTATGTCTTTGCACAAATTTACATTGTATGATATACGATCTAAATAAGTTTTATTATTACGTTTATGCGTTATATTTAAACGTGTATTTGAAAGTGATGAACAAACGAAAAGTATTCAATTTTCCTCGCAATTTTCCCATAACTCTGCAAGTGATTCTTATACGTGTGTCTGCCTATCATTTTAAAGAGGGTACCATTTGTGAGCATGCGGGTATGCAATATGTTCACCTTTGCCATTTTTATCAGTTTAACGACATGTAAAAAATATTTTTAGAAGCAGCTACACTGATAGCATTTTTTAGTGTAGGGTACTCTTGCAATAAAAAGAGCACGAGTTGTCATAAAGATATGGACTGGTGTTTCTCAGATAGTGAGTTTTTGCCACGTGTGAGTCATTTTTCGCTAATCGAATGATTTTTCAAAAACAATTCAAGTTTATATATAAAAACAATATATGAATTTTTAAATTCTTATTCTGTGTCGCACCACAGAAAAATTAAAAGACACAATTCAGCTTTATCCAAGTCAGATGAAAAATTCAACGAAAGAAGATTAATTTTTACCCTTTTTAAAAATTTTTCTTTTATAAATTTCTGTGGAAAAAATTTTACAGTCGTTTTTTCTGTGACTATTTTCCAGGGAAATTTTCATTATTTATGTACAAAGGAGTCTCGTAATTTCTAATAAGTGATGCAATTTCAATAATGAAAGTAACATTTAGCTTTTATTGTATGAATATTTTTTCTGAACTTCCACTTAATAGTTATGATCTTATGATTATTACGCAAGTATTTCTGAGATCAAGTCGAATCGAATATAAAATCTCAGACTCTGCGTAAACAATTATAGTTATACTCCTGGCGTGTGGTGTTTGGTTTCAAATTAATTTCTATGGGAGTAAGATCTCGAGAGTCTGCCACGAAGTAACCCACACCATGATAGTCATTCCGACATATAGGTGAAGTAACAATGTAACTATGCTCGTAAGTACTGCAATGGATGACTTCGAGCTGAGCCTCGCTCGTGTACTTACACAAGCAGTTTTCATTCTCGTCACTATAAATCGTTTTGTATATGTAATGCGCTCGCAGCTCTGAAGTTCAATAAAATAAGAAAACCTGCATAGTTTTCAGACTCAACAACCCATAATTAAGTGATTTGAATCGCTATTTCATAGGCTCCTAAAAGATTATTAATGAACATGGCCAATTTCATCGTATTTGCGGTCTACAATTTTTTAACAACAAATTTTTTTCAATCTTTCTTTTGAGAATCTTTTTTGAACACTGAACATTTTGTTTATCCTGAAATTTGAATATACACTACCGGTCATAATTTTATTGTAAATTCACCTGTTTTTCGATGATTGTAAGGTTCCCCTAAATTGAATTTCATCAAAGATTACATTTTTCTATTAAATAAGTTAAAAGCTATCAATATAAATTTCAATCATGTTATAAAATGTAGCAAATAATTAATCCGGAAGTTTCGAAAAATATATTAAAATTTACATTCACTTGATTTTTATTATTATTTTCAATAAGTCTGTAAAATTCTATAGAAATTTACCTTTGAAATGATTCCAAAAATTGATGAAAAAAAAGTGTTCATTGTTTCGAAAGTTCTACTTCCTGGACTCATTTAAGACTTCTGATAGCTTTTAACTAACTTAAAAGAAAAAAATTTCAAAAAAGGTTTATAGCAAAGGAAAGGATAAAGCCTAGCACGTTTCTGTTTTTAAATTGTTTCTAATTTCCTATAGAAAGAGATCAGTGGAATCCAGTGGTATTATTGCTTCCTTAATATTCACGTAATAAGTGACTACTTCTGTCGATGTTTTTATAGATAGGAAGGATCCTAATTCCATTTGAATGGGCCATACTCCACTTAGTGCAGGCACATAAATAAATACGCACGTAGGTACTGCTTCCCTCGCAAGGAGAGCACTTTATGCACTTATATGTTGGCTGCATCAGAGACCCTGAATGCATTCGGAGCACCGGGATCTGCGACACCCGGTTTGCCTACTTACGCCTACTTTACATGAAACGAACGGTCGATCCAACTCATGAACATTCTCACGAGAAAAGAAAAAAGAAAGAGAAAAGAGAGAAAGATAGAGTGAAAGAGCAGGAAGATGTAGTTTTTAAAAATCCATCCGGTCGTCGGATTCAGGAATGCGCTTTGTACACCTATTTCTATTCTGTAGTGTGTAGTGTATAGTCTATACTGTATAGTTGTATACCAACATATAGATGCGAACCTGATCTGCTAAACCTTGTTGCTTTAATTTAAATTCAAGTTAAATTTACTCTTAATGTCTATTTTACTCCCTTACCTCCAATGCAAATGCAATTTTCTTATTCAATTCTACTGGTTAAGTAGCTTCGAGTCCAGTTCACTTCGAAATGATAATAATGGTCATTTTTCCACGTCATTATTGTCAGTCAAGTTATACCTTTTATTTCTGATTCATTACTTTAATCACAGAAAAATACTGGGTTTTAATCAGTTTTAATTTTGTAGCATCTCCTTTGTTTTGTTCTCAAAACGAGAATTTTTTAGTCTCAATCTACTGTTACGTAAACATAGAAGCATATCAAATTAACAATTATCACTAGATTTTCATTTGTCATTTTGATAGACCTGAAGTTAATTTTTGAGAAATTCTTGTTCTCATTTGGAGATCGGCGTTTCTCATTTAGAGATCGGCGTTTAACTGTGATTAATTGACCGGAAAAGGTCAGTGTAATTGCTCAATTAACCATAATCACTGTACTCAAGTTGATTTAATTGAATTAGTCAAATTAGATAATTAAACATAATTATTCCGCCTCATATCAAGTGTCTTAGACATTGGCATAATTATGATAATATAGAGAGTGGAGTTTAGTGAAATAACATCTTTTGATGAACATATCTGTATTCTTTTTTCCTTCTTTTCTCACTGTTTCCCTCTTTATTACATTCTTTTATCTTTTCTTATACATTTTGTATTAGATTTTATCCATTTTCATTCAAGAAATAATATAGATATTAGATAGCAGAAAGCGTGATACAATACATTCTATGAACCACTATCGTGAGATTTCAACAAATCGTATAATATCCTTAGTTTACGTCACTCCCAATCGCGCGTGAACTTTACCTGGCGTTCTTTCCATTATACTAATAACTTACCTAGATCACACTCCCAATGTTACTTTACTTCAGAAATAAATTTCTGTTGGAATAGCATACATTATGCATCAAGAAACAGTTTAATCTACATAGAAAGCTTTATTTTACAAAATAGTGTTGGCGACATTTCTCCAGACAACTTCACAAAAAATTGAAATATACAAAAAGCGACAAACAGGTGTCTTGCACTAGATAATTTTCTGCTCTAATTGACTAAGACATTTTGTTAAATGACCTACATAGATTGACTTCAAAAGATAATGTAAAAGAATTATCTGACATCAATTTAGTTTTGTTTGAAAAGCAAATGCCTCAATTTTTATATCGAATATTCCCGTTATCGAGATTTACCGACATCGGAAATCTTTTCAGGTTTGTGTCCGTGCTAAATTTTAATGTGGAAGGATGATTATTGCCCTAATTTTCCTTGGTAAAAGCAACCTAACCGACTGACGTCTATAATCTTCTAATAACATGATCCCAAACTTTGATCCGGACCATCTCAAGGATGGAATAAAATTGAGAAATCGATTTCAGCCTCAGGTCATTTTGAAGTGACGAGAGGTGCCGGTTCTGGTTATTAGTGGCCGGCTGCAAGATAGATGTTCAGATATTGCGCGAAGATAAGAGCGGAAGGTAGACAGCTCGGGCCATTCGTATTTCGTACCTGGACGAGGCACGTTTCAGATCGACCAGTATATAGGCAGATGCCGATGACTCCGGCATTATTGGAAAGTCGTGTTCCACGCTAAAACCGGAAGTCCACGGAATCTGCTCCTCTTTACCCCGAATAGATACTTTACGTCCTTTACGATAGTCCGCAAAGAAGCTTCGAAGGTTACCCCGAGACCCAGGAGCAAACATTCTAGATTCTAGACTGCATTCGTGAATTCGTCCTGATTTATTATCCGGACCAAGTGACAAACTCTAAACTCTAAACGAAGAACCAAATCTAACAACAAAGGTGAAAAAAAGAGAAAAACTGGAATGGCGTACGGGTAATGATCGACGAATGAATTAGTAATAAAGGGGAAGAGCTGCGAAACCTGTTTCGCCGAACAAACAAAACGAAGATAGATATTAATGAGGGGAGTAAAATTTTTTATTGCTCCATTCAGACGCTCTTTCGTCATGATAAACAAACCTTTTGCATTAAGGGACTGTTTCTTCAATCTTTAAATGGATTCCTCTCGATAAGCAAGTCAGCCCATTGAATTTGGTGGTCAGGTGGATGAATAGAATCTTAGATAACAATTTTAACCTAATTATTCCGATAGAATTCCAAGTTTATCAAAGAGTGTGTGAGTAGTTTCTCAACTTAAAGAAGCTTTGTTAATCAAAGACCCCTAAGTTGTCATTCTATACTTTCTTTGAAAAATAAACTTTTCAGTGCAATTTTATTAAAAACAAAAACTGGATTTGTGAAAAAAAATATATATTTTGGGAGAATGCGCCATTTTTACGTTGGGAACCATTTTGAAATGCTCCATTGATTCGATTGTGTAGCGGCAACCTGTTATTATTTTCCCTCGTAGCAACTCAGCCTATTATTATCGTTCCCTCCTGCTGGGCACTTAAATTATACGGACAGGGATCTTCTTTCATGGCGCATAATATTTTCATCAGACTGCTACTGGCTTACGCAACCATTATATGGGAGCTATTATCCCCAAATTCTTAAAATTAACAACCTGCATTTTTGTAGATGATAGGATTTAAAGAAGCAATTTGTAAACAATTATTATTTCAAATCTCTTATTCAAATTAAGAAGAGCATTAGTATAGCTACTAATTTTTCACTTTTAGAATCCTCGTATCATTCATATCAATAATCGCAAGTCAGACAGGAAATTTAAATTTAATTATAAGGGAATTAATTTCTTTCATACCCGCATACTATAGGGTAAATTTTCTCTCTTTGGTGTTCTTAAGTACTTGTAATGATCGCAATAAGGGAGTAAACTTAGCCGGCGTTGAAGCATTGAAGGGATATACGAAGCGAGAATCGGTGGAGAATCGGCGATAGGCGTAATTATAATATAAAACTTGCCGCGCCTTGTCTCCCCTCGTGTCTCTCTGGATTCCTTTCCCTGTCCACTTCCCTGAGGAACAACGTCACCGGACGCCACCAATCAGCGGTTCTCAAAACACCCCAATATTTCAAACAAAAATATACAAAAAGGAACCATTCAAAAAAGTAAGAAAAACTATTAAAAATATTTCAATCTTCACTAAAATACAAAATTTATTATGATTTTTTTGAAAGGATATGGTTAAATTTTAAAAATATTTTCATTCCGCGCCAATGTTACCGCGGAGTGGGAGACGGTCACGTGGCCCGGATTAGAGATAGTGGGAGAATACGAGGCATAGGCGTAGGCAATGATGTACAAAAGCAGGACCTAAAATTGCACGTGACTCGTCCTCGTTTTAAAGATTCAAATCTAAATTTATTTTAAATCAAATGAATAAGCTGTAAAATTTTTTTTTTATTTTAAGCTTGCTCAATTTTTAAAGGATTTTTTTGCAATGAACCTTCTCAGGTAATTACCCTTTTTTATTTTTTAAAGACTTTTTGGAATGAGAGCTGCTGAAATGCATCGGCAGGGCTTGTCTTTTATACTTCCAGGCGCTCGATCAACGCTCACTTACACGACTTTATACGGACAACGCATTAGCTTTAGCCGAAGTTAGTAACCGGTAAATGGGCATTTTTTTTTCAACTGACCCGCTGTCGCGAATCTTGTTCCCGAACCGTCTGAAATATTATTGCATTCCACACATAATACGGTCGCCGACAATCGTAGTCGATTAGGAAAATAAATAAAATATAAACAAGTGAAAATAAAAAAAGGTGTGTTTTAAAGATCCACTCTTCGGTTCATTCAGGAACTGCCTTTGTAATTCAATTAGGAATTTAACTTTTAAAAATTGTATAAATCACATTTATAATTTTATATCACGAAAGATTAGTATCGAATCGTTTAGAAAGACTAATTAAGATTAATGTAGTTTCTACTCAGATTAATATAGTTTCTATTCAAACTTTGTTAGGTCCAATTATTCCTTTTAACAATGATTTTAAATCAGTATGACGTCGATATTATTAACGATCTGCCAACAAAATCATAACGATGTTCGAAGTCGTTTTAATTTTCTCTCCACCTCGTACAGAGCTCGATAAAACCGATTTATTACCGATTTTATTCACCCAAGTAGACTGCTTATTTTATCTGCACTCTCTGTAAGCTTTATCGACGTCATGCTGCAATTTCGAGATTAGAAGCCATCGTTAAGGCCATGTATCAGTAATCCAATCCTTACCTTGCCGGAATTTTTTCCCTGCAATGTCATTTCTACATTTATTTAGATATTGAGTTCTTAATTTGTCAAATTAAAAGAAATACAATACTGTACATTTATCTGGTCCTAAATTTTTATAACAAATTTTTTCAATAGTAATTTTTTTATAATTGTAAATGTTTAGAAAAAAAATGAAGCTAAGGGATCGGATAATAATTGATACATAGCCTTAATCCTCATCTGCAACTTTTAATCCATTTTAATATTTATTGAGATCTTGAAAATCTTCATTCATTATTTTATTATTATTTCTTGTTCTTTCATTAATGAAAGTCCCTGAAAGCTTCAAATGATTTTCAATCTATCGATGTGATTGAAATTAAATACATGCAAGATAAATTAATTATAAAAAGTGTTAATGATTTGAGAGTATAAGATGTATCATAAAATAACGGATGACTCAATTTATTCTCCTGAATCGAAGGCATATGTTAGAGTAGCTGAAAACTTGTATATTTACAGACTCGACTGATTGCATAAATCACTTGGGCATTCTTGTGTTTTTTGTTCATTGGCATAAATCAATTATTTTACAAAGATCTCCATTGAAGCGGGTTAGAGGTGCGGAAGGAGCAGCAGCAGTGGGATTCCGATATTTTTTTAACTTAGCAAACGAGGTTTGATCTGCCACAACCGGTCAGAAGACCGGATCACGTCGCGTTACTATAAATCCTAAAGTAACGGGTAAGAAGATTTGCTGCCGGGTTAACTTTGATTTTCTGTTTGTCTTCTAATTAACTTCGAATGCATACAGAGCAAAACGATCGTAATTCACATTATTATGCAAAAAATCTCACAATCACTTTAAGCTCTTTACCTAGTCTATTCAATATTTTCAGACTAGTTATAACCTTCACTAATTAAAAAGAAAAGATAAATGAATGACATTTTTATACGTAATTTTACAAAATAAAAATTATATTGAAACTTCTGGATGTCAAAGTCTACTATAACTCTAGATATGAGACCCCTGATAAAACTTCAATTGAACTGGTTTCTTAAGAGAACTTTGTTAATACCCAACAGAATAAATAACTTAAACATATTTATTTATTACCAAATTACTAAGCATCAATATATAAAAGGGCAAGAAATGTTGAAAATACAAGAAATTATTTATTGTACTTCATTTGCAATTCAAATACAGACTAATTTAGTTTTTAATAATCCCAACACAGCTGCTTTCTAATTCCTCCTTGTTTTGTTTATTGCCTTACTTTCTTATTAATTAGTTCAGCGATTAATTTATCATTATTCTATCTCTAATAAATATAATTTCCCTCATATCATTTTACATATATCGAAGTTTCAAAAGCTTCTGGTTTATTCTAAAATTTATATATTATATATAGAATTTATATAAAATTAAAAAAAATACTATAGAAGGTCAGAATTGCAATGAATCGTTCGTCTCGGACCTAAAACCGGTCAAGGACCAGATCACAGCAAGGAATCATAAATCCTGCGTAACGGGCTTGGCATAGAGATTTGCTGCCGGGTTCGCGCCGAGTCTTATTTTTCTTACATTTTTATTTTTCCCAGATTAACGATGCAGCTCGAGAGTGTGCGCGCTTATTCGCGTGCATGCAACGACGTCTTTCCCTAGGTTTATGTCGTCACGATTACTCCCTGCAACTTGCAATAAGTCCGGATTCGCTTTCGCGTTAATAATCACCCTTACGGTGATTTTCTATTAGCGTACATTATCCTGTTAACACATTTGCACGTGAACCTTTCTGCCTCAAGTGAAACTCTGCATAATCGTGGATCATCCCTATAACCGTGGGAATTATTTTCACGTATAAAGTATAATAATAAAATTTAATTCTCGAATTAATATATCTTGTGACACCTGCATTTCAATTAGATCAGTATTTTTATTCAATAAGTATTAGCGGAAAACAAAATTACAAAAAAATGAGTATAAAATTTAAAACCCCAAGTATTGTTATAAAAATGTTTCAATTCAGGGAAACGTTAAGAGTTGAAGTATATATTTGGAAAAAAATTGCATTATTTCCAGAATTAAATCGCGTGTTGATATTGGACTTTTTGTCTGTAATCGGCTTATGGGATTATAGAGGAATTGCACCTTTTATTTCCGCTGGTTCAGTTCGCGTGACAGTCAAGAAAAAGGGGAGCTGATGAAATCGAGATTAATCAACTCTTCCCCTTTCGTCAGGGTCGACTTTCGCACCAAAAATGGAAATTAAAAAATTACTTATGAATTTATATAAATTTTATATTATATTACGTTTAAACACTTTAAACTGCATTATTTACTGTTAATCACGTAATAATTTATTACACTAATATCTTTTATGAGGTAAAGTTCAATTTTTCAATAGTGGAACCTAATAGTGATAATGTTTTACTCGTTTTATAATAAATAATAAATGCTCTAGTATAATGTTTACTACTCGAGTCTTAATTAACACTTACTGAAGACATTAGGCAGAATTTAATTACCATAGCTCCACACTTACGGAACATTAATTTCGATTTAATTACTTTGCCTCAGAATTAAGAGAGCATTGATTGCGTGTAATCCGTGTGTAAAAGAGCTCCTCCTAAATAAATTTTAATACTCTCATTGCACCCTAGTATATCCGGCAGCTTAGTTTATTTTGTAGGTGGGACTAAACATTGTGGGTCGCTTAGTAACCAATTAATTAAACTGATTTTTAACACTATTAAACAAAAATCATACAAAAATTATACAAAAATCGAGTTTCCAAATATATCTAAACAAATTGTATAATTATTAATATACAATCGGGGCAATTTTTCCTCAAACATGGTTTATGCCAAAGATTATTATCAGAATAGGTGACACTGTAGAAAATTCATCTGCACATGTATTTGTGCTAACGATCCCGATTTTATTTAAATTTAATGGAGTTATCAGGTTCTCGAGAGACGCGTTGTTGCTACTCTTGCAGAGTAACTCAAGCGTGTGAATTTATCACCCTGCAATTGACTTAGTACACCTCCCCTGTAAGAATTGGAGAAGATACTGCTATTTGATAGTAAAACGAAGATTTAATGTTTACTCACGCAAAGGTGCATGACGAAAGTGCAATTGAAAAATAACATTAACGCTTTTTTTTATTTTTGCACCTGAAGAATGTGTAATGTTAGTAGATAGAATTGATAAACTTTACAGAGACTTTTGTGAAAAAGTACTCGAGTTAATTAAATCACGTCTTATAAAAACATGGGAAAAGTTCTGGCTGATACATACTTTACTTGTTTTTGTTATTGTTTTCTTCTTTTCTTATTGTCTAATGCACAGATCCAGTTTCTGCTTCCTGTATATGATATCGGATTCGAAATTACTGATCGACGAATCGACCCTCCGCCGATAATGCGTCTGTCGTTACCGACAAATGCACATTGCGCTCATCTGCAGTGCACCCCGATAGCCTCGGAATGCAGTCTGATACGAACTTTATCGTATCGTAATTCCCTTCGGTCGGTTCTAGTCGCAATAAATGTTCGCAGGAACGACTCAGCGAGTCAAGTCGCGAGCACTTTTCCTATTCAAAGTAGCTATTCACTCTACTCTCCACGGGATGGTTTGCAAGGTCGCGAAAATTTAATTAGCGTTGAGTAATCGTTTATTTACTTTTATTAAATTTTACTTACTCACAAAATGACTTAATTCACAGTCGATTTTGTAACATCACTTCATTCTCACCTCACCTCACTCTCACCTCCCTTCAGTTGTTTTTTTCAATTTTTTGAAACATCAAAATTAAAAAAATTAAAAATTAAATTTAAATTAAAATTATCAAAATTAAAAGACACGGTGGTTCAGTTGTTTTTTTCAATTTTTTGAAACATCAAAATTAAAAAAATTAAAAATTTAATTTAAATTAAAATTATCAAAATTAAAAGACACGGTGGATTTAAAAAATAGTTGAAGGGAGGTGGGAGTGAGATAAAGTGATATACTAGGCCTATTCAAAGAATATAATATTTTATTTTATGGTATATTAGATATGGTACATTTGGCTTCACCCTGCTTCTAAAGCTTTGTACGGCCATGAACAAGTAATATACAGTAAAGTAAGGTAACGAATGACAACAGCACACGGTTTTATTCCCTAGCGGTCACCCATCTAAGTACTAACCGCGCCCAACGCTGCTTAACTTCAGTGATCTAACGAGAACTGGTACTTTCAGCGTGGCATGGCCGTTGTCTGGGATTTTATGAGATTTCGTAGAATTTAAAGGAATTTTAAAGAAACTTGAGAGGTTTGCAAAAGATTTAAAATGATTTTTTAAAAATTTATTTTCTATTGATAAATAAAAAAAATAATGTGGTTTTGGAAAAATTTTTGATATTCTTAATTCAATGAATGTAAAAAAATAAAAGAAAAGAAAATTTCGGTAAATATAAATGTCACTTTTAGTTGTCCGGGAAAATTGAAAAACTTGACATGGAAAAACCGGAAAATGACTGAGAATTTTAAATCATTCGCCGAGTCGTCACCTTATTGATCCCTCAACCACTAAAAATTTCCCTGAATTTTACAAAATTTACACAATCGATGAAAATGTAATTATTGTAATGAACTTTTCTTCAGTGACCCTGCAACGTGGTTTAATGGCATTTAATTGAGTAAGAGAATCTCCTGTTTCAATCCAAAGGTATAATAATAATCGCCTTCTCTTTATTTCCCTTCACCCTCGTACCATAAATTCTCCCCTCTCTTTTTCTCTCTCAGTTTCTCACTCCTGGTAGCAATATTCTGGCCGACGGAATACAGTTATATCCTGGCATCAGTGCGAAGTGGCCAAGATGTTGGAGACGTCGCGGAGGGAAGGATTAGCAATGGTTACATATTATAGTTGTGTATATGTGCTCGGCGAAGGTGTTTGCATTGGCCTAGTGCCTAGGCGTTCAGGCAAAATTAATTACCTCGTCCATCCTATATAACGGGTCTTTAGCCGCGAGATGCTCTCGGTTGCAACTTTGCCAAGCTCACCTTCGAGTCCAATTCAATCTGAACTCGGACGGAGCGATCGATCCCGATTTTATATCTGATTTTATTGCAGATATATTCAGATTGCAACGACGACCCGTTGCTTTACAATCGATAATCGACCGTAAAGTTGACGTACGATCTTGTCCCTTACACAGATTTGCACAGATTACTGATACGACCCAGCTGCGTGCTGTACTTTTATTTCAATCCATTCTGAGACAAACTGGATTCAGAGCTATAGGCAAACTTCCTTTTATTAATCATCTCGATGAGAAAATAATAACTTTTCCACAAATTCTATTCAATTGCACAGTCCTCAGAAAGAAAATAGTATTATTGTTTTATATTTAAAAAATAGAAAAGTTTTAAAAATTTAAGAATGCCACTTGTCTGACTTCACTGGACCGTGAAAATGAATGATTTCCGAAACATGTTTTCGTTAAAAAATGTCTAAAACGAATAGGTACATGACTTGTAATTTATTTGCAATCGGTTACTTTTTTTTAAAACCTTCATGTTTGAAACGGTTAATTGGCATTAGATTTCCGCGAGTGAAATCTTAGAAGAAGAAAATCGAGTCTTGTGGAATGCGTTTAATGAGTCCATTTAGAATTTTAAGTAAGAGAGTCATTAGCTCGGGTAACTGATCAGCATGGTGTACGAAATTAGTATCTCTTGCAGAAGTGTAACTGTCACAGTAGCTAGCATAGTCTAATCTGGAATATAAGAAGTTTCAGCATTTGTGGCAGTTTTATATTGACGACTAATTAGAGATACTTTAGGCGTCTCGATGAGAGTTTATCACACCTATAATTGCATCTGTCACCAGCAGTCTGTAATTATGCACGCTCCACCGCTTCAACTACTTGTGTAAATATTTTTTATTTTCGTGTATTTACATTTTTCTGTATGTATAAACAAGAATTCAAAATCTATCATCCTTAATAAAAAACAACACGAGGATTTTGAAATTTAAATTCTGCATTAAAAAAAAAAATAGTAACACCTTAGATCTATGATTCAATGCACTCTTTTGCAAAATTTTTAGCAAATGTGTCTAGATACGCATTCGCGGTGGGCAGATCGTTGGTACCTAAGAACGTGGGCGCATCTCGGCTCCTATGAAATACGAAGGTGTTGATATAATTTACGATTATGCGTGCACGCAAGAGAAATCGTACTCGACGAGCACTTACAGGACAAACGACTTTAGTGTCCGTTTTAATGCAACTTAGTTCGTTTGTCCCTTGATGATTTATAAGTTTTGCGGAGGCTGGGTGGGAATCACAGAAAAGACTATTGCCGATAAGTCTCGCGTAATACGCTGTCGATTATTCGGGTCGTTGTATAATTTCGGATAAGTCTTTTTTCTAAACACGATCCCTTTCCATATATCAGTTTTTTAGAGACATTAATTAAGATTTATTACAATTAGCAATTCTACATTTTAATCTCATTAATTTATTTCTATTCACTTATTAAACTGCCTTAAAATCAATTTTAATTATTTCTTTCAGCTCCTATGAAGTAAACATAATAAAATGTGAATAAAAGGGGAAATTCTTTGGGATAAATATTCAAATAGGTAGCTCGCTTTCTTTGGAGATAAAATATAAAGAAAAGAGACGCCGTTGGGAGGAATAGAATATTTCAGGGATGGTCTTTCTTGTACGTATATAAAACGGTCATAAGTGCAGGTAAATGCATAATTTCTGCGGTAACATAGTTATAGAGTAGGGTGTCTATCAGGCCTCAGGGTGCTTACCCGTTTGCATTGATAATCGAGAAGTACTAGATTGTACGTAACGCACCGTTCACATTCTGGTTGAAACTAACGGCGCGTGTCTGAAAAGTGCGACGTCTTTGATTTTTTTTATATTTTTTTGCTAAGAACGAGCGGATCTGTAAACGTATGCAGACAGTTATAACGCACTGAGCCATTTGCAGGATCGTTTAGGCGAGCATCCTTAAATAACGACCACAGCTCGAAAGAAAGCGCTAACACATAATCGTTGCAATCAATTCGCGCTCGATGCATAAGGATTTCATGCGAATTGCGGATTATTGCTTTCGACTCACCTCAAACCTAAGACTTTAAGTCCTCTCCAAATTTTATCACATTCTTATATTCAGTTTTTATAATAATAACATTGCGCAAATGTAAATACACGTTAAACGTTGCGGATTAAAATAATATTCAAGAAAATTTGAATTCTAAAAAGGGTATGGTATTATAGAATTAGAGTGTCTACTTTGCGGTAATTTAAGGAAATCCGGGAATTGTCTGGGAATTGAGAAAAATCTGGGAATTATCCTTGATATTATTTTTGATGCGGAAAGTGGATTTCCGGGTTGATAAAACTTTTCCGAGTAATCGATCTAAATATTTTTATTTGACACTTGCAACTTTTGTTAAATCTCTTGAAATCTTTTGAATATTTTCAAATCCTTTAAAAAGAAACTTTAAAATCTCTTCAAATCTACAATAATAATTCCTAAAAATCAATTGAATTCTTAGAAATTCCGTCATGAGGGACTGTAAATAGTATAATAATATAATATAATCGTTTATAATTTATAAACGGAAAAAATGTGAAAATTGTTCGGGAATTATCAAAAAATTTCGTGGGCAAAATTTAATAGACTCTCTTTATATGTCATGTGAATCCTCCTCCATAAATTATTTTGTAATCATAGTGTTTCAAACTTGTTAATATTTTAATTATAGGGGATATTTGATCAAAATAATATACATATAAATTATGTTAAACTACTAAATGGAAATCAAATAAATTGCTTAACAGACAATTTTGCATTTCATATCGAGAAATATAAATTTGACTTTTTCTTAACGAGCTGATCCAGTTTTCCGATTTCGCGCATTAAATCAAACTCATAGTTTCTGAAATTACGATACATACTAAGAAATGTATATTCATGTTGCTCGAGTTCATGACTGCATTTTAGAAAAAGAGAAAAACGAAACTTGCGGCAGTAGCAAAGTAGAACGACCTCGTACCATGAATCAGTAGTATGTACAATATCTTACAATCAGACGCGTAAACGTGTTTCGCCACAGGAGCAGAGTAGTTAGAGATATTTTAACGTGCCGCTTGACCATTAAGCGAGCCTGAAATGTAAACCATATTTTAATCGACAATAACACCGCCAGTCACGAAGATTACAAGATGAGCACGCTGACTTTCCTAAGAAACGAGTAAATTAACGAGCTATTAAATGTTTACACTAGGCGAACCTATCTTGGTAATAAAGTTCACTTTTCACGTTCATTAAGCTAATATTGTAACTGCTTTTGAAAATATCCATTTTAAGCTAAGTTCGATGATGAAGTCATTATTTTTAGTTGAAATTTAGTGTAACTTTTAAGGAAATTGAAGTTAAACTTTTCAGAGTAATTCGAGGAGTAATTACTTTAACGAGTTACTTTAAAAAACTGAAAATAATCATTTTTCACTGTTATTTACAATTTTCATTATTTTGAAATATCCTCTTAACTATATTATTTAAAACACTAATTGAATTGAATTGTTCTAAAGCAACTTTACAGAGTTGCATGGATACTGAATAAAATATATTTTAGTGCCGAACGGAATATAAGTTAATGAAGCATTGCTTAATAAATTCGTCCAAAAATAAAGAAAGAAGTTAATAAATTAATCGGGTTTTCAGTACTTCTCTTTGTCAAAAGATTGTGCTGCCTGGAAATTAATGTCCTTCATTTACAAACCAAATGGTGTTACAAGGGAAGCAGTGTATCTGACCGCGCGATTATTAGAAGGGGAAAATAGCGAAGCGATGACGTGACACATCTTCTTTCTTTCACCGATGATTTCAGACCTCACAGAATTCGACTTGAATTTTTTGTCATTTGACTTCGTATTTAAAAAATCGAAATACACACAAAATATTACCGATAAAACGATATCAATAAAATAGACATAAACTACAGGTGAAATGCTATAACTGCCAAAGACAATCACCAAAGCGCACACTAAGGAATTATTTGTATTATTGGTACAGATGCCGGCTTTTATTTTCATTAGCATAAATTCTTAATTATTGAATCGCACATGTACTATGGTCGCCCAAAGTACGTACGAGGTATTTTAGAACGCATTTAAATAAATTTTCGAGCGCATTTGAATAAATTTTCGTGTCTCGACATTTCTCTACGGTTGTAATAACTTCTAGTTAAACGTAATCAAATAAACATATCGTTTAATGTATTTGTTATGTAACTATAACTATATATACAAGAAATATCAGTAAATTTTTATTGTAGAATTCTAAATCTATAACTGAAATAAAGTGATGCTGTCTGGTTGCTTCTAAAAAACTAGCAAAAGCCTAAGTAGCCGCCGCTGATCGGCCTCGGCAGATTCGTCGTGTCGCAGAAAAAAGACTGACGACGACGCCTACGCGATCGATGTTCGATGGCCATCGATTGAGTTGCTCCTTTCGTGATAACAATCTCGATTCTCCAATCTTCGTCCTCCTCCCTTTTCCTTAGATCTTGGATCCGACCGAAAGTCCAAACACGCTGGACCGACGATGTTTCCACCGAAGGGATCTTTATATCCTACCGGAGATCTAATAGAGGTCATTCTTTCTCTGGGAAAAATTACCCTACATTTCCGGAAACATCTACCGATTCCGAAAGCTGAACGTCTGCATGTTCCATATGGGTCGTGAAAGATTCAATGAACAATACTCATAAATCTCGTTTTCTATAAATATAATCGGTAATTTTGACTCTACACAATATTCAACTAATTAATTCACAATTTTGAAGAAACCAAGCACCTGACAGTAAAAATAAACTGAAAACGATGTTCACTCCTTAAAAAAGTAGTGCGTCATTTACGAGACTTGTCTTTTCTAACGATGACCCTCGAAACGTCCTTTCCAACCATCAAATTGTATCTAACATAAATTATTCTGGCTCTTGCTCTTAATGAACCTGAAACGGAAGTGTCGGTTTCGACTGTATCAATGGAGAGGAATTTGTGCCTCTCTCTCTTCCTACTTGTATATATTCCATCTTTTGTCTCTCTTTTGTCTCTCTAAAGTCCATTCACCGCAAACTCTTAGCTTATAGGCTTAGTTTTAGGTCCTAGTTGTTTAGGTTCTGAATTCTCTCATTTATACTAAACTACGAAGAAACCAGTTTCGTCAGCCTTTGCTGAGGTCCTGATCTCTATCTTCCATTCTGTCACCGTTTTTTTCGGAAAAGAGACAGAAAACCGTAACGGATACGGACGAAAGATATACCCGAGATATATACACCATTCCGGAAAACGATCTCGGATCAAAGAAACTGAAGAATAAGTGAAATTTTAAATTTTACTACAGGCTTTTAAACAATAATGGAAAGATAATCTTGATATTTTCAAAAAGAAACAAGATTTATAAAGCATTTCAACTCTTGTTTTGCAGTTTAAACTATTGTCAATTTTCCAACAAATATATGATGTAGGTCTTTATTTTTTTTATTTATTTTTATCGCAGCTTTTTAAAAAATGAGATCAACGTTTTGAAGTAATTATGATATATAATAAATGTGATGCAGATTATACAGAAGCATAGCATTATTATAGTATATCATTATCACATGCTGTACTATCACATTTGCTTCATATTACACTTTCCTTTACCCCTAACACATGTTCATTTCATGAACTCTAGTTCTGTGTTAAATTCGGTTTGAAAATACCGAGTTAGACACATTTTTGTCCATATTTCTTCGCAATTGCGAAAATTATCTTTAGCTATAATGCCAAGTGAATAAATCCGATATGCAGATCGACGAAAATGTTTTTCAGTATAGTCGCATTTCTGTACACCCACGCGATTCGTAATTATACGTGATCGTCATGCGCCGTTACTATAGCGTTGTAACTTTGAACACGGCTGTGTATAAGTGTAGTTATACAAGAACATATTCCTCAAGTCACGTGGCAGTAATTAGTTTCATCTTGTCACAATGTAAGATGCATTGCTATACTCTCCTGAATGAAAAAATAATTAAGAAACATTTCTGGAATCTACACATTTTTCGGAATTTTAATCAGTAATTTTTCAATGATTGCACATAAGCGAAAAGACTTTTCATATTTCTGTCAACACTAATTAAATTCGCAATTAAGTATCTAAATGTTCTCGGAAGCAAGATAAGAAAGTCATTAATTTTCTAATAAAATTTGTTACTTTGTCACAAATAAATTGTGAGATAAAGACGAGAAAGAGTTATTTTCCTGTCGCTAAAAATTTCACTCCAGTTAATTCTGTATTTTTTAATTTTTTTTCTGTTTTCTGGAACTGTTTTCCAATGAAAGTTGTCTTCAAGTTACATATTAACAAGTTATCTTTTCCTTACAATTATGTTAAATCTGATTAATAGAAAGTTGATTTACACATATTTTGAGATTCGACGTTTTTGCAAAAAAATTTGAAATAAAACATAGGCAATAAATCTGAAATTGATGAAGAGATAAAAGTCAGGATAAAAGTAAGAAACTTCAAATAAGTTATCAACTGAACTGCAATTCTCTTGTAAAAATAAACTCTCGTTTGTATAAATTGTCGATTATCCAAAGAAACCTATCCAAAATATTGCTTAGTTTAAAAAAATTAATGCGTATTTGCACACAAATTTTGTTCTAAACGTAAAGCCACTTTTTAATATAATCTCACATCCTACATTTTCAAGATTATCGAGCTTTAAAATAACAAGATTACAGATATGTGTACATAAAATATTCACCTTCATTTCTAAATAGAGGCTTGATGATTTCGCTACCGGATTATTATTGTAAGCGTACATTGAGATCATAAAGAGTATTAGACTCGTCTTTCGTGACTCGAAGAACCGGATAATAATCCAGATTGTATGTCGACCACTGGACGTGGGCGAGGTTTACATTATACTCTCACAAAATATTCGAATATACATATATTATATAAATTATTCGCAAAAATAATACGTGCATACAGCTTGCACACATTTTCTTCATTATTTAAACAGTTTAAAGAGTCACTGATTTTGTATTTCAATGTACGATTCATGAATATGACTCATTTCTAACGGGTTTCTTTTAATCTAAAGATCTGAAAGTGTATTCAATAAATGAACTAAAATCCATTGGCGCTAGTTAATTAACTTCAATTAATAAAATAATTCTTGCTTATCTTTTTCTCCCATTCCGACAAATTGCATATTGCAATTTCGGGCAATTCCTTGTGAGAAAAAAAAAGTATCAAAAATCGATTTCAAGGGTGACATTCAGCAAAAATTGTTTTTCCTATTATCAGTGCTGACATCCTTCAAATTTGAATTTGAATTTATCGTGCGAATGAAATTTTCTAATAGAACAAATAAAATTGAAGGAAAAAAAAATTGGTTAAAAGAAAGGGTGTTTGGACACTAGATGGCCGTGAAATCCAGGCTCTTTAGGGTCGAGACGAGACGTCGGGCGACAACTAATTAGGCCTAAAAACCCGCCAAGAAACTTCATAGTCTGCCGCCTCGAAGAGAGCAAGAGAGAAAAAGATGTCTTTTCTTTCGATCACTCTTTATATTATAAGGATACCTTTCAAAAGTCTAGCGCCACTTGAAGCTGTCTGCCTACCACATTTTTTTTCTTTTTTATTTTTTGTATCTCTCTTCTCTAAGAGAACTATACTAGCTTTTGCTTCCACGAAAAACATTTGCCACTTTCGTAGAAAAAAGAGCCTCCTCTCAGTCGAAATTCCGCAGAATTCGAAGGCTGAAATTCCCGGAAACGGTGACAAGTTCTGATGTTTTAAACTCGTTGGGATTCTCTTGTTGCGAGCCAATCAGAATTAGCATTTTGCAGTAATCAAGCAAAAAGAGCCATAAAGTGGCTTTGGAAATTTTATTCAAAGAAGATTTATTTTGCATTAGTCATTTTATTAGAATTTAATAGGATTTCATTCTCTTTTTATGGTTTGAAATTTAAATGCCAGGAAAAAACAGCTAAGTCAATTTGAAAATTATATTTTATATCTTGATAGAAGTGAATGAAAAAAAATTGAGAGTGAAGGGGACAGATCAAAATTTCTACAGGGTTTCAAGAATTGTTGAAACATTAAATATAATTTTGAGCTTAACTGATTACTGATTTACTTCTTCGAAAGTAGATTCTCTGTACAAATCACAGGATAATTTTACTTGCAAATTTAGAATGAATTGTTTCCTCTGAAAGGAAGACGATTTTCCTTATCGACGCTTTTAGCGATATACTATCACCATGCTGGCACTGTTAATGATTACTTCATTTCCGTTTGAAACGATGTGCTTGTTGGCCTAGTCTTTCTTATCCTCACTTTGCTACACGTTTTACTTCTCTCGGTTAAAAAATATATATGTTTTTAAAACTAGGAGTAGAATTAGGTATAATATACACAAAAAAAAAACAAAGTGTATAATATTTACCCCGATTCTGGGTAAATATTACCTGCAACAAATTTTCTCTTCTATTCTTTCTATCTGTATACAAACAGAGATTATAGACCTCGTTTTAGATTCCAAATCTGTTTAATGATCATTTATCATATAATTGTTTATTCTTTAATTATTGAAAACTACTATCGTTATAAGCACGCTCCATCGTTCGGGAGTGACAAACGATCAACAAACTATTTTTCCGACTGATATTTATGAATAATCATGGGTGATAAATAATAACACACATAATTTAATTTTTAGATTTTGTGAGGGAAATTTTGTGTCAAAATAAAAGGAAACCCGCATTAGTGTGACATTTGTCACAATGAGGACGTTTGGAACAGACAAGCGGAACGGAATATCGCTTGAAGATAAGCGATACTAAAAAGTAGCTAGTCAACTTTGATATGGATGACATTGTTCTTCCTTGTCACAAGAGAACCCATGCAGGAACTTTAATGTACAATCCTGTAGGATATCTATACCTGACAATGAACCTGTTTACAGGTTCTTTCTCGTAAATTAGAATCAGTGAAGCAATGTGTAAAACTTGACATTTTCAACCCTAATTTAGACTTACATTATCTCAATTTTAATGCATATGCAACAGATAACATTTTCTTCTAATATGGACTTAAACTATGAAAAGTTAGTGAAAAACAAACCGCCCAAAGCGAAGGAATTTTGTTTGGAATGCAGTAAATACAATTTTGAAAAAAAAAAAAAAACAAATTAAAACTGGAAAGATTTTTAGCACGATAGAATGAACAATCATCAATGAAACCCGCGTAAAAGAAAGAAGCTTTTGATTTGAAATTCACTTTTTATTTTCATTTGCATCCACACATAATTCTATCAATATAGGAACCTCAGACTAACAAAAATTAGATAAGAAGTGTGGGAGATGGTTGTATGTATATCGGAGGTAGAAATTTCTCGATAACCGGAGAGGCTAAAGAATTGGAAAATGGTACACACATGAGGCTAAATGTCCATATAATACGGGTGTTCGCGCGTAAATAAATAGAATTCATGAGGTACTTTATGTATACGACTACTTATCTGCGATTTTTCTGCGGGAAATGGCTACTTAGATAAGAACAGTGGAGAGAGCCATGAAGGTGCCGCCATGCTTCGACGAATTTTCAACCTCGCTGATAGACAACGCATACACATTTACACAAATAAGTATATGTATGTATAAAATATATATACAAATACATATATACGTAAATATACATGCAAGTCTATAATACAGTCTATATAAGAGAGCATGTTTGAGTGCATTGACTCGAAGCTTTTTTTCCTTCAAGGAACAACTTCAGAGTTATAAACTTACTGGCTCAAGTGCACTTCGACATTTTCATTTCCAAACTTGATTCATTAAGTCTCCGAGGTCATAGAGTCTATAAAGAATTTCAAAAGATATTATAGGAAGATTTAATATTCGTTTTATGGAACAAATAAATTTCGGTATAAACTTAAAGTGTCTATAATGAAGAAAATGAATTTGAAATAAAAGTATTTTTATTAGAATTATATATTTTATAGGAGAAAATTTGTTTAATAGACTGGTGAATAAACTAGTAATGTTATTGGTAGTTAGGACACAGACAAGATTGTTTTAATATTTTATACTTCATTGGTAGTTTCTTTGTCAGATATTTTTATTGAAGTTTTTTTTTAGTTAAGTTTCTTAGTTATGGTAAAATAGATAAGAATATTCCTATCGCTCTTTGTGCCAGATGTAGCTAAATCTAATATTATGCTACGTAGTAAAATATTTCATATTCCCGATCGCGCAATAACCTGACGCGATAATAACGCTCATGCACGCAATTTCATGATTTATAATCTTCCAAAGTTATTTTCATTTGCAAAAGAAAACTGAGAAACCCAAAATTAAAATTTATTTTTTTAAAAAACTTTTTAACAGATTTACTTTTTATAAATACGCATTGTAAAAAAGATATTAAGGTAATATAATAGTATAATTAATTATAATTCATAATTAATGTCGTTGCATATAAAATCGTGTAATTATTAAACTAGAGACGTTTTTAGAATTAATTATGTAACAAAAGCGACTAACTTATCAAAGATATTATTCATTGACCAAGAGTAAATTAATTGATCTAAAGTAAATGGCCATTATTTATAACTGAGTGGATGAAGTCATTAAGCGAAGTGATGAAGATGTAATTAATCCCCATCGTAACTTTTATCAATTGAAATAGATTACCATCAAATGCTGGACATGGTGTTCAGTGTCTTAGTCTTTAAATTAAACGAATTTTATTTGTTTCGTAATTAACTCATTTAAGGAAACAAGTATCAACAATTCTTTACGCCTTCCAAAGTTAAAAGTTTATCAATACTCAGTTTTAAATTAATCTTCAAACAATGCCTGTTATTCAAATTAAACTTTATATTATCGGCCGATTAAAAACATTAAATATATGCAAATTACTTTCACATCAATATAAGTTTATAAAACGACTTTTGATTATATTCTAATTATATACATAGGGACTATTATATATTGCAATAGATAAGTAAAAGTAGGACGAGATATTCCATATCACAACAGATAAAATGCTGAAGCGATGACATTGACAATGTTAGCTTTAAAAAAATTTATGACATATATTGAAATTAAAATTTGAAGTAAAAACCTTCTTTATTGGGAACTAACAATTTTACGATTTTCGATAACGTTTTTCCAATGTATTTTTTAATAGTATTCCCAAAATGTAAAACAATAATATTTAAAAAAATATTGTCATTATTTATAGTGGGGACAAACTTGAAATTTGTTAGTTTATCATTTCTAAAATCGGAAGATTACAAAGGTTTTGTTATACGCATAAATTTTAATTGTTAGGATTGAACTCTTCAGAAGAACAAAGCGGAAGTCTAATAGCACTTAGTGTCGGAGTATTGACCCAAGATACTCACGTATAATCAGTCTGAGCTTGACATGGCCGGCAGTAGTAGGATCCGATAACTAAGTCGGCAAATTAAGCGCGGCACTTTTTTTCCACGCGCACGTTCCTTGGTCCTCTGCAGGATATCAGCCTCCTGAGTTCTCTCCTTCTCTATCCCCGCACAGGACTCGATCCTATTTGAATAATTAATTGTCGCACGACCGCCCAGCCGTCAGTAATTAATTAGTCTTATACTCGCCGCACACAGAACTCCACCGATAAGTGAGTTTCTTCGTTCCTCGTAAGCTCCTCACAGTATAAAAAAGAAGACACTGATGAACCAGTCGGCGAACGCAATAGCGCAAAGCGCTGGAAAAATTATCGCAACTTCTATTTGAGTCTCTCCCTTCAACTTCACTAACAACAAGAACCCGGTGTCAATCCTTCATCAATCTTTAAGCTCGAAAATTTGGAGTAGGTTTTTTATATTAAAAAGTTTTCACAACTTTGATTTTAAATTCACAAAAAAAAAACACTGAAGTTCGAAACTTTACTGATCGAGGATTTTGAAAGAAAATTGATGAAATCTTATTAAAACTGATGGTCCCACAATTAGAACTGGTGTTTCCTCAAAAGAAAGCCATAATCCTTCAACTGGAACTTATCATTCATTAACCAGAGCAGATATAGTTCCCTAATCAAAACTAATTATCCTTTATCCAAAATTTTTGAACCAAAACTGACGATGCGGAAATTGCGCACTGTAATAACTTTTGGTTTCAACACTTTTAATAGTTCCAGAGGAATCGTACACAAATTGATGATAATTAAAATATAAATTCATTAAATAATTCACGACCTTTGAAATGTTTCCGCGGATCAGAAGCCAGGACTGCTAGGACGTGGTGCAGCCGTTGGCTGCGGCTTCGAAACTGTCCTGGACAGTCACCTTTGCTGGCGTGAAAGAGGGAGGGAAAGAGTGAAAAAGGACGATAAGGAGGGGAATTGAGGAAGAAAAGGAATAACAGTTGGAGGAGGGATTTCACATAAAACATGCGACTAGGCGGTTCTCTAAAGTTAATTCGAAGGCGGAGCTTCACGCCCACGAATAACCACCACAACAACGTTTACGCCTCTTTAGGTTTTGTTGAAAAACATTCTTGAGATTAAAAAATTCTCTAAAGTGTAGAATTTAGCAACTTAGATATACTATTACTGAGAAAGAAAATTATTTTAAAGAAAAGCTCTTAAATTTGATAAAACTAGATGTTCCCTTGGATAAGTCACCTGGATTTGGTGTAAAATAGTGGGTGCTCGGTGACTTCTTACAGAGCATAGAATTTTAATAGATATTTTAAGAATTGCAAGGCATTAGTACAAATTACAAGGATATACATAATTAAAAATATAATTATCGTAAATAATCACGGAAAAAAGAAAATGGCTGAATTTACCATTTAAAATAGTGAACATGCGCTCTGAATGAATTTTTCCAGGAATTTAGTAATTTTACTATTTAAAATTGTAATTTTGGCTAAGAAAATTGCAAACCCTGTTTTTTCATTGCAAAAGTTACAATTTGAAATAGTAAAAGTTACTAAATTCCAGGAAAACTGCGTTCAGAGCGCATGTTAACTATTTTAAATGGTAAATTCAGCCATTTTCTTTTTTCCGTGATTGCACAGTGATTTGTTCCACTATCTTCTGTTATTATGCAAATTACTGACAACTTGAACTATATTAAATAATACTTATGAACTAACTTAAAAAAATACCCTTATCCTGCGATAGTTAATTTATAATAAGTGATGAAATCTAAAATTTACTGCAGCAAAAGAAGTGTGACTTCATAAATCTTTCGCGCGTTGACTTGTTATTTACACAAGTATAGGTGCGTGAACGCCTAAGCAATAAGCATTTAACTCGAGAAAGTTGACAAGATAAACTTAAAATTACGCATTTAAGTTTTACAATGCAAATTGATGTGTGATATTAAGGAAGTTCAAGTTTTCTAAAGATAATTTTTATTTTTTGCACTTGATTAGAATTCATGTTTTGCTACTATATATCTATCACTATTTATAGAATTCTATTTAAGGATATTGTTGATATAATTACTGGGACATAATATATATTTTAGAAATATCCATAAAAAACTGCTTTCAAAAGGATGAACTTGACATTATTCTATATTTATTTTAAATATTGACTAAATTTGAATTAATAATTGCAATTACCTTTTATTCCACTACTAGTTCTTTCCCCTTTTACTTTTCCCTTTTATTTAAATTAATTAAAATTTATTCCACCTCACGAACTAGTCTTTTCCATTTAGCATAAATTAGAAAACCATAACAATCCGTTTTCTCACAGCTTCGGTTTTTGAAATCATTAAAGAATTCCTTATCACCAGTCGAACAGAAATAAATCTGTAATTACGAGGAATAACGATATACCGCTCTTATTCTATTTCCCTACGTCTTGCGATTGTGTAAAAATAATCGGTTGCGTCGACGAAGTCTTATCCGTGCCAATTATTCGCTGATAAAACAATTACAAATATTTATGAGCAGTGAGAATCTGACTTATCTTAATTTTGCTTGCAGTAAGGTAGCTCCTGCGATTACCGCGAGAATCCAAATGCGATCGCGTATTGCACATATGTATGTACATAAAAGAGGGGGCATATGAGTTTCAAGTGCGAGTTATTTCATATCCAGCGATTAGGAAATCGTTCATTTTTTTTTTTCTTTAGCGAATAATTTTTTTATCACTGGGTTCACGTGATAAGTAGTAAAATACAAGAGTGCTCTGCGCGATGGGATTCCTCGATTTCTGGTATCTCGTTTGGTCACCTATTTGTCCTAGATTTGGACTTTAAGTAGTCGTTAATTGAAAACTGGTTAATTGCTCGGTGATTATGCATGGGAATATGGCCATATCTATCGTCATTGCGATCGTTATGGAGCGCTTCGAAATTATTTTCAAACAGTTTTATTTTTCATTATGGGATGAGCATTGGTGCCATTGCTTTATCTTCTTCTAATTAAAGGATAACAGATGATAATTAACATTCTAGGAAAAAAATCACTGCATCCCCTGAGAATTAAGTTTTATGTATTTATATTTTTACAATCTTGCGTTTTATTGACTGAATTTGGTAGTTTTTTATTGTTATTTCAATAAAAAAAAACTGCAACAATTTTTAGTAAAAGGCATATATTTAAAAATATTGCAGAAACCTAATCTCAATCCGGGTTTATGAATAAATATAAATTATTTCGATGAAGATACATACTTCTATCTTTACCAGTTGCATGTAATTAATACATGTCCCTGATTTGAGCCGTAATTATTTTATGAACACTTCTCAGTATCCAAGATTATTAAATCCCTTTTTTCATGTTCTTCTAATCAAAAAAATGAAAAAAGGCTAGAAGAGTTCAAAACATGTCCGAGTCACTGTCAATCCTTTGACATCTCGGACAATTTTATCGATAACTCTACAAAAAGCTCGCATGTCGAGAGATATTATGATGTCGTTTAGAAAGATGGACGCTCCCGGAATAAATAAATTTTACGCTATGAGACTCGTCGATAAGACTCGTATACTATATGTCTGAAATACTTACACTTTTGAAAATGAATTCAATTAATGAGACAGCACAAGTTTTTGCCATCTAGGCGGCTTTATTTTCAAGGGACGCGAAACGTCGCTGTCATTGGATATCTTTTCTCATCCAATTGCGTATCTCATTTGGCCGGGGGCTCTCCTTTCCGTATCGCGAGACCATTAATCAACTCCGATGCCAAGCAAACTTTATGCAATTATAATGCATTAGAACGACATATGAGTCCCTCTTCACAGAAGTTTTTTTATAAGTTCATTTTCAATTCCAGTTAAGTACGTTCTCATACCCAATGATCGATAAGAACAAAGATACTCCCACTACTTAATTTTATTAATTAAAAATTGTTGCATGAACAACAAGAGAAAGTTCGGAATTCCGAACTGCCTTAATTTTATTTTCCAATGATTAAAAAAACATCTGCGGACGATAAAAGACAAAATCAACTTTGAATCCGCCCTTCTCGTATTTTAACCTAAATTTATTACGAGCCGATAAAACGTATGCCATGGTATTTTATTCTTGCACTAAATTTCCGAAACGAGCACGGATCATTTCGTTGCTAATGGAACTGAAGTCATTGTATATTATCGCTAAATCGCATCGTGAAGACCAACACGACATCTGTGAAAAACAATCGAAAAAACTCTGAATGAAAATATTGCATTATAGGGAAACTTATTTATTTAGGTATGTGCAGTAGAAGTCACTATATTCAGTGCTTACTGCGGAAGTGCATGCTCAGGTAAAAGTGATAAGAATCTGAGAATGCAGGAAACTCACCGCTCCCCAAGGGTGCGGAACTTTCTACCATTGCCAACCATACACCCCCTGTGAGTTGTAACGTTCGACATGCGGGTTCAATACATGACCATTCGTGAAAAAGTGGAAATGCTTTTAAAATACCTGAATAGAACATTCAGTTTCAGCCTCTCTCGTTTGAGGACATTTTTTCTCCGTGAGTCACTTCTATAATCATCTTCTTTTGTACTATTATATTTGTATAAATAATAATCACAGGGTGGCGACTTGACCGGGAAACCGGGAAATGCCCGGGAATTTAATTAAAAGACCGGAAGTTTATTTCTGATCGCAATAAAATTTAAGTTTTCATTATTTTAATAATTATCTATGAATTGGGTTGAAGTTCAGACATCTAGTCTGACGATTTTTCTTTGGATTTATTGGAATAAAACTATTTAAAAAAATGTTTTCAAAGTTCCCAAAATACAACATTTTTACTTACATACTTACGGGCAGAAATTAGCTCGGCATTGACTGATTTTGTGAGTTAGGATCTTAGAGATTTAAAGGGATTTTTAAAAGATTTATGAAGTGATTTTTAACGAATTTGAAGGAATTTGAAGAGATTTCAAAATATTTCAAGACATTTTAATGAGCTCCAAGGGATTTTAAAGTTTTTTAAACGATTTTAAGACATTTGCAGAAGGAAAGAATTGAAAGAATTTCAAGTAATTAAATCCTTAAACTTTCTTGAATTCTTTTGAATTCTGTCTTGAAATCCATTCAAATTCCTCGGAATTCCTTTAAAACAAATTAAATTTCTTATTAAAATATTTTGTAATTCACTAAAATCACTTAAATCCCTCTAAATTCAAAATTCCTTAAAGGTACTTGAAATATCTTAAAATCCCGAGCAAGGCCGAGTAAATTTCTAAAATAAAATAATAAAAAAATTTTTTCCATTATAAAAGAAAAAACATTTTGCAATTTTTTGCTCTATTGTATTTCAGGATGTTTAAAATGAAAGTCATGAATTAAAATAAATTTTTTTTTGACCATGAAATGTCCGGGAATTTGAAATCGTCCGCCGAATCGCAACCCTGATTCATAATTTAAATAATATTAAAATTTAAAATATTAAAACATTCTTAACGATTCTATGTTAAATTTATCTTATTAAAAGAATCTAATTTAAACATTAAACATCTTTAGGATTGGAAACTGTGATTTTGTAATCAGTCACGCTTATAAATTAAAAGTAAAGAATATGCGTAAATGAAGGGGGTTGAAAATACGTGCAATTAAAATTTTATATACAAATATAAAATAGCAGTCTTTTATTTTTGTATTTTTTTTTTTTTTTTGTAAACGTGGAACATTTCGTTTAAAAATTCATCAAACCCGCAAAAATCCGGATTTTAGACTATCAAAATTTTCTATACCCCGAATCGATGTTATTAGACCTTCTGAATTTTAAGGTCAGAAATAACGCTTTAAATAAGAGAAATTTGAGAAAAGACAACAAATTTCTGATGTCCCAATTAGAGAAAATTTACCCAAATGTGTTCTATTTTTGCTAATTTATTTTGTTTTAATTGCTTTTCCAAAATATTTGTAAAGATTTAAATCATGGATGGCACGTGCGAGTCCGCGTGCCACAATGGACGAAGGTTTTTGGTTATGCGTATAAATATAGAGCCTGTTGAGTGGATAGATGGTATCGCTATATGATAATTGGTGGCCGAGATCGTGTCTGGATAAAGTACAAATCTCCCCACATGCTCGAAACAGCTCCATTACACTACTGAGCTTCTGCCTCAAGTCCCAAACAAGATCCCGTCGGATCACTCTCTAAAGAAGAAGCTACCGCCAAAGAACACATGCAAAAAAGAAGAATTTCAATAGATATGCCATAAGCACTATAAAAACTAAGCGAATGCGTAATTAATAAGGAATTTGTTATGCGCATAATTAATGACCGATTAAGTCTCGATTTTGATTCGAGGTCAAAAAAAAATGTTATGGAAATTTGCGGAAAGTAAAAAGTGGTTAAAGCGAAATTAGTTATTGTAAAATTGCAATAAAAAACTGTTGCTCAGTTCTTAATTTTTAGCTAACTGAAATCATCCCCGGCCTGAAACCCCCCGATCTGGACCCGGCCGGGGCCACAGTAAAATTTCTACACGGATCCAGTTATTGAAATTTCACAATTCACAATTTTTCATGTATTTCATTATTCCGCAATTTTTCATCCATTTCTCAGTGTATAAAAAGTAACTGAAATTCCAATAGATTTTCTACTGAAAATCCTCGTGAATTTATTATGAATATGATTTGATTCTTATAAAATTAATTTAAAATACAAAACGAGAAACGATGCTATAATGCAATGCACATTTAAGAATCATCAGTTGATGATTCTAATCCCAATAATTCTGGTGGTTCGCCGGTTCGCATGATAAATAATTTTCTGATTTCAAAGTCGCGAGCCTCTCGTGGTACAAAATCCCCCCTTCTTCCTCACCTCTTGTCCCCCTCGAACCTTAAAACCACTTCCTTCATTTCTTTGGAGAATCGCATTCCACCGAGCACTAATGGACGGCGAATGGAAGCGTGAGTGCCCCAAGTGCCATGGCTTTCTTACTCTCTCCTTTTCTCAAAGCATCTTCCTTTTTTAATTTTTTTTCTTTATTTTACCTTCTCTCTTTCGAAGGGGAAGATAAAAATTTGTGAACCCTAGGTCCTGTTGAATTCATTTTAATATTATACATTAATTATATTAATTATTATTAATTATACCACCTTTAATTATTTTCGAAAAAGAAAGAGGCAAGAATTTATCTTTTTTTAAGTAACTTCAGTTATATGTTATATTTAAGATAAATTCTATGTACCTCTGCAAGCATTTTTACTATACAAATGTTGATTGTGCTTTAATGATAAAAATTAAACTTCCGAGTGCCTTTGGAAGACAATTGCCTTTGAAATGCCATCGAACTCAGGCAGATGCCTACGTACTAAATTCCTCTGAACTCGCATGATTGCATTTATGTATGGAAATAACATCCCTGCTGGAAAATGCAGGTGGGGTCGCGCTTCGCTTCTGAAATTCCGTTAGAGCATCGATCTACTAAGATTCTAAGTGGTTTCATTTAATGAAGTAACAGTTCTTTTAACCTTCATTTTATTTTCATTTAAAATATTTTATTTATAGTTAGAACATTATCAGCGCTGAAATCAATTAAGTAATTTAATTCATTTAAATGAAATAAAAATTAAATACCTGTCATTAAGGTTTTTATTATTTCTTAACTGCTTTGCTTTTATTGAGAATCACTTAGAAACCCGACTTTATTTTTATTAATAAGAAAAAGCGTACATAATTATGGTCAGGATAAAAAGAAATAAATTTATGTTATTTTTAATTCTATTCGTCTTCTATAATGAGTTTTATACATATATAAAAAAGATTTTCAGGTGAATGGTATCGCGGCATAATCGTGTAAGTGCCACTTTTTTCAAAACACATCTTATTGGCTGAAAAATGCTCTAAAAAATGACAAATAAATAATAATTGTTATGCAGTACCACAGTTTTTATCACAGTCGATTTTTGACGCTATGTATCTCGAAAAGTATAATTTTTAATGCTGTAAGAATCTGAATTTGTTAGTTTAAAAAGGTATTCATTTAAAATTGATCGATAGATCTATTCCACTTTTATTGTTCTTTGGGTGTTACAAAAACCATAGGATAAGTCATTGAAACGCGACCCAAGTTTTTCAAAGCACCTTCATTATCTCGTTAAATAAAATATGGCTGGTGCAGCTCACAGTAAGTAACGTAGACGATAGGTGTGGCGCCGATTAGGGAATTGGAGGGTGTAGCTTGACGAAGGGTGACCACCCTCTTTCATTTTCTGTCTTTTTCTACATATCCCTTTCCAGTTCTCCCCATTCTCGTTCCAGGTTAGGCTTTTGTACCATGCACTTTAGAAATGACGGCCCTTACCGGCCGTCAATCTTTATCGGTGATTGGTGATATTTATGATACTTAGTCATTTGTTCACGGTTGAAGGAATCCGAAGCACTCCCGAATTCCGTGCTTTCCTCTAATGGGTTCGACTACTGCGCACTTTGGAAGATTCTTTTCTTTTCACTTAAGAAATATTTATTTTTCTTCATATATCAATTAGGTGTAATAAAGTCAGGTACCAAGTCATTGTTTATTGTATGTTGTCCATTCTAGTGAAAAAAAACTTGTTTTTAGTTGATTATTTACTAAAACAAAATTTAACTCAGTTAACGAAAGTTGACTTAAGATTATAGTTGATAGATAGATGAAATGTACACTAGATTTAAAGTTAGCCTCTTTAGATATTAAAATATGGAATGGTTTTTACCAGGAAGATGAAACCCAAGTTCGCTGTCTATTTACGGGCAAAATAAAAACATTAATGGCGACATTTTGGTCTATACTTTGGAAAACCAGCCGTGGTAATTAATTTTAGAACATATGAGTTGCCTTTAATTCAATTCAATTAGTTATTTTTTCCTTGGTTCATTCATTTCTGTCGAAAGCAGATTCAGTGACATCAGACAACAACATAAAACTGAAGACATTTATGAAAGTTTTTCTACATCGAAATATCCTTCAATAATCTCTATCAAATCCCGTTCATTGTCTACATGAAAGTAAAGAGAGAGTACATGGTACATGCATACGTTGAAGGTGCAAAGTTGGGGTAATAAATTAGTTTAAAGTGTAACAAATTAGATCAGGCAATCTTGCTGGAAACATCGCTTAGGCTGGACTTGGAGCGATGTTCGCGATATTTCATGGTGAACCATGGAGTAAGTTAAGTTGCTCGAAGTGAGGCCCACTCGGCCGCACCTTGTATCTCCTCTGACCTCTCGTCTCCACCATTCTGGGATCCTCGGTGCCTTTGGTTTATTCGTACTTTTCTCCTCATCGTCGTCTTCTTCTTAGTTTCTCTTCCCGAGTCTTTTCTCTTTTCTCTTCTTGAGACTTTAGTCTCCTCCAGGTCCCTCCGCCCCCTTGAAGGCTTCTTTTTTTGCTTTTCTTGACTTTCTTAGTCCTTTTTCTTCGCTTTCGACCCTCGCCCACGGGACCCGCGTGTCTCAGACTCTCAGTCTTGTGTATAATACCGCGCGCGTCGACCCGGTTTCCAGGAAGAGAAGAGAACGTCCACTCCACTGATTAGATTAAAGGAATCAATTCGCGAATGGAACCTCCACTTTCAAACGCGAAAACTTCTGTCCCTCTTTCTTCTTCCCATCTCACCAGTTTTCGCTTATAGCTTATATATACCTTGACGCACTGCACGCCCGGTGCCGAGGATGCGATCATGGGTCTACGTCTGCATTTCCTCCTGATAAGCAATAAGAGCATTCCCAAAGTCAAGGATGGTTTTATTAATGTTGGGTTCTTTCAGAAATGGAGTTTCTAATCGAACCGAAAATTCTTTGAAGAGGTGTGCCATCTAGAGGCAAGGCAACTTGCTTTCTATTCTTCCAAACATTTAGTAAACAAGTCTTTCGAATAGATGTTCTTTTCGAAGAATTTTATCAATACGTTGAAAATCAAAAATGGCATACTGTTCCAAGTGTTTGAAAAGGTCCAACTCATCACGAGTTACAACTGTTACTTCATATTCTCGCTATAAACCTACTCTGAAGTTGATATAAGTTCTTGTATTTCTGGAACCAAAGGCTATGACAATATTTCTTGCTCCGCGAACAACCAGGAAGTCAATGAGTTCTAGACCAAAGCGAGCAACCAAATTTCTTCGATTATTAAGTAGGATCCGCCGTTTTTGCATAAAGAAACAAGGTATGCAATGGTATGGGCTAAAGGTACTGTTGCGGCATCCTCCATGGACCAATTTTTAGGTACCAACCATGTATAATCAGCATCAGTTGATGTGAAACTGGATAGCGTTCCAGTTGCAGAAATTCCTATGGCTCTAGTATACCTTTCGAATCAATACTGGAATGTGTACTCCAAACCAAATGATTTCATCTTTAGTTTCTCTCTTCTAGAATCTTCTGGTGCTGCTTTTCCAATTGCTATCAATACATCTGGACAATTCACTACAGAATACTCAACCTTGATGGTTTTATTAACTTCATCAGAGGATCCTTCCACCTAATAAATTGAATCTAAATCACAGGGTTTTTAGCTGACTTGCTTTGCAATTACTAAGTTGTCGAAAATTTTAAGAAATCAGAAGACTTGTGTATGTTCCCCAGATTTTCCCTGATAGGAGAATATTCAGTTTTAAATCTACACGGAGAGAAAGCTATGGTTGGGCCAACCATATATATTGAAAAATATGGGGCAACCATATCTCAGCGCAACCATTCAATTGCTTAGCTTATCTATTTTTTTTGGTTGCGCTGACCAAACTATGGTTGCACCAACCATAGATATGGTTGCCCCATATTTTTCAATATTTATGGTTGGCCCAACCATATCTTTTCTCTCCGTGTAGGTTCACTTAATTTTGATACAAAGGTTCTTTAGAGTGAATTTCTTGGAGCTTCTGTATCTTGAATATCCAGGATTCGAATTTTGTTTCCGTTAGAGCCATTTTCAACAATTTCGAGCTTTTCAAAAAGTTTAGCATTTTCGTTGGTTCTGATTGCAAGAAGTTTCAACAGCTTCTTCAGTCTGAAGCTGTGATTAGTCGAGGAAGATTGTCGGCAGGTTCCTCCATTTGTAACCTGATTCCATCGCTGTAGCGACCTAAGAACATTAAACATTGATTTACAAGACTAAAAGATCTAACTGTTTAAAAAAGTACAAATAAACGAAGGTCAATATTAAAAAGTATACAAAATTGGCAATGTTTAAAAAAGTTGAGTTTTAAAAATTTTGCTTTTGATTTTGATACAAGGGTTCTTTAGAGGGAATTTCTTGGAGCTTCTGTATATCTTGAATATCCAGAATTCACAATGATGACTTTTAAGCCTCTTAATTATGAATTATTCTGAAACCTTACCAATTTGCAAATCTACTGTTTTTAATGCTTATTTATGAAATTTTGATAATCTTGATAGCATTGAGTGGATTGGAAATTGAAAGCCGCGAGCATGAACCGACATTCGATTTTACGGATCCAATAAGAAGAGGTGATTTTCGACCTTCATTGTAAACTTGATCAATGGCTTTGACCTCTTCGGCATCCGCATCCTTGAATCCCAATCCGTCGGCTTCGACGAAAGAAATATCTTTTCCAGAAAGACCACTCTCTTTTAGTGTCGACTTCATGAGATTTGTTTGGGAGTCTAGACTGGGATAAAAAACTGAAAGACGATCTTTTGCAAGTCCATATGTTGAGCGACCATTTTTCAGTTCTGCATAAATGCGTTTTGCATTGCGGGCCTTTTGCAAGAATGAAACTGCGATACCCTCGCTGTACGTTTATACATCGGCCGCATTGTCAAACAATTTAGTAATCCCGTCGGACGATAACAATCCTGAAATTTGTATTGAAGAAATTAATAAATTTCTAACTATATGAGAGACTGCAGATTAGAAATGATAGGAGCGAAAGAGGCAACGGTATATTTCATAAATTATTATGGAAAAGGGCAAGGGTATCGACTATAGGAACTTAGGAACTTTAATAACTATAATTTTATCTTTATATTAAGGCACAGATAAAAATTTACCATTCAGCAAAGTTAAGCAATTGTCATCATCAAATATTCATTTCTGATAAAAGAAATTGACAGTTATTACATGTATCAGAGAGAAAATTACTTTTCTTTGCCAAACCTGGACATTAAAAGCCGAATTATGCACGCGAAAAAATTTGCAATACTTCAATACGAAAAAAATTATGTAACTTTTTTAAAACAGGTCGATATAATAGAGTGATAGATATTCAGTGATTAAGACTAATTTTATTCAGTACTTTTTTTTTACTATTTATTCATTTCGATTAACTGGACACCCAGAAAAACTATATGGATAGTAGACATCACCTTACCTCTAAATTTTTTTAATTAGTATAGACAGGCATAAAAGATGCGCGAAAATCATGTTACAATTATTACATATTTATTTGAATCTTAACATCAGTAGAAGTACCAAAATATATTCCTTATTATTTCCCAAAATAATAATCAGGGGAGATATAATTATTTGCTCGATTGGTAATTTATATTGTCAGAACCGATCTTTAAATTACATAACACTTTTTCACCCTATTTTTTGCTTGTCTACTTCCCATGTAATAAGTCTCAACAAAATCATTTGAATCCCCCCCCCTCTCCCCTCTATAATGTTACGTAATTTGTTAAAATATTTGTATCACTGTTTCATTAAGTAAAATGTAGCTAAATTGTATCCATATAAAAATATCTGTGAAATCCCTAGAAAGCTTATAAATCCCTTGAAAAAAAAAATCTAGACATTCGTTTGAATCCCCTAAAATTCCTTGAAATTCTGTGAAATTTTTGAAATCTATTAAAATCATTTAAAAACTCTTGAAATCTCTTGAAACTCTAGAAAATTCTTTAAAATACCTTAAAATGTGTTGAAATTCCTCGAAATCTGTTGAAATTCTTTGGAATTCCGTAAAATATTTGTAATTTTCTGAAACTCCTTGAAATATTTTTAAATTCCCAAGAAACTTTACAATATCCTCTGAAATCCTTTGAAATTTCATTTTATTTCATACTATAAAATCTGTGAAATGTTTTGAAATCCATGGAAAATTCCAATCTTTTAAAATTTAGAGTAATAATAATGAAATGACGAAAAGTCGTCCACCAATTAAATTAGTAAGAATTTGAGAAATTTTACTAACAATTAACAGAAAACTACTAATTCTTAGTCAAATTCCATTAATTGAGTTAGTGGTAATACAATTTCTACTAATTAATTTAGTATCTAAAAACTGCCAACTAAATTAACAGAATTTGACTATGAATAAGTAGTTTTCTATTAATTACACAGTCACAATGATCGTCTTTTAATCAACTTTTCACCGGAATTCGTCAACACTGAATTATACAACTGTTCGCACGGTTATTTATAATTCCCGAATTTCAAGGCTTGAATGTACTTTACTAACCCACATTGTTTCAGAGATTTGGGCAAACCGAGGCGAGATGAGCATAGTTATAATTTTCAGTGAAATATTTGCGATCTATAGTAGTTTTTTTAAACGTTAGTGGTTCTTTACATTATTTTAATTTTATTCATGTATTATGAATTTTATGTCACATTTGACCCCGCATGCTCATTTCGCCCCGGTTTCCACAATTCAAATTCGTTATCTAAAAAACAATATTTTGCCATTTTCTGGCATTATACTCGTGTCTTCAACAATTGTTTTTTCAAACTTCTATTTTTTAATCATCTTCACAGTTTAGTGAACTTGCTCCAAAGGTAAATTTGCTCCAAATAAGAGTACTGTAATTGTTTCAAAAGCTATAAAGGAATATGTTAAAATTCAATGAACTAGATTAGGCTCCTAGAAGACAATATGACGTGAAATAAAGAAAGTGATATAAGATCTATAACTGGAAAGCATGCATTAAGACGCCGCGGTAGAAAGGTTGACATAAATAAAGAAAAAAGAATTAGAAAATAAAAAGTGATTCCTGATGATGTCTCCTTGGAAAAAGTAACGGTGACCACTGATAAGAGCTACCCGTTGGCGCCATAGCGATGGGTTTGTTAGACCCTCTTACAATCCTTGCGATTGAGGTTCCTTTTTTCGGGATTAGAACCAGGATCGTATCAATTTTAATCCCAAGCTAATGTAATTATAACATTTTTTTCAGACCATTTCTTTGCCGTCAAACTTTTATCTACTGTAATTTAATTTTTTTTATTTAACTCCATAGGAAGACCTAACTTGAAATAAATAAAAACAAAAATCTGGAATCCAGATAAAACAAGTCAAGATAATAATTTTTATCACATAAAGAAAAAGATAAACTATAACTTCTACAAACTATAAACATTTCATTTCTAATTGATTTCTAATTTATTTCTAAAACTTCATGTGATAGAATTAAATTATTATCAGTTATAATTTTCAAAAAGCATGCGGAAAAGATAACTTACTGAATATTTCTCGGAATATTTGAAAAATTCCAAACCAAACACCTTCGTGTAATATTGAAAGGGTTTTAAATCCATTACATTTTCCGTTCACGTAGGGCTTTTTTTCTCGCAATGGAGGCACCGATTCTTGGCTAATTTTACATCTCTACTTGATTCAAGTTCATGCGTGTGTGAGAAGGGTATATCGCTAATGTACGTCCCGACGAGGAACAGGTATAGAGATGCATATAAGGACAACATGTCGAGACACAGGCCACGATCTGGTCGTGGAATCTCTAAGCTACAAGATGCTTTTTCGGGGGCAGAATGTTGGCGCCGTTCGTATATGTGTGCATATGTGGTATAACATACCACGCGTGCATGGTTGCATGGTTGATGCACACAATCTCCAAAGGGCAGATTCCATACTCGAAATAACGAATCTTTATAAGAATCTCGTGAAGTACAGACCTGATTGTGGAGGAATATGCCGTCAAAAATTATCCATGAATTGTCAATTGCTTATTACCTTCAATCACTGTTCAAAACTCTTTGAAACTCCCCAGGACGCATGTATTGAAAGTTTATGTCTGAAACGTGCATTACAATACATAGATATTGTAATATCTATATCAATCAATAAATAATAATAATATCTAGATATCGAAATTTTCCTTGACTGTCAAGGAAAATATCGATTGATTGATTGCAATTTTTTATTGCACTTATTACAGACAGAAACTTTATATACACATGTTTCTTTCGTGTAATGAATATGTATTTAACATAAATAATCACTGGACGTCATTTAAATCGCGCATTGAAAAATAAAAGTGATTAATGCGGAATCTAAAATTAGATCATGTAATAATTCATTTAGTCAAGTTTTTCAGGAAATTGAAGTCATGAGTTCAAAAACGTTTATAAAAACTTTTAAATTACAATTTAAATAGATTTGCTAGGGGGGTAATCCGCATCAACTTTTCAATTCGATTGGTTTGGAGAAGCTCTTAGCTTCTAAACAAAAATACTAATTAATCCAAGAAATAGTATCAATAAAACTACATTTCCCGAGTCAACAAAGTATGAAGACGTCTCCATACGAAGAAATGTTCGTTTTATGTGTCAATCTACCAACTCGGGACCACAACTATATAACGTGCAAATCGTAACGATCATATATACTCCACGTTGGACGATTCGCCTTACACATGAGCGTAATACATATCACTTTTATGCGTTCGGGCTATCGTCAACATATTAAGCTTACCAGAGTCAAGATAGTCTGAAAGCGACATTTGCTCGTGCGAGCAATATATAGTCGCGTCGGGGCGGTGCATTTTCTTCCTTCCGTGCCTTCCTCCCTCGTTTTTTTCCATCGTCTTCGTCGATAAATAATTCCTGGGCCCGCGGGGGAGCGTGGAGGGTTGGCCGCAAGAGGTCGAGGCACGGAGGGCGGCGCCACGTTTGCGTGTTTTTATACAAAAAGATCCAGAGAATATGGTATAAAGGGAAATCAAGGGGAATGGAGGAGAGCCAAAGAGAAAAAAGAAAAAAAAATACTGGAGAGAGACCGGCTAACATGGAATAGTCCTTAGCCGGCACGATAGCCACTCTTTAGGCTGATGGACTCCCTCTCGTTCTCTCTACTGCCCTCTTATGCCCCTTGATTTACTCCCCTCCCCCTAATCCCCCCTATGCTGCACCCGTCGCCCTCCAAACGACTCTACCTTGTTCGTGATCAACTGACGGTTAGCAGCGATTTTTTTCCACAGCATATGTGTACCAACATACATCGAGTCTAAATAAACATTGTTAAGCGGAAAATAGAGAAAAAAATGTTTGTAATACCTACCCCTGTGCAAAATTGTAAACAGCTCAACATTGGTCCAGCATCGGCAAAATTGCATGTTCGGATGACAAATATGGATAGAAAATCTTCTTTTCTTTTGAATCCGGGATAATTCGAGGTCGAAAAAAAGACTCCAATTTGAATGATTGAGAAATTTTTTCGAATTAGCCTCGGATTTATGCGAATTAAAATCACAGATTGATTTGGATTGAAATTTTGCTCTGATAAGGTTCGGGTTCTTTCAAATTGGAATACGGATTGAACTTACGGATTGGTTTGGATTCATTAAAATTGGAAGTTAGGGTTGAGAAATATAGAAAGGGTTATTTGAATTAGAATCAGATTCATTCGGATGAATTATTTGATTCAAATATACGTTTATTAATTCAAACAATGATATGTAATATTCTTTTCATATGATTCTTACTCGGTTTCTGTATAATTTAACTATCCAAATTCCCTAAAATTAATAAAAATCTTTGAACTGAATTCCCGGGATAATCTTTTGAAGTTTTCAAAAGATTATTCTATTATACTACTTTTTTAATAAATAATCCAGACATTTTTCATGCTGAAAAAGGACACAATAGCTAATTTAAAAACTAATTTTGAATTATATAGAAATTAAAGCTCGTTCGAAATGATATAAAACAAAACTCTTTGACTCTCTTATAGAAGACTTTTTTCACACATAACAGTACACAGCCGAAACTCACCTGAATTATAATCTTTTTAATAATATATATTTCAATTATTATAACATATTTTTCTCAATTTGATGATTTGAATTTTATTTCTTTGAAAGTGAAAAATTAATTCAAAGATACGTTATTCGTACTCGAAAAACTTTTTATCGTTTTCGTCGCATGTGTGTTACTAAAAAAAAATATCCAACTTTGTCGTCTATCATATTTTAAACATTTAGCTAATTGATTGTTCGTTTTATTTACGAAAAATACTGAACCAATTTGGGTAAATTACTATTTATTTTTAAAGAAAGTTATTCAAATATTAAAATAACACTTTATTATTTTAATTTATTTAATTGAATTTCTGTATTGACATTTTTTATTATTGCCGGACTAAACTTAGTATAATTCTTTCAACGAAAGATGGCAGAGAAATCCAATAAGGAATTCGTGGCTCAGGTAAAACAGAATTCAATCGGTATAGCAGGTATTCATAGTTTAGTCGATGACTTTACACGCTAAATTTTAAAATAAAGGATTTCATATATATATATATATATATATATATATATATATATAAATAGTTCCTGTATTCCAATCATTCAGAAATTTATTCTAAACCTTTGAAATATAGAATGTTACATCCTTCGATAAAAATAAAACGAAAAATGAATCCGCTAAATCTTTAAAATATAATAAAAAGGAAAAACTTTACTATATTTAACTCTTTTTCTCTTCTTCCATTAATCTAGTTAATTTGTTGGAAACTGAAGCTTCAGTAGTATAAAGATACTCCAAAAACTTTGCCTCTTCACTTTTTTCCTGAACTGGTTTATGTTCAGTTTTATTCTGAAAAATATATATGTTTTGATAAATGTGAGATATAATATCTTTATAAATTCAAATTTCTTTAAATGTTCTTACCTTTTGACTTCTCAAAGTTAAAGATTTGTTACAGGACACAGAAACCACAGGAGTATTCAGTCCTATTAAGTCTTCCAGCTGTTCCACGCACTGAGAAATTGTAAGCAAAGCAATTTTCTTCTCTGTTAAAATTTTGGATTCAACTATTTCTTCTATAGGACTCCATAAAATCAAAGTTGCTGGTAGACCAACTTTTGACGTCTGTTCACAAAGCTTCACAACATTAATATCCCGCAGTAAAATCTTATTCACATCTTCATCATTTTTAGAAGTCGAACAGACAACAAACTGTCGTAGATTTGCACATTTTTGTTTACACTCCTCGACTAGGTCCTTTGTAAGTCTATCTTTAGAAGAAGTAGACCTATCTGATGATTCTTCCATTCGTTGAAGATCAAAGATCACATCAATTGGATTGAAATTTAAAGCTTCTTTTAGCAGAGTCTTTACATTCTGTGACTCAGAAAAATCTAGATCTTCGCGAAGAATCACTTGTGCTTCAGACTCCTGCCAAATTTTGTTTCGATAGTTGAAAAGAGTTTTCGAAGTCTTTCTGGCTGAAGCGATTAATATATTTTTAGCTCCACGAGCAACTAAAAAGTTGACTAATTCCAGGCCAAAAGTAGTCAAATTGTCTATTATCACGTAGGATTTTTTATCTGAACACGAAAAGCAAGAAGCAACTAATGCTCCTTTAGTTGAGTTTTCTGGTTGAACTTTAACCACAGTCTGAAAGAACATAAAAAATAATTACATAAGAACAAAAAAGAAATTAATCCTGACATTTATTAATTATCAATTAAGCAATAATAAATGATATGCACCTTTCCATAACTTGCTTTGAGGCTACAATCTATAAATGCTTTTCGAAGTTCATCTCTTGAATATAAAATTGACGGTAAAGGTTTCACAACACCCCTACTGATTCCATTTTTCATCATAGCAGCCAATCTCTGTTTTGTATTCGCATCTGCAATAGTCAACTTTTTTGGAATGACTGAATAAAGACTAACTTCCTTTAAGAAAATTTCCATTCCCACATATGCACTGAAAGCCTCTTTCAGATTTCCAAGAACAATCACACGAGCATTCATCATCACGCTTATCAAGCAAAACTCGATTTTATTTAAATTGCTACTATTGTAAATAACAAGATCAACTCCTTTGCCCTTAGTCGCTGATAAAATCTGATTTTCGAATGAACCCTTTGAACTGAAAAGATGATTTTCATTAATAGGATATCGCTTTTTAAGATATGCTTTCTCTTCGTCTGTCGTATAAGTCGTGAACACCTCACACTCTTCACTTAATGCCAAATTAATCGAGGCTTGTCCAAGAGCAGAAATACCATCATAAATGAGAACTAATTCCTTCTTCTGTATTTCACCCTTTAAATAAAGAGCCATGTAACTTGCCGCATATGCTACTGGAACAGTAGCTGCGTCTTGCAAGTTCCAAGTTTTTGGCACTTGCCAAGTCAATTCTGGATCAAGTACGGTGAGACTAGACATAGTTCCACTTGCAGATATCCCCATTACATTCGTTCCTTTCGAATCGATTCCAGAATATCCTAATCCGAAATTCTTGAGTCCAGATTTGACTTTTTTAGAGTTGTTTCTCTCACTGATGACATCAGGTGACATTTTTTCAGTTGCAAAAATTAAATCGGACTCGTCAATCGTCGCATACTGGACTTTTACGACTTTATTGTCCTCCAAGTTATTACAACATTGTTCTTCGACCCAGTCGATGGAATCTAAGTCACCAGGATGAATTTGACAAGCTCTCCAGTTTGCAGCCTCATGATCTTTTTGAATAATTGGAGTTGCTTGAGATTTTACTGATGCAGCTGAAGCTGAGACAATTTTTATTTCGTCTATGTTCGCTAAGCCCTTTGATGAATCGCGGATAATTGACATTAGCTTGATTCCATCCAGTTTTATACCACTTGAACGAATGGTGTTGAGTTCTTGATCACACTGTACTGGGATAACTGAAAAGAATGAAAATGATGATGTGCAATCTTGAAACAGGACTTTTTGAATTAGCGATAGGAGAAATTTAATATTAAGTACTTACCTTCCGAATTTTGGCATTCTGTTTCATATCGCTTTAAATCGGCGACAATTTTTGTGATTTTTAATGGAACTTGTGCTGTCTTTACATTATTGCCGAAAATATAAATCTGAAGCATTCCTTCAATAAATGCCACCCAGTCTTTTTGAGGTACAAGCAAACCTTTTGATCCGTTTGCATTTACTTTATGAATACTTCGGAAAAACCCTGAGTACTGAAGGCCACGAATTTGTAGTTCATTGTACACATCATTGCAGTTCAACTCCTCTTCGCTTTTTTCTTTATTTGAAATTTGTACTTGATCCTGAACTGCGTCTTCAGTCATCTTCAAAATTCCCGAACATAGGACAGTGCCATCTAATGTTACCTCGAAACTTCCGGTACCTCTTTGAACCATTACTGTCAATTCCAAAACTTCATCTTCAGTGATGTTTTGAATTTTATGAATGATTACATTCTCAAATGTTATTGGTAGTTCCATTTCGTCATTGATGTTCTTCATCACTAGCCACGCAAGTTTCAGATACAAAGAATATGGCAAAGCTATTTTTTTGTCAACTTTATATTCTTTCAAGAATTTCCAAGTATCGTTATTTAAATCTATGGTGAATTTCTTTTCGCCTTCTTTGAATTCACGTTGTTTTATGAACCGAATTACGTGACTGAAAAAAAAAGATATCTTAAATCACGGAGAAGAAAGGAGAACATAAAATAATACATATAAAATATGTATGAAAAATTACCAATCCCTGTCATGATCCCATTTGATCAATGGCGATATTGAAGGCGTGTTACATGATACAGGATATTCGACCTTGGGATATAATTTTGACACGTCAACATTGATACCAGCGTTGTGGACTTTTCCTAAAGCAGCCAACATAAACTCGATGTTGTTTGGATGGCCTCGTTTAGTTAGAGGCACATTAACGACACCTTCTGGCAGGGATTTTTTTACAATAGCTTGCAGTAGACCATGAGGTGCAATTTCAATTACAACTGCATTGGCTGGAATAGCTCTGGCAGACTCAGCAAAGAGAACAGAACTTAAAAGATTGTTTGTGTGGTATTCTGCAGAAGACAGTCTCGCTGCAGCAGAATTCCAATTACTGCGTGCAACTGAAGTACTGATCCAGCGTTTGCTACGAGTTTTTGGGTTGGGTATTACTTTGAGAAGGTATTCCCTTAATTTCACACCAGCTGGTGCTATGTATCTACTGTGGAAAGCTATGTTACTGCAAGCCACTTCTTTGGCAAAGATACCCTTAGCCTGTGAAAATATGGTAATGAAATTGAAGAAACTGTAGTTGATTTTAGATTAAGATAGTTCACAGAATTATATATTTCGAACCGTCAACTCTGCAACGAATTTCTTCATAGTGTCTGCAGGACCACTGATTGTGGAACTTTCTGAGCTATTGTGGCAAGCCACGTCTATATCAGGTGGACAAAGTGGTTTGACATCTTCATATCCAAGACCAACTGCTGCCATAGAACCTCTTGGTAAATTCGACTCCACTGATGCCAAACCTCGAGACAAAGCTGATAAAACCATTTGCTCTGCAGTAAAGCAACCGTCAGCATAAGCACAACCTAATTCCCCAACTGAATGGCCAATCATAAAATCGGGTTTAATTCCGAAGTATGTCAAAAGGTCTACCAAACCAATCTGTAATAATAGATTTAAGTAGAAATTGCTCCTTTAGCAAAATATCACAACCTTAAGGTTGCCAAAATGAAATTACCTGCACGGTGGCAATCCCCACGAAGGAATTTATTATGTTGTCGAACATTTTTGGATCTTTTTCCGTTATAATGCGAATGATGTCAATACCGTGTGGTTTTAAAACTTCATCGCACTTTCGTACAGCTTCCGCAAAAACAGGAAGTTGCATAAAAACTTCTCCTGCAGATCAAATATTTTTTGAATTACTCTTCTCTTTTTTAATTTATGATGGGTTGAAAACAACAAAGCTAATCTAATAAACATACCCATGCCTGCCCATTGTGAACCCATTCCAGAAAAGAGGTACCAAATCTCTTTCTTGGCACCTGAGTTATACTCAATTTCGTGAATTTTATTTTTTACTACTCCGTGAGATGGTAGTAGTGTATAACCTCGATATAAGTGAGCAGAATTTTCTCCCTGAAAGCCCTCGTTCAATAGTTGAAGCATCTCAACATTCACCGGTTTATTTTCCATCTGAAATTAAATACAATTTGAACCATTATTTTTTTACCATTATAATCTTTCGATAAGATCTTTAAATTGAATTACTAACTTCATTAAATATAGAAGCAACTGCATCTTCATTAATACCCGAAACTGTAATTAGTCTTGGGAGATTATCATTGGGTTGTTCACCATTTTTCTTTTCTTTCTTATACGATCTAAGAATAATGGAAGAAAAGCCACCACTAATGCTTGTACCATTAATTGCCACATACTCATCTTTCCATGGGGTTAGTTCCGTAACAACTTTTATGCGACCTTCTTTAATAGCAGGAATTTTATTTGAAGGGTTTTTGTAATGCAGATTTGGAGGAATATAACCGGAGTTCATCATAGTGAGCACCTGAAAAATATCGAGGACATATTTAGCTAATTGAATGGAGATACACATTTTTCAAAATATGTATATTGTAGAATAGGGTATAAATAGATTAAAGAATCACTTACCTTGACAATTGCAACCACAGTATTTGCTCCAGTGCAAGCACCAACATTTGATTTTACAGACCCAATAAGAAGTGGTGTTTTTCGACCTTCATTGTAAACTTTATCGATTGCTTTGACCTCTTCGGCATCAGCCTCTTTGATTCCCAACCCATCGGCTTCAACAAATGACACATCTTTTCCGGAAATTCCACTTTCCTTTAGAGTCATTTTCATGACTTCCATTTGATGGTCACACGTCGGATACAACACGGAAAGTCGTTCATATGCAGGTCCATTCCTTGAGTGCACGCTCTTTACCTCTGCATAAATTCTTTTTGCGTCGCGAGCTCTTTGTAGAAATAACACTGCAACAGCTTCGCTGCGGGTGTAACCATTCGCAGCATCGTCAAAGGATCTAGTTACACCATCCGGTGACAGAACGCCTAAAATACATCAGAGAGTGCATGAAAATGAAAATAATTATAAAATTTATTTCCATTTGAGTGTAATTTATTTACCTAGGTTAAAATATTGCAAAGATACTTCAGGGTGAAGAACTGTATTTGCACCGCCGACAAGTGCACAATCGGATGTGCCACTTTTTATTGCTTTAACTGCTTCCTCCAAAGCTATTGCACTTCCAATACATAGACTATCAACGTTAATACTTGGCCCATTTAAACCCAAAAAAAAAGAAATACGGTTCGCAACCATGCATTTCGATGCACCGAGTAGAGTGAAAGAACTCATCTAAAATACAAAAATCTGTTTTAAAACAGAATTATAACTACAGTGATTTTTTTAAATACTTCAGGAATTTGTAAGAATGTTTTGTAGTTTTTCTAAGATTGTAAGTTATTCTTACATCGCCTCCAACCGACTCCCAAATAGATTTTTCCGTTTCTGAAAAACTGTTTGCTGTGATAACAGCGCAATTACTTCCTTTCATCTGTCGAGGATTATTTCCAGAATCAGCAATAGCTTCATAAGCACTTTCGAGTGTAATTCTCGCCATTGGATCCATGACATCCGCTAATTTCAGATTAACGCCGAAAGAAATAGCATCGAATTTTTCGACATGTTTCATGTTTCCTATTCTACTTGGAATCTTTTCATAATCTGTAAAAATAATAATTTTTCATTTTCTCTGATTAATTGTATTTTATGAGCAAAAGCCTGTTTTTCGTGAATTATATGATTATGTATAACGGAGAGTTTTGTGCAAATACGTCAACCACTATACGTTAGATCACTCTCATGTCATAAAAATTCTAGGAAGCGTATCACGACAACTTTCTGACCATGACCGAAAGATGACCTAGCGTGAGAGTTTTGAGTGCAATTCTAAAAAACATCAAAAGAAATTATGGAGGCTTTATCAAATCAGCAAAAATTTTACATAAAACTGTGTAGTTTGAAAAAAAAATTAAATCTAAGCCAACCGGTACAAATCTTGATGAAAATTTATTATAAAAAACTTCAAAAATAGAAAAAAATTTGCATCATTTAAATCGCAAAATTGACAATTTTGGCAATATATCTTCTTGCAAAATCGATAAAATGCCTTTGGTTTAAACTTACTAATATTGTAGAATTGTGATAGTTTATTCTTTCCTACAATAATAAATTCTTTTTATTATTTGACTTTTAGAGATTTTTTAAACATTTTTTTTCGTATTTCTTATAAAATCCGCGAAAGTCTTTGTTACATAAAACTAATTTCATAAAATATATGATAAAAATGTAAAATTCGCTAGTTGGTATATAAAAAGATAATTTTTTCGAAAAAATTTTTCTGTTACATTCTTAATTTAGATCAGTGGAATTTTCAATAATTCGATATTTTGAGTTTTGGAAATTAGCTTATTTAATTTGAAGTCGCATAAAAGAATTTATTATTTACCACTTCTTAATTATTATAGCAATAGGAAAATAAATCTTTTGCACACACCCAATGTCCATCGAGGATTATCATCTGTAACGCAATCAACCATATTTAAGAGATTTTGCTGAAAAACTTGAACATTTTCACTGTTTGGGAATTTCCCTGCAATCCCCGTAATCACTATTTCGTCTCCAGTCATTGTTGAAGGATCCATTTTGAAAAAAAAAATCAAAAATATTCGTTAAAAAGTACACTTTTCCCGGTTTCTCTCTTTTTGAAGAACTATATTATATTTATTAATTTATGAAGTGTTGACTGACAAATGCCAAATGACTTCTCTCATTTCCCAACTTAAGACTTTAAACCTTGTTGGATTGATCCCCTATTATTCTTTGACTATGCAGCCAATCTAGTTATCGAAGTGGGGATCGATGCGTTTAACATGTTTCTGAATATTTATGTTTTTTACTGAAGGCCGAATTCATTTCAAATCATGCACACTTGGCATGTTGCTAAAAACATTTTTTGCACAAAGTTATGAGTATTAGTACTTTTAAAACTCGTGACGTAACTTATTTCGAACTTTTTTAAACACTAAACCGATTTTATATTTTATTTTTTCTTTATGGTTTTGATATTCATAGTAATATTTAAAAAATTGACAAAATAAAATTTTTTTTAACAAATCGGTAAAATTCGGTCTAAAATGTTTTGAAAAACAACTTATTTGATCCGCAGACGATTTTATATCTTGAACATGTGCAGCTAGCCTGCATTTGAAGTGAGAAACTGTGCACAGACCCAAAAGTACATATGGGCCCAACTGCACAGGCCCAAATGTACACATTTATGGCCTTACTGGCCCATCTGTCACATTTAAATTTGAACGTGTACCCAGGTGGATAAGTACCATATATTTGTGTATGTTGAACTTGACCAACTGCATAAATTGAAATGTATACGTGCATATATGGTACCCTTCTAACTGCATGTAGATAATTGGAACGCAGCCAACTCTGCATTTGCAATTACTAATTTCGTGTAACAAAAATAACGGATTAAATAATTAATACCTTATTGATGAAAAACTTATTAGTATTGCTGTCTTAATTCAGTCAAGAGTTCACATCCATCACCCAATTTGCAGTCATTTGACTAAAAAGTGGTTACACATTCATTATTACGTGCAGGTTCAAATGTCAGGGACCTGACGCAAGTTGTAAGTTGTCTCCACCAGGAACTTTTTAGAAATTGATTTTTGAGAATCCATAATTGTTTTTATTTTTAGTTTATTACCAACGTTTATAGATTAAACAGTAGCTCAAAATCCAAATTTTTGATCATTGTCCGCAAATCTTCTTCCATTTATTTGTTAAATCAAAGACGATCAATGTTTAAAAATTTTTTAAAAACGTTGAAGACTGTAGAATAATCCAGAACGAGTATTACAATATGGAATAAGTGAATGATAATTACGAAACGAACTCTGATGTTCAATTGAAATTCAATATTCTTACGTACCTACCTGTAATATGAAACAATATATTCAGGAAAATATGGTTTATGCACAAACGCGTCCAACAGAAAATTATCCCACTGTTAAGGTTTTTAATTTGTTATTGTACGATTTTGAATGATATAAATTTGAACCCATACAATTTTCAAGACAGTTTTCTAAAGAACTTACGATTGAAAATTATTTAAGAACTTTCAATGCAAAATTGTATAATGTTGAATATATTAGTTTAAGATTCTGTCAAATTAAATGTTACGAGATCAGAATTAAACTCGATTTAAAATGTTTGCAATTAAAAATTGCCTGTTGTTTACCTAAAATGGTTTGATTTCAAACGCTTTCATTTTATACATTGTTGCTCCACTTTGAATATTGGACCTGACCTACCCTTTAATAATCCTCTTTTTCTTAGACAAATTTTATCTCAGAGTATCCTCCTATAATTACTCAATTTCTTTAGTAAATAATTGGTACATATTTAACCAAATATATAAATTTTAAATATTTTAGGTAATAGATTTTAAAAAGCTACGAAACTTTTTTTCGGCTTATATAATCAGCTTTGTCCTAATTTTTTAAAAGAGTAGAATAGAATCGAAATCGAAAAACGGAAACCCAAGTCTGCTAAATATTAACGAGAAATATAACTTGCAAATTTAGTTTCAGGCGACTAAGTTAGGATTTAAGTGAATCACATACTTTAAAATCATCTGATTAAAACAGTGCAGTTAAACATAATGGATTACGCAGTATTGTTTTCTAATTTTAAGTTTTTTATTCATATATGAAACTGATACATGGGACAAGGGACTATGAACATAAAAATTGCATTCATATTACTAGTTTTAAATTAAATTAATCGATTCGTGCCGAATCAAAAATCTGCTATTCTTCCATCAACTTTGAATAATTCTAGTGAAAAAAGTTTTAAAACGATTTTTAAACACAAAAAAGATATACTTAAAAACACAATTGTCCATATATATACATATAAACAATTTCTTAGAACATTTTATTAAGCATTTACCAACTGAAAAACGAACAATTAAATCATTTTAAAGAATTTTTGTAATTGCCACCCTTATAAACCTTCTTTTATGAGGAAGACAATTAATAAAAAATTAACAGAAACTATATTATATCGTTCAAAGAATATAAAGAATTATAAAATACGTAAATAAAAACAAAATGTTTTATACCTTCACCGTCAGTTGATACAATACCGGCCGGGGTCTAAAAATGAAAGTTTGGTGTGTAAATATTATTACATGATAATGTAGTAAATTTAAAAAAAAAATTTTTTTAATTGTCTAATAGGTGGGATGTGTCTTATACATGAAAGGGTTTCGTAGATTATTTAAATTATTGCATTCATCCCCAAATTCAGCCGGTCGAAATGAAATACCTACCTAAATTGTTTGATGAATTAATAATAAACTACGTGCTAATTAATAGATTTTTTTTATTAACGCATAATATAAATAAGTATTCCAAAATAAATAAATGTGTATATGTATATGATTATTGAAAGGAGAGAGATGAAGATTCCAAAAATGATGGGTCAGATCAATTTATATTCAGCATAGATTCAAACTCTTGAATTTGCTAGTTGTGAATGGATCGACTTTAAAGATGTATTTTTTGAATAGAGTTTCCTCGTTTTCTTCAACTTCAACAACTTGCTGCACTTCCTGCAAATGAAATAATATAATCTACAAGTATTCTTAAACCTATTATTATTATATTTAATTATCATTTGCTTCTTATTACCTGGACACTCTGATTTATCAAAGATTTATAAAACACTCTAGCAACAGGAAGATTTACTCCCATCACATTATCAAATTGCTCAAAAGCCCTAGGAATTCTCAGTAATGCAATATTTTCATCTTCCAAACTTTTTTCTTCAATAATCCCTTCCAAGGGACCCCATAAAACCAAAAGTCGAGAAGTTTCTTTCGATTTTCTCTGGCAAAATTTCACCATTTCACTTTCTCTTATCAAGAGATCATTCAAGTTTTCCTTTATATTTTTTACAGTAGAGCAGACCACAAATTTTCTTATACTGTAATCGTTTTCTTTAGACTCTTCATGTATAAAATTAGTGAACAAATCCTTGACACTGGAGGATCTTTGAGATAAATTATTCATACGTTGAAGATCAAAAATAGCATCAATTTTACCAAGTAAAGAAGCTTCTTTTAAAAGAATTTTTGCATTTTGTTTCTCTGAAAGGTCCAAATTATCTCGAACGACTAAAGTCACCCCATATCTGCGCCATGTATCCAAACGATAATTACAAAACCTTGTTTCAATCTTTTTGCTGGAAGCTATGATTATATTTCTGGCCCCTCGAAGAATTAAAAAGTCGATTAATTCAAGACCAAAGATGCTGAGGCCTTCAATTATTAAATAAGATCCTCTCTTCGAGCATAAAAATTGGGGTTCTGCTAATACTTGGTTCTTCTTTTCTTCTGGTTGGACTTTCACTACAATCTAAAATGTTAATAACAGAAATTGATTAATACAAAAATGACACTAGTTACAGAAATACATCTAAATACAGCAAATTTATTTTTCATTCAAATTTCTGTAATTCCTTTAATAACAAACGTACTTTTCCATAAACTTTCTTCGAAATGCCATCAGAAAATGCTTTTTTCAATCTTTCTCTATAATACAAATTTCCATACAATGGTTTGACAACTCCTGATTTCAACCCATCCTCAACCATTTTTGCCAAAATCTCCTTTGTGTGCAAATCTACTTCAGCAGCTCTTTTTGGAATCACTGTATAAAGACTGACTTCCTTCAAGAAAATTTCCATGCCCACAGATTCACTGAATGCTCCTTGAAGGTCTCCAATAACAACAACTTCGGCATTTAGTTTAGCACAATTGAAGCAAGTTTCTATAATCCTCAAATCACTTCCATTGTAAATTATTATATCAACTCCTTTTCCTTTTGTTTCCACTAGAACTTTATCTGCAAATGAATCTGATGAGCAGCATAGATGACTTTGTGGGATAGATGGATACAGGCTTTGAAGCAATTTTTTATCATCTTCAGTATTGTACGTGATGATGATTTCACACTTCTCATGGATAGCTAAATTAATAGCTGCTTGTCCAAATCCACTTATACCGTCATAAATTACTATTGATGCTCCCTTTTTTATTTTCCCCTTCAAGTAAAGAGCATTGTAGGCAACTGTATATGCTAAAGGAACTGTTGCTGCATCTTTCAAAGACCAATTTTTTGGAATTGGCCAAGTATATATCGAATCACTTCTAACTAAGTTGGATAACGAACCACTTGTAGAAATCCCCATTATTTGAGTTCCTTTTGAATCAGTACCAGAGTATTCAAGACCAAAAGTTTTGGGATTTAATCTATCTTTTCCAATTTCTTCGGAAACTAGTTCTCCTGTTGCTAAAAGCAAATCTGATGAATTTATTGCAGCGTACTCAACTTTGACTGTTTTTTCTGTTTTAAGTTCATCATGAGCATTTCCTTCTACCCAAGTTATTGAATCTGGATCAGACACTCTAGTCTGTTTTGCTCTCCAGTTTTGAACAACCGAAAGATTTTGTTTGATTTTTGAAAAGTTTGATGAATTTGTTGTGGCTGTTTCTGAGTTTTCGAGTCCTTCGATAATCACTTCTCCTGTCGATAAATCGTTTAAGATTGTCGTCAAAACTATTCCTTGAATTTCGACGCCTCCAGCAGTTGTAACATTAAGTTGTCGATTAATCTCTACTGGGATACCTGTCAAAAAGCAGTAATTGTAAATTTTAATTTTAATTCAATTTTATGGCAGTCATATTACAATAAATAAAATATTTGCCTTCTGTTTCCTTTAGTTCGTCCTGGAGTTTTTTATCAATTACAATTTTTCTCATTTTTATTGGCAATTGTATTTTTCGGGTATCATTACCGAGAATAGACATTTGGAACATTCCCTCTAAGAATTTTATCCAATTTTTTTTCCAAATGAGAGAACCGTTTGATGAATTTATCGATGATTTGAGGACGCTTCTGAAGGATTCGGAATATTGATAACCTCGCATTTGTAATTCAGTATAGAGAGAATTCTCATCAAGTTCCTCTGAATTGTTTTCGAATTCCAGATTTTTTATACATTCATCACTAGGTTTTTCAGTCTTTCGAACAACTCCCGAACATAATAAAATATCATTGTTTGTTACTTCAAATTTTCCACATCCTAGATGATATTAAATTTTGTAAATTATTTAGCAAATTCTATAATTATACTTTGTATAAGACGCAAACAAAAGAATTGTATATTACCTTTGTGAACCATTACCACTAGTTCAAACTCTTCTTCTTTTGGAATGACTACCTGATGTTTACAAATTTCTAAATTCTCAAAAACAATCGACATATTTTTTTCTTCACTTATTTTATCCAAAACTTCCCAAGCAAGTTTCAAGTACAAAGCAGAAGGTATGACAATCTTTCCATCGATTTTATTCCCCTTCAAAAATTCCCAATCTTCACTTTCTAATTTAATCGTGAACTTCTTCTCACCTTCGTTCTGTTCCTGTGGTTCCTCATAGAAACTTGTGTACCTATAAATTTAAAAGAACCAATCAGATCTAAAAATCGCTTCATTTCTTGAACACTTTAATGTTCAACATGTAAGTGATTACCAATCATTTGTATGATCCCATTTGATTAAAGAAGATATCGAAGCTGTACCAGATGAAACAGGATACTCAATCTGAGGATAGAGTTTCGAGATTTGTGGATTGAGTCCAGCAGTGTATAACTTTCCGAGAGCAGCCATCAAAAATTCAACATTATCAGGATGCCCTCTCTTAGTTAAAGGTACATTGATAACACCTTCTGCCAATGACTTCTTAACAATAGCTTGCATAAGTCCATGAGGAGCGATTTCAATAGCAATAGCATTGGGAGGAATAGCTTTTGCGGTTTCCGCAAAAAGAACAGGAGTTAATTGATTGTTCATATGGTATGCTCCTGAACATAATCTAGCCTTAGGAGTTTCCCATTCGCTTTTAGGAACAGAAGTACTCAGCCAGCGTTTACTTCTTGGTTTTGGATTCGGGATTTCTTTGTTAAAATACCCAAGAACTAAATCTCTAACTGGTTGCATGTATCGACTGTGGTAAGCAATATTTCCACAAGCAACTTCCCTGGCAAATATTCCCTTTTCCTATGGAAAATCAGAAGTATTAAATAAAAAATGTTAAAGTATTAAAAAAGTATTTAATCAAATATCAAAAGAGGAACTCTATTTTTTTATGGGAAGAATTTGATTACCGTCAGACTTGCTACGAATTCAGTCATGGATTTTGCTGGACCACTGATTGTGGTACTGTCTGAACTGTTATGACAAGCAACGTCGATATCGGGAGGACAAAGCGGTTGAATGTCTTCATAACCAAGACCAACTGCAGCCATAGAACCTTTTATTAAATCTGCTTCGGTTGATGCCAAACCTCGAACTAGAGCACAAAGAACCATTTGCTCCGCTGTTAAGCAACCATCAGCATAACCACATCCTAATTCCCCAAGGGAGTGACCGATTATATAGTCTGGTTTTATTCCAATCGATGTCAGGATATCAGTCAAGCCAATCTAATGGTACGAAAAAGATTTAATCTTCCAATATTCTTCTTCTATTATTGCATATAATAATATGAAAAGTTACTTGAACAGCCGTGATTCCGACAAAGGCGTTTACTATGTAATCAAACATTTTTGGGTCCTTTTCGGTCAATATGCGGAATATATCAATTCCTCGAGGTGTTAAAACAGCGTCACATTTCTTTATAGCTTCATGAAAAATTGGTATTCTTAAAAGTGCTTCTCCTGCGAATCAATATTGTCTCGATTTTAGAATTTAATGTTGTATTAATGTATAACAATAATTAATAATATAAACTCACCCATTCCAACCCACTGTGAACCCATTCCAGAAAAAATAAACCAAACTTGCTTCTCACTGCCCGAATTGTACTCAATTTGCCGCTGTTTTGTTTTTAGTAAACCTCGTGGCGGTAATAATGAGTAACCACGATATAAATGTCCAATGTTCTCAGTTTCAAAAACGTTATACAAAAGTTGAAGCATTTCAATATCCACAGGTTTACTTTCAATCTGTATTAAAGTCGTATTTATCAATATTCTTTTATTCACTATATAAATAAACTCTTTTCGAAAATCGATTGAGGATTTACAAATTAAAGTTTTGAAGTAAGAATACCGACCTCCTTCAGAATAAAAGCAACAGCCTCTTCAGTAGATCCGGAAGCTATGACCAATCTTGATAAATCATCACTTGGTTCGCCAGCATTTTTCTTTTCCTTTTTGTAGGATTTTAAAATTATGTGAGCAGCAGTACCTGTTATTGCTAATGTGTTAATTGCTGCATATTTTCCCTTCCATGGAGTCTTCTCAGTTACGACCTTTATTCGTCCTTCCCTAAAGGCAGGTATTTTGCTCGATGGATTTTTGTAATGAAGATTCGGGGGAATTATTCCTTTATCCATGGCAGTGATAACCTATCAAGAATCAAATTTTTAAACATCTTATCATCATCTTCATCGTATTATAAGAAATAATACAATCTCTTCAGAAATTGAAGTTTCACACCAATTTTTTCAGAAATAGTTATAGAAATGATGTTTGACCTTGACAATGGAATTGAGTGAATTAGCATTAGAGCAGGAACCAATATTCGACTTGACAGAGCCAATTAGAAGTGGGTACTTTCGACCTTCATTAAAAACCAGATCAATGGCCTTCACTTCCTGCGCATCTGTTTCCATAATTCCTAATCCATCAGCCTCAACGAAATCAATATCTTTTCCAGAAAGTCCCGCTCCTTCCAGTGTCTTTCTCATAACAGCTTCTTGAAATTCGCCAGTCGGATAAAAAGCTGGAAGACGATTATCTGTTGGTCCAGATAAGGAGAGAACATTTTTCACTTCAGCATAAATTCGCTTTGCATCTCGAGCTTTTTGCAAAAATACAACAACAACACTTTCGCTGCGTGCAAATCCATTTGCTGCATTATCAAATGATTTGGTTATTCCGTCTGCTGATAAGAGTTCTAAAAATTTCATAGAAAATCCATTTTTTAAACATGTAATTCGTGTTTAAAATTATAATAATTTGAAAATAGGTTAGAAATAAAATTTAGAATAAATATTGCACCTAATAAGGACATGTGCAGAGATAAATATGGATGTAGAGCTAAACTGACTCCACCAACAATTGCACTATCAGATCGACCACTTTTCATATCAAGGTATGCTTGTTCCAACGCAGTAGCACTTCCGCAGCAGCTGGCATCAATATTAATACTCTGACCCACCAGACCCATGAAAAAAGAAATTCGATTTGCAAGCATTGATCGACTGGTGCCAACAATACTGTTTTGCTGAAATAAAAAAATCTGCTCATAAAAGTCGAAAGGAAAACAGAATATTGATTTTGACTTTTATAACTTCAATTCGACAGTAAATTGTTTTAAAAAAGTGCAAATTTATTTTGGTATTTTTTGGTATTTTGATATTTTACATAATAAAAACATGAATATATAGCTTTTTTCATATCTCTGGAGTGGACCTTAAATTCCGCTTTTCAAGGTCATAGGTATGTAATGGCCATTGTAAATCTATGAGCTGAAAATGTGTTATATATAAAAGTTTTTATTCACATGATCGAAATTTTCATAGTTAAATTTAATTTAATTTCAAAATTATATTTAATATTCTTTCCATGCGAAAAAAAATCTTAGATTTAATTAAAAACTTGCCTTTCAAATAGGCTATCTCGTCTGATCTAACTAAATAATGAATTACCTCAAATCTCTCATAAAAAAGTGCTTTTTCCGATTCGGAAAATGTGGTTGCAGTATAAACGGAAGTTCTGCTTCCCTTCATTTGTCGAGGATTTATTCCAGCATCAGCGACAGCTTCGTATCCACACTCAGTTATCATTCTCATTTCAGGAATCATAGAATTCGCGAGTTTTGGATGAACTCCAAAAAATACTCGATCGAACTTTGTCACTTCTTTTAGTCTTCCAGTTCGGGATGGAATGTTCGGATTATCTAATATTTAAAGATAATTTGATATAAAATCTGTATACTATTTAGTCTACAATAGTGTTCGTATATAAAAGAAAAATTTATATTCAAATCGATGTAATTCAAATTCCTTTAAAATCAATTTTTTATTTTATTTTTTTAATGAAAGAAAATTTCAAGTTTATTTCTTGCTGACTAATGTATAGAATCGTGAAATAAGATATGACTGTACAAGTTTTATGATCATTGGAATAAAATTGTAGCCTGCAGATGACTTTTTGTGGGTTCTAAATACCCAAGTTTGGTCGAGATATTCTAATCTAATTTAGAGATAATAGTTCCTGGTAGCAATTTTTTTATTATTTACGTATGTTCATTCATAGTCTTTTGCTCCCTTTTTAGTATTTAGCAGTGATTTGCTAATGTGAATTTTAATTAAACTAGAACAATTATTAAATTAATACATACTGCAAATCCATCTTGGTTCTTTATCTGTTACACAATCTACCATATCTAAGAGATTCTTTTGAAATATTTTGACATTTTCACTCATTGGAAATCTTCCGGCTATGCCCGTAATTACTATTTCATCCCCCGTCATCGTCGATGGATCCATTTCATTGACCATTACTAAAAATTATTTTTTGGTCAGAATCCTATATATTTCTTTAAAAGATACACAATTTTTATAAAGAAGTACGCCAAATTGAACACTACACTTTTATACGCTTCGACCATTAGATCGGAACTGTCGCGTCGTATGTATTTCATTTATTATTCATAGTTATTTCATTTGCTATTCACAGCCAAGATGGGTGGGGATCGAAGTTGAGGAGTCAAATGAATATGCAAAAGAAAACTTTGTTTTTCTTTTAATAAAGATCCAATCACTATCATCTACCCTTCATTAAGCATATTGGCAAGAAATATGAGGCAAACCGTTTTTCCTTAATTAGATAAACTTGTCTAATTGTAATAAATATGCAAATTAACATTTTTTGCTAAAGATATTCTGCGTCCAATGACCCCAAGTAAAAGGATTGACCGGGTTCATTTCGATACATTCGGATTTTAAGTTGGGATTGAATTTTTATACACTAATTTATACACTAATATAATATATTTTGTTTGTAGATATTCTTTTCAGTTTGCAAAAAATAATCGATTATATTTTTCTACGACTTCATGATCGAGAAATTCGAAGGGTCAAATTGTAACCTTGTTCTCCTACTATCCATAATCAGGAGGTCTGAGAAGGTCGGATGAGCTTATTATGCTACTTTATACGATCTTTAGAACTATGTAACTTTGTGAAATAGTTCATTTCTTAAATTGAAAAAATAGAAACGTAACAATTACATAAAATTTAAATCTTTGACAATGTTATACAACGAAAATAAACGCGACTGCTTCGTCTTTGGACACTGAAATGACAAGGCAAATCCGCGCGCCAAATTAATTGACCAATAAGGTGAGCGAACTGCGCATAAAGTTATAAAAAGTTAGCCGAAATGAATGTCCTTTTTAAAAAAGGAATACAAAAGTTGCAAAAATTTTTTAACGTTATGGGATGCTTGTATTGATTATTAAAATCAATATTAATTTATCCTTATGGAAACCTACTAAGAAAGTCATCACATATTTTTCCGTAATTTTATTTCTAAACGAAAAAAGATATATGTATGATTTTTTGAGAATAGTGCAACTTACGGCTGCGAAAATAATTTTTTTCAGGACAGTTTTGTATGAGCAAGTTGTTTGCCTAATAAAGTCGGCTGTAAATTAGTAGAATTTTCCAAAGCGTGGATTAAAAAGTTTAATTCGAAGATTGCGTAACAGATGTTACGTAAACATTTTTGCGAGTTAATTCCCCCTCGACATTTTCGAGTGTTAAGACCTCCTGAGAATTCGGATCGACTTTCTGCCCAATGGATATGCAAAAAAAATCTATATAGATGCTTAAAAAATTGTTTTAGGTTCATTAATTAAAACATGTAAATTAGCACATAGAAATTTTTATTTTGAAAATATTTTATTTTCATCAAACCTATAGACATCGTAGAAAAATTAATGACTTCACGTAATAATCGAAGTAGCACTTTAATAGGAATGAATGCAATTTTAAATGGGTCTAATGTTTACAAAAGAATTACGTTACCGTAATAATGCATATTGCATATTAATAATCCAATAGTATAATCAATAAACATTACTTAACACACAGATATGTAATTTATAGTAATATAAAAAAAGTATATCATATGTCTGATGTAATGATCTTATATAATTTTTAAACAGTAAAAATTGATCAAAGTTTTATTTGACTTTCTACGTCACACATGTCTATTAACACACGCCCTGCGAGCTTAAAAATTCATTGCTATATAACATTTATATATTACTCTTTGGGGTAACTTTCACACTTAAACCTAAACTTGGACAAAGTGTTACAAAAGCTATGTACATAAAAATTATTGTAACTCTCTTTTGTCAATTTCAGTACAATATTTAAAAGTAATTAAAGAATAATGGAAAAAAATTATCTATCATTTATATTAGGCACAAAAAAATGCTTTCATTCTGGTTTAATTAGTTTTGGAATGGTGACTCCTTTTATGCTTTAAAATGTAAAATTAGGGTCTTTCTCCACGAGGTGGTAAATGAATACGGCTAGAGCAAATTTTTAAATCGGGTAAGGCAGTTCGTTGCCGGCAAAGCAGGTTTCGAACTGCATTGGTAACAAAGTTTCGAGTTTCGATCGAGTCTCGATCGATCTTAAGATCTGTCGGTATGCAAAGCTGCTGTTGTTGATGTTATGACCGTTGTGGGGTCAGTACTTGCTCGACTATGGATTGGCTCTAGAGGTGGTACGCTGCAAAAAAAAAATGTAAAATCAGACTTAATTTTTTTTTAATTTTTCAATTTTTAATTAGTTTTTCTAATTATGTATTTTTCAACTTTAGTTTTCGATCTTTATTTCACTTCCATTCCAAATGAAATATCAGAGTTATTCAGTTATAGAACAGTTATGTTACCTTCTAAAAACTGAGAAAAAAATGCATTAAATTAATGGACCGCGCTGTCACTTCAAAAACAAATCTTTTTGATTCAAATGAATATATGATAAAATTAATAGTGTAATTGATGAATCAAAAAGATCTGCTTTTTAGTGAGGGCAATAGTGCGAAAAATGTAATAAAACACTCTGCTACCTTTTTGTTATAGAACCATTTACAGTTCGTGAGTTCTTTTGAATTTTATCGAGTTATTTTAAATTCCTTGAACTTATGAATTCAGGTGGTTCACTCGTTGACTAAATAAAAGGATTTTTTTCGAATTTCTTCTACAATGATGATGGGGTTTTTAATCCCACATTATTATTATTTTAAATATTCACTTACGTTAAGGTAGTTTGACGATTCAAAACTGCGGCAGAGGGTAATGCAAGGGGTGAATGAGCATGTCCTAAGTGCGAAGTCGTCAATGTACCTACAGGAGGATAATTATCATGGCCCCCTCCTCCCTTACCTCCGCTTGAGAACAAACTCAACTTCGAGTCCACTGCAATTTGAGAAAAGCCAATTTTTCTAAAAATTTGCAAAATGTTAAAAAGCAGACTTTTTTGAGCAAACTATTTAGCTTTTTAGTTCTTAATTTTATTTTATTTTCATTTCCCTATCTTGTGCAATAATAAGTAGATAAAAGACTGAGTGTTTATTTCGTCTCATTGAAAAATAATTCAAGTAGACGATTCAATGAAATTTTAAGGAAAGTGCTGAAATAATTACAATCTTTTACACAAAAGGAAGACACTAAGTAAAGCCAGCGAATCTAAAAAAATTATGAAACAAAGCAGACATGAAGAGTAAAAATATGTAGTGAATTTAAAGATTCCCACAACCGCATTTCTTACTGAGAAACAAACATAATAATTATATGAGTCACGACAATCAATTTAAAGCTTTTGATCACACATTTCTCTGCAAGAAAATTCTTTTATTTTATTCGTTTAACAATTGAGTATAAAACGGATTCAAAATTTGGATTTTTATCCATTATTTTTTAAATAAAAGAATATTCTTTCTACTGCCGTCTTCCTCTCCCACTATTGACTTGCACTCAGCTTGTGGGCAACTCCCCATTGAGGAAAAGTACTCATTGTTATCAGTCGCATCTCTCTTTCTGACCAATCAGCTTTGCTGTGGTCTGCACATACTTCCCGAATTCCCCTTCACCCCAGCATATTATACCATCTATATATACTATTTAGACGGCCATGATATGCTGTCCACTCATCGATCACAAGACAAACTGACACAGGAACATACACAGTACACACTATACATACAAATCACTTTAATCTATCAGAAAGTGCGCAAACAAAAAAAAAGTCATAAAAAGAGTTCTAAACTTTTTTTCAAGTTAGAATACTCCTTTTAAAATTCTCTGTGAATCATAAAAATCTCTTTTTTATCATTTTCTACTACTATAAGCAACATGCATAAAAAATATAAGCACTAGCATTTTTGGATTTTTCAATCTTCAGATCTATTTATTTTTATCACTTTTTATAATTTCGAAAACACTTTTACACATTGTGTATATTATTTACAGAAAGGTTACATTAAGTTTAAAAATATTCTACTATATATATATTTTTAAAAAAGTTCTTATGAAATGCAACAGAACATTTTGTAGGTCGATTACTTTTACTAGACTTTTACTATAATAAATTATAATATACAATATAGTACAATACTACTAAATATAATATTTCAACAGTTATATTTAATACTGTTGGCAAAGTTGGCCCCTAACGACTTAAAAAACAGTTTATGAATTTTTATTTTTGAATTGTATATTTCGATAACTTATTATAATACATATTTCAAAAATTAAAATTCATTTTGTTATTAAAAATTCAGGGGTCTCAATTGCTTTAATATATTGATAAGAATCGTGATATGTATTTATATATTTAATTCCTATTACGTGGTAATATTACAGATTGCTTTTACAGTCAATTTTATATTAAGATCGGCGAATCAAATTCAGCTTAGACGAATGCACTAGACGATTATATATACAATGAAAGCACACCAACCAGCACACAAGAAACGTAATAGCAATTGTTGTAACCCAAGTGGAAAAAAATGCAGAATTTCTGCATTTTTTTTTCCACTTGGGAAGCACGAAGAAGCAACTACCTGTAGGTACATTTTTTGCGAACGACCTTTTTTATAAATCTCTTCCAAGAAAAATTTTACTTTTACTTCAAAATAATATTTGTCTAATAAAACAATAGCACTGTTCAATAATATGTATATGTATTGCCAAAATTTTCTGTTAAAATGAATTTATAATTGTACAGAAATCTGGCTATACATACCGAGGAAACTCGACTATTCATAACAAAAAATTTTGGCTATTCATAGCGAATTTGGTATGATTATAGTCACAGCCTATATTTATTGGCAAGGTAATTTAAAAAGTCATTAAATTGATAAATATTACAAGACACATGGAATACAATTTCTTGCCTCGACCTTCTTTTTATGTCTATTTTAAATTAAGTGAATTATGATATTAATTTAGGAAATTCATAAAATGAAGGTTGGACAGATGCTTTTTTCAGTATAATGAGATCTTTTTTAGCAGAAGCTTATGATTAGGGTAAATAAAATTGAAACTGAAAAATTTCGTGGGAAAAGTTCATAAATTGCAAATAACATATCAATTATTGATAAGCATTTATGAACGATCAAAACATAAATATTAATTTTTATTTTTATGTAAAATTACGTTTATATCAAGACATACTGATTAGGGAAGAGTCAAAATTGATTTTACCTAATGTAATATATGATCTAAATCTATCAATTTAAACTCATCTGATGTAGTATAGGTATATTCTTCGAAAGGATAAGAATAAGGATAATGCTCAGATTTTATCTCATATTTTAGTGAAAATAATTCTTGAATAGGCGTGCTCACCGAGGACTCACCGAGTAAGCTGGACTTAATCTCGGTCTTGTGGGCACCGCTACTTGGTCCACCAAGGCCCGATCCCATGTTGGTATGATTTTTCGGCTTCCTTTTCCTCGTCTGAATTCCGTCCTTTTTCATACTCATTGGTCTATTCACCTGTTAAACAAAAAAAATCATAACATACAGTTAATATTCAACAAATGGATGATTTAGAATTTTTATAGAAAAATGAAGAAAAAAATATAGTTAAACAATTGTCGGGGAATGTCATGAAGTGATTTCTTGAAAATAAATAAATAACCACGCAGAGAGATCGATAGATAATCTATTCTCTCAACTCAGCAAGGCAAGTCGATAAATACCTTTTCTTATCAAGCGTAAAAAACTGATAAGGGAACGATTGAACGGCTGGACATTTAAGTTAATTAAAAAAATGATTAATTAAAGCTTTAAGAAACAAAAGATACAATAAAAGCGATTTTTAACTATATAATCATGAAGGTGTAAATTCTTCACCTTTTATGAAAGGCTTTCTTGATAAAGAAAATATTTAGAATAGTTAAATATGTTAACATGAAAAATGAAATTTTGAAGTTTTTTTTAAAGGCAGTAAACAGTCTAATGAGGGGAAAACTTTTTGTAATGTGTAATTTCCGAGAATGTTGGGATCATATAACTGTCGTGCAGGGCACAAACGTTTCTTGTTTGCGGCCTTTACTGCATTTGTTTTAAGCCGTCTCTTTATTGTTTCTCAGCCAAGTTTAGCCTTTCTGCGCTTCATTGCGACGATTCTCGACAATTTAGTGACGCAAATTCTGGTAAACATTCAGGAACATGAAATTCATGCTTTACTCAGATTCATTTCCTTTTCATTAATGCAATCTAAATTAAACTGAGACACTTGCATTTATAGCATGTAACAAATCAAGAAAAGTTTCTATTTCAAGAAATGTAATTTATTATTCGTTAAGAACAAAAGACATTCTTATATTTCATTGTAAATATTTATTTTATATTTACTCCAAATATTTAAAAAATGTGCAACTTACATTATGCAGTTTGTAATAGAGACCGCAGGCATTGCAAACTGGTTCTCCATTATTATTTCTTCGCCAGAGGGTTGTATTGTTTGTCCCACAATTCGCACATCTTACTCCTGGCCTTCTACCACCACCCTTAAATCAAAAATAGGTAGCGAAAATTTAAAATATCGTATACAATATTTAAAAATCTCTCATCAAAATTTCTAAATTCCTCCAATTGAAAATCGCAAGCAAGACGACTTTTTTTAAGCTTCCAATTTCTAATTCAAGTCCCTAACATTAGGAAAAAATCTCGAAAGAAATGCGAATTAAAACACTCCTTTGATTAAAGAATAGAAATGAAGCCGATGAATATGCAGTTTTCTAATCTTGTCAATTGATGACTATTATTATCGACAAGGAAAACTGAACCAAGGTAGAAGTTTCCTTGGACATTTTAGTGAATGGAAAGAAAGATAAACGGTGATTAACCTGGAGACTTGAAGACTCAAGACTCGACCCTAAGGCTGCCACAGGAAGCAGGTCGAGTCAACCTCGTCTCGACGAATATTTGAGGATCGACGGCCACGAAACTGGGTGTGCTCGGGTAAGAAAACTAGAGCAAACAACACCCGCCATGTCACGGAGTTATTATTTGCTTGCTGCGAGATAAGGGACTCTCATCTCTCGAGAGCACAAACATTACTTAATATCGAAGTCATGTCGGTACGCGAGCCATCCATCCACCTTATCAGCACAAATAACAACGGCCTCGTTTCCGATGGTCACATTTTCGGACTTGTGCATTTTCTTTGGCCATTTTCCCCAAGAAACTTATTCAAAATCGGGTCTCGAAATCAAAATTAGAGAAATTCAATGAAATTAAGTACATAAATTCAACTGAATGAAGAAAGTTACGTTCAACGTTCAAATGATGATAGAATCTTAAAAGGAGTGGAAGCTATAATATTGTATAGGAAATAAATAGGGCAACTATTTGATGATAATCGATTTTGAAATTCGGTCATCTGAACTACTTTTGTGTTTATGACTAATTCACTATAGTGAATTAGTCATCGAATTTCAAAAGCTGATTGATAAAAAAAATGTAAAAAATTTTTTTAATGCATTTAGTCATATGTTGACGATATAAATGAGGCGAAATCAAAATCTTTCTTAGCAAAATTATATATTGCTACATTTAGTCTGGAATTTACAGCCATATACTAATTCGAACTGCATTAAGATTTGACGTACTAATCCCTTTATGTACCCTCCGAAGTTTACGTTGACTTTACTGTTTACATTTCATTTCACATCTGTAACGTATTATTTCGCTTTAAAGAATAATTTCAAACTTTCCAACAACAGATTTAAATCCATCTGTAAACGAAAATTCGGACGAATCCCAGAAATTGGAAGAGTGACAAGCTATTTGGCTCTCACCGAGGTGCAAATGATTCTTGCAAAAATGTACCTACGCCTAATTATTTCGATTCATGAGCAAACGGAAATTCAAAATGTATTATTTAAAATATGGATAATCCCCAGTGACAGTGATTAATTATACCAGATGTAGATATTGACACGTAATCCTGATGCAATATGAAGATATCATTATCTTAAGTTTATCTTAAAATGCCCATATTTTCTGCAATCCAAGTTATTAATCTTACCTAAGGTCCAAATTAATTACATATTACATTACACGTGATAATGAATTCTGATAAGCTTCTAAAAAGAATATCTCAATTTATCGGACTGAATCTAATTCCGAATATTTTCAATTCACTGATGATTGAGCAATGTATCCAACTTATAAAAGTTAAAAAAAAATTGAATGACTTTTTCTTTGCCAATGATTGAATTATTGCAATGAAGTAACATAATTTATGAGTGATATTTTTCAATTTTTTTCCATACAGTAATAAAACAGGCATCGATACATTGTTAATCAAGTATTTCTCATTTTTTTATGAGATAGTGATCAGTGTTGAAGTCAACCCAGAAGATTTACAAATAGATAGTATTGACAAATGCGTATCGCTACAGACAGTAGGGTATCAGATAATTATTTCTTTAGTCAACAAAATGAAAGTTTACCTTTAGAGTCACTACCTATAAGTTTTGCGGCTGGACTCTGTATTTTCCCTTTTATTTGAACCTTCATTTTTTATAAAATACGAGAGGAAGCCATTACTCTACTTTAGATAAAAAAAATAATTAAAAATGTAAAAAGGATCACTCACCGGTGTGACGGCCTGTTTGGGTTTTGTGCAACGAATAGGTGGCCTACTAACTCCATTGGTTTTATTGTAGAGTCCACAGGCATTGCAGAGGTAATTTCCAGTGATATCTCGTCTCCATAATGGTGTACCCATGACCCCACAGTTGACACATTCTTTCATTTCTGAACTCAGAACTTGTTCATCCAAACCGGGATCCATAGGACTGGGAAGATGTATTCCCCATGGCGATGGTGGTCCATTTTGCCCGGAGGTGATGTAGGAACCGCCAGAATAAGCTCCTGTGTTTACACTTCCAGCATCACTAGGCGATATGGTCACACCAGGGTATCCTTGTCCACATTCTATTCCTGGGGGAGATCCTGGACCACTAGACCAGTAGTGTTCATTTACAGATTTGGAATATGGGTAGGAAATTGTTGCTCCCGTACTATAAAGGTCCATCTGTGAAACTGGAGAACTTGATTGTTGATATTGAAGAGCTACAGTTCGAGTGCCGAGGAGGGATGATGACGTCAAAGTTGGATCACTTTTTATATAGGCTGGTAGATCCACCTGTTAAGTAGAAATTAGATCTTAAATTAGGTCTTAAATTACATCTCAAACATCCTCAATTATTTTTGTAAATAAACCCTGACAAAATCTTACATCAGAAACTTTCACTCCCGCCGAATTGGAAGTTGGCAGATAGAAAAATTCCCCGGGTTTGGCGTAACCATATCCACCAGGTTGTTGGAAACTATCAGCAGTGACAATATACTGATTGTAAGGAACTGCCTGTGAAGGTGTAAGAGCTGCAGTTTCCAAGGTTGTATAAGTACTAGAGACCTTGATACTATCAGCAGCAACAGCAGTTTCTGTATCGTACTTGACAACACTACCATTTGCAGCTTCAACATACGCAGCATTGATGATTTGTTGATGTTGACTGGTTCTTAACTCAATTGGTGGTGAGTAAGTAGCAGAGTTCGTTGACAATTGAACATCCCCTGGTTGAGTAACCATAGAAGTTGAATCATAAGCCTCATTGGAAGCGTTGACTGGTGAATGTTGATACCTGCCAGTCTGCTCACTATTCTGGTGAGGACTGATTCTATGGTGATTTTGTTGCTGATGCTGTCTACGATGTTCCGGAACTTGAAGAGCAATCACGTGACCATCCCTTCTCATTTCTGAATCCTTGGAGAAAAGGAAGATCCGATCACTCTCTGATCTTTCCGGAATTGTAGATTCGTACCTGGAAAGAAGTTGAGATTGAGAGAAATTCAAGGGCCTTTTGAAGATTTCAGGTGTTAAACACTTACCTAGGTGGATCTTTTCTTGCTTCAGAAGCTTCCGCACCTCCAACCTGAAGATCCTGTCCATTGCTGATTGTGAAGATAACAGGGTTGTGGTCTCCGAGATGTTGTTGGTGATTAGGACTACCGTCGGGCGATATTGGGACGTGATCTGGATGATGTTGCATTTCATCTTGGTATCTCTGCTGATTAGCATTTTCGTCTTTAACGTGCATTTGCTGATGCTGGATGACCTGTTGCATGTTGGAGTTCGATTCGGGAGAGTCTGGTTCTTGATTGGCTATCGTCTCCGTAATGTGACCTGTGGCTGTGATTGTCCGGGTATACCTTCGAGTTGTTATAACGCTCTGTGGACTTCCGCTTGTTTGTTCCTCGGACACTCTTGTTACCTGAGGCGAACTGTTTCCGGATGAACGTCGGTCCTCCCACTCTAATTTTATTTCCGGTTTCGAGAGAGTCTCCTTCATCGTTTCCTGAAAGAAGATTCAAAGAAATCCGATTTAAAGACAATTCAAATCCACGAGGAGTCATTTTTGATACGATATCTGTACATATTCAATTTGCAACATATATTGAAACATTTTCAGATGTCATTGCAAAGCTGGGTAGGTGGAACAGGAACAAAGAAATCTAAGCGATAGTGACGTGTGATCGGCAATAGTAAAACAAAGACTCATTGGATTTTCCTAGATTCGTGTCTAGGTCGGTGAGGAAGTTCGAATCGGAACTTTTGCTTTCGTCAATGTTTGATCACCCGTCGTCGTTGCTTAACCTACGATGCCGGCATCGCACTCCGTTTACAGCTTACACACATTTGAGGGATTCCGGTTTGAGGGACCAATCCTGGACGTCATATACCGTTCATTCTTCATCTGAATTGTGAAGAGAATATATGACATTGTGTTGTACCATGGATTGGTTTTTGTTATTTGTTTCAATTCCTGGACTCTCCAGTGTGTCTACCTCCATTCTCTACTGTAAACATCGCTTACAAACCTTCTTACGGTTTACACATTCACACTAATCTTGGGGCACGCGACTCAAACACACCTACGCAAAACGGTTTCGAGTTAAGGACCCAAAGGCACACCTCGTCCGTCTTAAGAAAAATGTGAGACCTGTTTGCTCGAAACGCGTCACTTCCGCCCTGCAATGTCAAGTTTCGACTTCCGCCGGTGGCGACGACAGCACGCGCTTCAGCTCAATTTCTTTTCCTTTGTTTTCCTTCTTTTAGTCATTTCTTCTTAGAAGAAAAATGTGGAAAAAGCTGGACAATGCGTCTTGGAAAGATTGATCATTGGAGAATTTTTAAAGATTTCACCATCTTCCAATGGCCAGAAGAGAGGGAAATTATCGGTAACTGGAACACTTGCTAATTTCTTTATGCAATGTGTATAAAGTTAGTTATACTTATGTTCCAAACTTTTATTATTTGATAGCAGAAGAATTGTAATAAAGTGCAAAGTGTAAAGCATACGTTTATAAGTTTATGCACAAGTTCCATTAGGAAGATATGCTGCCTTTTATAATGTTTGAAGAGATCATCCATTTGAAAATTGTCAGTATGAAAATGGAAAAATTTGTCCACTTGGAAAATTTCTATGAAAAGTGAATAGAATTTCCATTGTCTCTAAATCAATGACTGATGTTTACTCTATGAATACTGCCATTCTCGGCACTAAATCAACATGTTTTTCTCATCCTTGTTTCTTTGTAAATATTTCTTTTGTTCTTACTCAATTTCACAATCAGTTATATATAGAACTATGCACTGAATTTCAATTCTGAAAAGAAGAAAAATAAGAAGCGGAAAACCCCTCCTAATCTGTGTGAAGTAGGTCGCTGAATGAAATTAATAATGGGATTTTCAGTGTTAAAACGTTTCAAAAATGTATCGCATATTCAATAAGGTCTTTGGATTTTTTAATATACATAGTTTAATGTCAATGTAATCAGAAAAAGAGAGATTACCCAATATGTTATAAAAATTCTAAGTCTCATTTACCACCTTTATGTATTAGCATGACTTACATTAATTGCTGAGCAAATATATCCCCCCTATAATAAAATTCTATTTTTATATGTATATGTATAAAAGAAACATAATTCTCGAAAATTTTCTAAATAACACAATACGTTAAGTAATATCAAAACAAGAAAAATATTAAGATTCAGCTGTCAGAAGTAAAAGAGGAAGTTGTAAAATAAAAAATTATCCTTTCGTGCAATAAAACACTGAATATTTCATTACTAATTATAGTGAATTCATTATGACAGATTTCTTGTTTTAAGACTTATTTTTTTTTAGAGAAATTAACATACATAGAAATCATCAATTCATATTATCAGTGACAAGCGATATTTCCGACACAGATGCATAAAATAATTCAGTTAAAATTCCATATAAAAAATATATAAATATGGAAACTTGTTCAAGAAATATCATTGGTCACTTTGGAAATGATGCATTGTAAAATTGAAATACATATCAGGTAACATGATACAATATTATTTATTGCAACTGAGTCAAATTTTTAACAACGTACATATGAAAACAGAAGATCATCTTCGAAAATATTAAAAATGGAAATGAAGGCAAATTAATCAAATATTGAAGTGTCAAAAAAAGGAGATGATCTATATTACCTTAATTACCTGAATCTCGGTCGCTGTGTGCCGCATTAGTTGAAGCTGCGCGCTGATAAAACGTAAAAAAACCCGCGAAATCCGACTCGGTTTCAAATTGAAGACACACGTGCCCCTTGCAATTATTATCAACGTCTTTGCTAACTTCGGTGAACTACTGATGTCTGATGTCTGTTCACTATCGAACTGTCATACAGTAACAGACACGTTTGACGAAGAAGTGTCAGATGTGCCTCTAGCAGGGTTCGGATTGGAACTGAAGCCCGATGCTGAGGTCCCAAACTCACTGGAGGAGGAAAACCTGAGTGAGTCTCCACTTTTAACCTCCCTCCTCCACATCAGTGAGGAAGAACACCTGAATCGAAGAGAAACCAGTGGCGCTGGTCGAAACCATCAAATAGTAGCCCACTGAATGAGACACGATTGTCCAGCCCCCTTGGCTCTCATTGGTCAATAGCATCCACCTTTTCCATGGTCACTAATATCTTTTAAGGCCTTTCAGGGCAAATTCGAAGCTCTTCTCGACCTTTGAGTCGATAAAAAATCAAAATTTATGACGAAGAGTTTACTGAGTATATAGTATTTGGTATTTACTTGATAGATTGATAGTATTGTTGATTTTTGAGGAAAAGCAGTGACTCGTGAAAGGCAAGTTGACTTTTGCTACTACACTTTTTCCACTGAGGATTCTTGGAATCACTGATGAAATCACGAGAAACTGGTGACGTTTGGTAGAATGATATACATATATATTGTACTTCCTGAGACGTGTGTAAGAATATAGAATACTTTGAAGAGGGACGTGCAAATAGTGATGAATGATGTTGATTTGCGGATGTGCGTTAATTTTTGCTCATTGTTCTTGCGTAGGTTTATGTTGAAAAATGAGAAGATTGCTTTCCTCGAGGAATGGAGAGTTTGATCTTTTATTTTTTTGGATTAAGGTAAATCTGTACAATGATTGGCCACCGTGGAATGATAGACCATTTTCTTATACACTATCGACCAGAATTGTAATGAGTTTACCAGTTTTTTGATGATCGTTAAGTTCTCTTAAGTTTAATTATATCAAAGATTACATTTTCTCTTTTAAGTAAGTTAAAAGCTACCAAAATTATGCTTAAAATGAGCCCAGGACGAAGTCACTTTGTCAATTTTTTATGAAGATGCAAAAATACGTCAAATATTAATGTTTTATAAAAATATTAATAACTATCGAAATAATTAACATTTTTTTAATTTCTTGGGTTCATTTTGAAGGTAAATTTCTATAAAATCTAATAGACTTATTGAAATCATTGTACGATTATTTCTCTGCATTGTACAAGGGCATTTTGGATTTAAAATACGCGAGTTGGTATGTAACCATTTTGCTTGTTGGTATTATTATTAGGTTTGTTAAAGTAACGAGGCGGGTAGCAACACAACAATCAAAATAATCGTGTAAATCAATATATAGTAAACGAATTGGTACTATCTCATTAATAATTTTTTAATAATTTACACATATTTAGAGCGAGTTCGAAAATATCTCTTAAATTGGCTGAATTTATACTATTTTACCAATTGCTCTTGTAAAATCCTCAATGATAGGCCGGATAAAATATTCTTTAGCTAATAACTGTATCTGAATTTAACTATCAAAAATATTTGATAAAAGTTTTACAAAATTTTCTTGCAACATTTTCTGAAGAGTTATTGCAACCCCAGTTCACTCAAGTTTTTTCTATTTTTGTAAGAGAATAGGAGGACGAGCGTAAAATCGCGTTTAATTGACACAAAGCTTGTTGGAAAGGGACCATTGTTTGTTCCTTGATAAAGTTACTGAGTGTGGAGCTGCTGAGCCGAGAGATAAGAGTCGTGCGTCCGACCATCGGCGGTCTTGCGGTTTTTCTGTCATGGCGCTTATTGTGTACCTCGCCATTTTGAATTTCAAAATACACACAGCAAACACGTTCCAACTTGCTATAGCTTTTCAATTTTCAGAGTAGTAAGGTATGCGTCACCGATACTATATAGTCAGCCACGGTAGCACCCTGAATTCGAAATCGTAAACAACTCTGCAGGAAAAGCAAGAGGCCAATTGGACCTCTACTGATTTAAGGCCATGTCTCTTCGACGAGCCGCATGCGTCAGCGAGGAAAATCGAAAGAAAAGTTTGCCAAGGGATCAGTTCGTGACTCTTCTCTTTTAACGCTTATTATCGGTGTCTATAGCTTTAAGAAAATTATAAAAGAGAATAAGGACAACCATTATTTCTTCCTTTTCAAAGTTGGGACTATGTCACTGGAAGAAATGAAGACTAAAGTTGAGGGACTTAAGAAGATTAGGGCGAAAACTCACTTTCAATATATTTTACTGAAATACGAAAACAAACATTTCAAGGGTCCTTTTAATCGCTGGAAATATTTGGTTTTTGAAATTCTTCTCTATTTTCACTTGAGATGATGTCATCTCTATTTAGTATATATTATAGTCAACGAATAACAAAGAAATGGTCACACCATGTTTTAATATTTAGTAAATTACAAGACACTGTTTACTGATTCTCAGTAAAATTTCACTGATTCCGGTTGAAAGAGTACTCTAAATTTTTAATCAGTGAGAAATTAGTCACTGAATCGTTACTAAATTGGACTAATTATTCCGCGGTTTTAATTTCCCAAAGCATTGTACAAATTGAAGGATAAAGTTGAATTTGATTTGCAACAAGATTGCACTCCTGGTGTTCAATGTGAAAGAGAGTATCGAAATTGTTTCCGTCGAGGCGATCTTATTAGAACTCTTTTTCATTTTGAACCTGCTGAATGTGTTCTCACTTATTATTCAAACAAAAAAAAAATTGATTGCGTATTTTCATGATAGTAGATATCAGGAAGGTTTTTTTTAAATTCCAAGATCAAATTGAGCTTGGGAAAGGTAATCCTGGGTCACTGGCACCTATCTAAAGGCTACAGAAGCCCCGGCAAGATACGAGGGCTGATACCACCTTGTGAGCTGCGACGTCGGAGAGGGAAGAGAGCGTTGTCAAAATAAACGGCACTATCGCGATTTATCTCGTTTCCCATGATAATAAGAGATAAAACTGCATCATTACATTAGCTAGTATCAGCTAAAATGATAATTTCAGTCGTCGGGGCCGACAGGAACGCGTAGGGCTGCTCTTTCTCGAAAGGTAGTCAACTATCTCGCGAGTCTCATTTTTTTGAATCACCTGATTCATTACTGTTAACATTCATCTTTCTACATCAAACTATCAAAAAATTCTTGGTGGGACTCACTTTAAATCAAGAATTACTCTTCAATTTAGTGATGTGGAAGTTATGAGTTAAAAGTGATCCATGGAGGATTCAGAAACAAGTGTAAAGTAGTTTTTATAAATGAGGAGGATGATGCTGAAAGTGCGAGTGAAAACTTGAGGTCCAGATCAAGATCTATTTTTATTGAAGTCAAGAAAAGAGAATGTGCAATTCCAGTTGAAATCTGAAAGATCAAGAATGAAATCTGGAAGATCACAAGTAAAAATAGATTCTGCGACTTAGAATCATGTCGTGGAATATTCTGATCTTTCTTGAAACAAAAGAAGGTTGTGTGAAAAGAAAAATCGAGACGTGGAGGTCGGAGTGTTTGCGTCATCGCTCAAATTGCGAGCAAATCCGCCATCTTATCATCGAATCACCCTTATCAGTAGAGAGACCTGTAAACGTGTCATGTACGAGATCTAGAGATGTGATATCTTGGAATCTAACAGAAAAAAATACTCTTTGCTTTCAAAGAACACGTGAAATTACCACTAAGCTATGGCCAAAGATCGAAGTCCAAGTGCATGACGTCCCTTACGTAACTTTCTATTTTTTTTTAATTTTCTGAAGAAACGAACAAATAACACGTAGCTGATGATTGATCGAAATCCAGATATTTGGTTTGAATGATATAGACTCAACGCAAAGAATAATTTTTTAAGAAGGAATTGTTTTTTATAAGTTACCTTATATGTATATACATATATCAATTTTTATCAATTGAAAGACGTTGGAAAAGAACAATTGATTTGAAATTAAAGTACCAACATTTAATTTCTTCAATGAGACAGTAAAATAGTTTAATAAGGTAATGATGTTTAAATTTGTAAATTAGAGAATTGATAGATTGCTGAAGTTAAAGCATCATGTATTGAAATCGATTAATTTGAGAGGTGTTTCCTGGATTTGAAAATCCAAGAAATGATGATGACTGAGAGTTACCTTGAATTATGAAGTTTATGAGAACAATGCAATAAGTGCACCAAAAATAAGCTCTTTTTATTGTCTTTTGTGTAGAGATACTAAAGTTGATGAGACTTTTCAAGGAAATTAAAAATTGTGCAACCTATAGCTCACAATAAACTTCACCTTTTCTGCTAGTGAATCTTTGAGCAAACAGCAATTAAGTTTGCACCAGATAATTTGTACCGATGACATTGTTAGAAAATGAATTACTGCATTTAGAAGACGGATGTAAAGTGCAATTTACAAGTGTATACAAGTTAATCTGTGCTTAGTTGATATAAAACACTAAAGGAAGATAGTTTTTAAAAATAAATCGTGAAAACTTTTTATAGAGGTATAAAAATCTTAAAAAAGAAATTCTTTAAAATAATTGATTAAGTCGATTAAGATAATGAGAACTTATTGATGCAATTTTCAATTTGGAATTGTAAGAATGATAGAGTAGCAGGTTTTAATTTTTTTAATACGACATAAGATCTTTTGAATAATTTGGATTTATTTTGTAAGGTAAATCATGATTTCTTAAGCAAAATGAAAAATTATAAATGCTTATAAATACAATTTTAAACATCATTTCGATTTTCATAAATGATTGAAGCGATCAAAGTATAGTTTAAAAAATTAAACGGTATTTAATTAAAGTTAATTTATATTCACGATAACAGGATATTTAATATTACTAAAAATCATATTTTTTTATATGAAAGCAACAGCAATGCTTGCTTTTTGAAAAAACTAACGCACCTGACAATAAATGTAGCAGAGACGATTACTGATTATATCTACCTTATTATTAATTAAAAATATATTTAATTATATCTTGACGAAGTAAAGAATTTGTCAAACGACTTGCAAAATCATTGACTGCATAATATTAAAAATGTAAACTGTTATATGTTTATTTACTCTTTCTCTTTATTTAACAGACAATGGCAATCTTTTTAATATCTTATCGATAAGAGATTATTAAATACACATAACCTAGACAGATTTGTCAATTATACATTTGCTGCTCATATCTCGTTCCGACGGCTACGTATATGGATATCATTTACAGAGAAAGAATGTACAGGTGAATGAATTATCTACTTTTCATCTTTTATTCAATAAATGAAGTTTATTTTATGTAAATTTATTTCCTTCAGCCAAGATAATTTATTTTTAAAATATTAGAATAATCTCTTATCCATGGAGTCAAAATTAAGAAATTTTGTGACAGCAAAATATAAAATAATTCCTATTGATAAGTCTATACTTGCAATATATATATATATATCATGCATTTGATACAGTATTTCATTTTTTTTTCTCCAGGAAAATATTGAAATACTTTGACAACGCGTCATTTTCTCATAATGTGATGGAAAACTTGTCTCCAATTCTCTCCAATAAATTTGCATAATGTAGATGTATTAACTTTAAAGAAACTTGAAGCTTTTAATATATTAAAATTATATTAAATTTCAATTAGCGAATGTGGAAATGTCTTACATACATTTTATGAAAATTTCATATAGATTGTTCTAATATCTTTTAAATTCCAAAATTTGTTTGTATTGCTTTAGCTGTTGTGAATCTTAAAGATCACAAATGACAAAGACATTAAGGAAAAACCGTGATAACATCAGGAAATGTGAAAATTAATGGTATATACAAAAGAAAACTCGTTCGAAATTCAACCAAGACTTTTCCCAGCTCTATACGAAGTTTTAGCTTTTAGCTACACATTTTTTTTCCACTCAGCTACTCTATATAGAATAATGTGGCACAACTGTCGCAACACATAAAATTCATAATGTGAATAGCTAGCCACTGAGAAACAGAAGAAAAATCTGAATAAACCCAGCCAAATAAGAACATTCGAAAATCGGTTATGCGTTACTTATTAAATTTTGTTCCGTTTAAGAACTTAAATTAAAAAAATGAAAGTAACGAGGAACAAATATGTAATTTATTCGGGACTAATAATAACATTAAAAAAATAACAATTCCGAAGATGCAGGTGAATTTCAAGGTTACCAAAAGTCTGTGGGTACGAACATTAAAAAAGAAAAACGAGTTAATAAATCATGAATAAAGCAATAAATAAAGTTGTTGAGAGTAAAATGCTTAACCTGCTAGAATCGAAAAAAGAATCTATTACGACACTAAATTCAAACATTGATCTCATTCCTTTAACATAATCAAATACGTGTGTTTAACTATAAGAATATGAACGTATGCTTTTCCTTACGGATCGTTGAAAATCGGAATGTAAAGTAAAACGGTTTGATAAAAAAAATTTATTAAGCCCGATATGAATTAGAATCTTGATTATTATCAAAAAATAAATACTTACGTCAGATTAGAGGTGAATAACGAGAGCGACAGCGAGAAACACGGAGGAGAGACTCTTCTTCAGTTCGGAAGCACCTCAGCAACGATCGCGTGGTGTTTGTGATCTTGCGGTGTGTTGTGTAGCGTATGCTTGACACAGGTGCGATACAAGGTGTGAATAACGATCTAACTGCCTCCTAGTAGTCACACGATGAGGCTTCGATTAAATTCGATGCGTCAAATAAAACCTATCAAATATTGTCCAGAGTGATTAGAAAAGAAGAAATGTTGAGCGTTGGGACGCTGAGAAAGTATAGCTCTTGCGGCCATTATGGTACCGGTCAGCGTTTCTTCATTGCTGGCCAAGAGTGGATAAAAAAGTGCTCCTCAAGAGTTATTATCTTGTCAATTTATGAGGATCTTATACTTGAGAAATTAAGGTGAAATGATCCACTATAGAGCAGATTTCATTAGAAAATTACTAGGAGAAAATTATCACTTCAGATTTAGAGATTTGCTCTATACTGGATCATTTCACCTTAATTTTTCAAGTATAAGATCCGCAATCAATTTACAAGATAAATTAATAAATTAAATTTTGAATATTTTCACAATGGAAAAACAATTCTATTGTACAATGCTTAGTCCACTTTTTGATAAAAAAATTAACACCCTGGGATTTAGTGTGTCATCTTTAAATACTATTAAATTTGAAAGGCCTTGAAATTAAAATTATATTCGACTTTGACATTTTACTGTTCCACATCGAATATCTTTTTTAAAATCAGTTTGGGGTGTTTAGGTTGTCGGTGGGAGAGATGTTTCAGATTTTCCAATTTTGAGTAACTACCATTCAGCATCCAACATTGGATGTAAATAATTTTCTAATATAAACATATTTCCAAGGCTTCTAAATCGAAATATGCTCGGCTTAGGTATAGATGTTGAAGTACTAGTGGGCTGGAATCTTTTATCAAGGGGAGTGTTGTCATGGTTACAATGCATACACGGGATCTCCCTGATAAGCCGTCAGGTGAGATACGTCCAAAAGGCAAAACTCAAGTTACGTTATTGCGTGGCTCACAACTCAACCAAAAAGCCCTGCATACGTTTCTGGAGATTACAGTAAAATGTAGATTGCATTATCACCTATGCAAACTCAACCAAACTTTTCACTCCCAGTTCACTGACATGCACCCCTGACAGCTGAGCTGGGTTCAAATCCGCCCAAATGCATCCATTACTTTACCTTCAAAATTTCCCAGACAGAAAAAAATCAAAACTTTGCTCTACTAAATGAATATTAACTAATCGTTACCAAAGTATTTTGTAATTAAAGAAAAAGAATTAAAGAAAAAGAATTAAAAAGATCCATCGAATCTGTAGCTACAATTATAAAGAGATACATTTTTTTAAAAAGAAATTAATTATCCCTTTTTTGAAGAGGAAATAATCAGATTCAAGTCGATATTTTCTAAATATCCCGTTTTATTTGAAAATAATGGCTGACTCGATACAAAACTCCGCAAATATGTTCTAAAAGTATTTTCTTTGCTCGACACTCGCGGAACGTGACAGCCATCTCGAATTGGAACGAAGCAAATATTGACGCTCGCTAGCGTGAAATGATTGTCTTATTTTTACTTATTTTATAGTCCTTAAGCTATATACATGTGTAATCACTTGCACCTAATAAATTTAAAACTAAGGTGTGGTGTATATACAGAAACAGAGACGAATCCAATTTGTCGTGCTGTTTTTACTACCAGCAACTGTTCGCACTAAGTACTAAGTACTAAGTTTAAGAACTTCGGTCTTTGGTAGAAAAGGAGACATGAAAATCATGATAAAAATGTCACTTTACTTATAGTTAGATTATTTACAAAAAAACTCTGGACGTCCGAACTTATTTTTTACTAAATTCGACCATGTCATGTTCAGTCTTCCCTGATTCTTCGAAGTCAGGGATGAAAAATGCGAGTGGTAAAAATTCCAGTCAGTTGGAAGACAATTTTATCAGCTTTATATCAATTAGAATTGTAGAATTTTATTTTTCAATTTCTCAGGATGTAAAACTAGTTCCTGAAGTGTTCAGATTTTAAAAAATCTCAATGCATTCGCATTATGTTTCAAAAACCTTTTTATTACACATTCTCAGAGAAAGAGCAATTTATAGAAAATATTTAAAATAATAACAAGAGAATCGTCGAGGCTTTGAAATTACGCTAATACAATAGTTTATGTACAGGAGACTAATACATAGTTAAGTGGCCATTGGACTCTCGCGAATTTTTAATCAAGTACTATGTACAGTTACTCTATAGTTTTATAGAAGATATTATTTATGTACAAAGACCTTTGTGTACAAAAATGTTTTAACAATTGTCATTTTTCAAGACACTCAATGTCCAAATAATCGGAAAAATATTTCCGAGTTAAATTATATTGTATCTATGTCTCTAATATAATTTTGAACTTTCTTTGAATTTCATAATGAAGTAAAACGAAAATAAAGCTAATGTAAAAAAAAAACATTGTCAATAAAATACTCAATATTGAAGAAAGTAAAAATTATAAAACTTTAAAAACAATAAAGTTAGATTTTGAAAGGTCAGAAAGTTTTGGTCATATGAGATTCAAGTCACTTAATAATTTGTCCAATATTAATATTAATATTCTTAACCAGTATGACCACTGCTAGCAAGTAAAACAGTTGGCCTCTCCAAATGGCTATTTTCCACCTTTTGCCTTCTTCTTGGTGGACCAGAACAATTTTCAAGGTTGACAATATGAGGAGGAGAATTTAGTTGACGATGTTCAGGGGAATGTCCAGCAGATATCAAAACTGGAGATCGAGCAGAGCAAGGTGGAGAAGGACACTCAAGTTTCAAGGGGTGACTGTCTATCAATTGTTGTTGTAGAGGTTGTTGTTGCTGTTGTTGATGTTGTTGAGAGGCACTCATGTCGTAAAATAATCCTGACATGGTTTGATACGGATTGGTTGTTAGTCTACTTCCAGTTTGGGGACTTGAAGTGTAGAGAGAACTTGTATAGTTTACTTGACTGACACTCGTGTGGGCCATTCTCAAATCACTGAAGTTATCTGAAAATTAAGAAGAATTAAGTTGGATTCAATTTTAAAGAGGGACTTTTCTAGAATATTTACTTGGAAATATCTATAATGATAAATTGATATAATTTTCGAACAAAATGATTAAATCATTAAAAATACATACCAGGATCAAATTTGAAGTGGTTGTTGTTGTTGTTATTCGTATTATTGTTGTTGATGCAGGGTGCAACACTTCCAACAATAGGAGTGTTGGATGACTTCATGGTACCCTTTGGCTTTCGTTTGCGAGTCTGGATACAATCTTTCTTCATCGTTAAAGGCCTATTGACCCCATGAAGTTTGAAATAAAGACCACAAGCGTTGCAAACTGATTCTCCTACTTGATTGCGACGCCACAAGGAAGTATTACTAGTTTGGCAGTTGCTACACGAGAGACCTGCTCGTCTAGATGCGGACTGTAAAAAAAGAATATTTATTATTTTCTATTTTTCGTGACCAACAATTTTTTCTTTCAACGTCTCAGTCTCACCAAAAGATCAAATCCAATTTCAACTTCCATTCAATTTTGAAATTAAATAAACTAGAGACTCAAACGTATCAACATTTTACTTTAGAGAAAAGATGAGACACAATTGTAAACATTTCAATATAATTCAAGAATATTTTTTTAAAAATATGTTTGTAATGGTATCTCGAGAAAAGAGGAAGCAATTCGTTTTATTGTCAGAGGCATCTTGCACAAAAATCAGTATATTACATTAAAAAAATGTCTTTTAAATTAAGAGAGCAATCATCAATAGAGTAAAATTAGGTTCAATTTGATTTTGAGTGGCGATTTACCGTCTTTGTGCAAGAGATATTCGACCATCAAGATCGACCGGAGAAGAGGAAATAAAGCCACCACCTCACGTGAAGTCACGCTCGCCTGCAAATTCATCAATATCATGTTACATTTGTTTCAAAATTGAAAGCGAAACAAGATTCATAAAAATGCAACCAGTACCAGAGACGATAATTATCAAGTTTTTTTTCCGGGTCATTATTTTTTTCGACTCTAATTCTTTTTTTTTTGTCCAGGCTTAACGTGATTTCGGGAAGGAGAGTGGTTATACCATGGGTATAGTGGCACCTCAAGCTACGACAGATCTCGAAGATACAAACGGTGAAAAGAAGGAGGTGCGTAAATAGAAAATGAAAAGTTAACATGAATGATTTGGGATCTCGAAATTCTTTCAGAAAATTGTAATTACAAGTCCAGATTTTCTCTTGTCTTCCCAGATTAATTGCAATCTCTCCAAATAAAAATCAAGTCCTGACTCGAATTTGGAAATGTGTAATGAAAGGAATATTTAACATCAAGAATAATCAAGGATTAATCTACATATAAAAACTAAAAACGGCTTCTGTCACTTCTTTTCTCTTTTTAAGAATAGATTTGAATTTAACAAATTGTTTTGTAAAATATCATTTTCCTCATTGAACAGTAAAAAAGTGACTTAAAACTAAGGCCGTTCGTTCAATCTTTTTAGTTATAGAATATTTCACATAAGAAAGGAAGGAGAAAAAAGTTGTTCTAAAACCAAAAAAAAGAAAATGAGAGAAAGAGGAAAAAGGATATGTGTAAATGAATGGAAATTGGAATTGAACGAAAGAAGGAAAGAAAGAAAGAGAGAGAGAGAGATAGAGAGAGCAAATGAGAAAAAGTGAGAAAAATAAAAAAAAATGTTGGGGTGGGGGATGACACCTACCAAACGGCGGCTCGATTTCTCCTCGAGGGGTCGAGGGGGGCCACTATACCCATAGAAGCCTTTGCAGAATTCGCCCTGGTCCGCCACTGAAACAGACAGGAGGCCATACGTTAGGGGTGTTTAATCAAAAAAAGATTTATCATGCTGAGATTTATTTCTATTAAAAAATCGAGGCTCCCTCTCGGGTCAATTAATCTAGTGGCCATGAAATTCTCCTTTTTTAATTTCTTTTTAACACCGTGGGCGAATTTCCACATAGGCTCCTGGTCGCCTTTTCGAGGCATATTTGCCACCGGTCGTACACGAGAAATATTCTAAAGACAATCTCTATATGAATTATAAAAAAAAAAAAATTTAATATAAAAAACTTGTAAGAAATATGAAGATGCTCCCACAATTGAATTGAGGGGGGTGCTGGGAGTCTAGACAAATTGATGAAATTCACTTATTGCTCCCTCTTTTTTTTCTCTTATCTCTCACACGATTTTCAAGATACGCTTACATAAAATTTTGTTTTGTATATTTCTTTTTTTACTATTATTTTTTCAAATGTATCTTTTCTCGTGTGACCAGGGCGGGACCATCGCTTACCAGGCGCCGTGTTTGTTTGACCAATGGTCGATTCATTCCATTCATCTTGTGATAGAGGCCGCAAGCGTTGCAGAGATAATGGCCAGTTCCATCTCGACGCCATAAGGGGGTGGAAATCGCCCCACAGTTCACACATTCACGACCTTCAGTAAAGTACTCCGCCTCGATGTTGTGAACTATATTTCGTACATATTCGTAGATTCTAATATTTTTTTTTTACTTAATTAAAGAAATGAAACAAAAACCTTGCGAAGTACGTGTGACATCATTTGTATATAGAAATATCATTTGTATTTGATCCCAGAAAGGTCAAGGAAAGTTTCGATAAATAATTTTTTCCGTGTATATGTAGCATCTTTTTTTAAATTTTACATGTTTGCTCAATACAACTATCCAGTTTTTAACGATTCGTTACAGTGAGATAAAAACGTGCGACTACAATGTACATCGCTCATGTTTTTGTCTTTCATGTAAAAAGAAGGCTTTCAGTTCTTTTGCTTATCTTACAACAGATTAAGATTTTTTCCTATTTCGTGATTTTCAAAAGAAAAATCAGTAGTTCCGTTTTATAAGTTTTAAATTTGAAGTAGTTGCGTTTCCTTTTTTTTTCTTCCTTTTTACATTAACTAAGGTACTTATGTAGTTGCAAATGAAAGTTCTTATGAATGATTCGAGTGGCATCATCTTTGAAAATTACAGAGGCAGCGGAAAACCCATAAATGTCTTGGGGAAGTGGGATGAGGGTTACGGGATGTAGTTAGAAAAATTTAAAAACTTAAGTGGTTCTTTGGCGAGCAAAAGTCTGTTACATATGCTGCCTGTCGAATCCAGAGGCCCAGGAGCCTTTTAACATACCGCGGTCTCGAGTGTGCAGGGATTTTAAGTTTAACTTTAACCAACCAGACACCACGCCACCGACTCTGACACTTCCATACACCAAGGAGCACCATCTCTGTCGTGCATCATCCTGAGAACCTGGACACGTGGCTGGCCTCAAATTAATTCAAAATAGAGTCGCTACTCTTGAATCTGAGAACACTTTCGATTTATTTCCGTCGGTGAAAAAAAGATCAAGTACGATGAATAACTGGGAAGGCTTCTTGGATCCCATGAATGGTCTCCAGATTTTTAATTCATCAAATATTCAAATCTTTAGTCTATTTCTTAAATTTGATCCCAGGAATTAATTTCATTTTTAAGCTAGTTATCTCTCGCAATCTTGATTTTAGATGTCTGCTTCAGTTCATTAATTGAAAGTTGATTTAACGAGATAGAATTTAATCATTGAATCATTGAATCATTGAATTATTGAACTATTGAATTATTGAATTATTGAATTATTGAATTATTTAATAAACGTTGAGAAGTTATGCAGGAGGAAACTATTTTGATTATGAAACTTGGATCATATAATCAGACCAACTATAAAGCTCGAGTATGAGGAATCGTAAAATGTGAATGCAATGAGATTAGGAGCGTACACCTGTTCTAGGCGAATTGAGAATGTCCTTATTATACCACGTGCTATATTGATACAGTATTAACAGAGATGAATGCACTTTTTATTTAATTTAAATGTCAGTTCTTTCTAATTTAATTATTTACCCGAAACAAAAATGCATCCTGAGATTTTTTAAGAATAAGGGTCTTATCAGATTTCCATTGCAATGGCACATTCCATAAGAAATAAAGCGGAATTAAGACCCGAGAACGCAATACGAGTCATGAGAGTTCATAATATGTTGAAGGATGAATCAAGTCAGCATATTTCTTTATATATCCGATTGCCTTCCCAGTCAGATCATTGTCATCGGACTCTAGGTCCTTTGACCCCTCATCTCATCTTCTCAAATCACTTTTTCTTTCCTCGTTGTCTCTGAATTATATCTCGAATTATACACACTTCAACTGTAAAAAATTGATTCCCTAACATTGTTGAGACGCTAATTTCCGAAAATTTTCCGGAATTTTCCCCAAGATTTGTTAGGGAAAATTTTCGACATTTTGTACAGTGTAGTTTCGAGTATTTGTAATTTTCAAATTTGAGTAGAATAACATAATGGAATTGAAATGACCAACTTCTTATCATATGCAGAGTAACTGACAGTAAAACATGGCTAGGAGTCCCCTGGTTTCTATAGTTATCAACAATATAACCGGAAATACTGATAGTCATATCCGTTAGCCACCCACTGCCACCTTTTCACAGTTTCATCTTCCCCTTGAATGTCCTCGATGTATAACGTCAATTTACATCATAAAATTATTGTTCTTGCTGTGATAAAAGATAAAAATATTATGTACAATATAAGAAATGATTGCAGAAAATGAACAGGCACAAGTGCGCAACTTGTTTATCCCGCGAATTGAACATTTTAATCTTAATTAGCGATCATCCAAGAAAAAAATAATGCGAGGGCCTTTAGGGGAAAAATGAGAAAAAACGCCTTGACCTCGAGGACCACTGGTCATAATCAAATCGAGTAATTACGCATATTGGATCGCAAGCACCGAAATTATGACGGATTAAATATTTTTTATCAAGAGCACAGCTTTTATCGTCGACACGTCTGAAGAGTCTTAATTATAGAAACTCAAGTCAATAACGAATAATGAATGTGTCGATAAAAATCCATGGACTTGAGCACTTGCATAATATGTATGAGACAATCCTCTGACAAAAAAAATTTGATTAATTTCATCGCCATCTGGTCGGAAGAATTCAAAATGAATTCGTTATATAATAATGACTATATCGGGAGTGAATCGCGGATGACTTGATTTTTATCAGTAAAATATTTTGATCAATTGACCTCTCCAATAGATCAGAACATTCAGAGGAAATCTTAAACGTCAGAGTTCATTATTTATATGAATAGAAATAACATAAGGAGTGGCGAAGTTACGCGATTTATTCATTCTAGATAAACTGAAAATTGTATTATGTGTATATTTACGCATTTACAAATTTATTATACATTTATATATTCGTGGTGACTGAAATACCGAAATTATCGTAAATGCTCGCGACTAGATACAACCCTATCTTTTCTCTGGCATCACATATATAGACACAGTTT
>CAJFCP010000124.1:1122752-1180568 GCA_904066005.1 Synergus itoensis | reverse complement strand
TATTCTAGAACAAAATCAAGCAGACCCTTGGGTATAATGGATCAAAAGATAAAGTCAGCAGCAATGCAAGATAAAAAATGCAATTTTGAAGGAAATTTGACTACTCACTGGCTGAAAGGCTTGCAGCAGCACTCATGGAATTTTGGACAGAGTTGGTGGATGTATTCGAGGACTGTCGGCGTGATGTCCCAATGCTTCCATATTGGGATGAAAGGGTTTCACTGGGGTTCGTGTAAGAAGTCCAAGATGGGACATCCACACCAGTGCTCGTTTGATGGGGTGTAGGTATATGGTACGGGGGACTGTAACTTCGGAAACTCGTCCGACTCCCGAAAGGTTGCGAGAATGCAGGTAAAGTCTGGCGACTCACTGTCGACACCGATTTGCTGCCATAGTCTTCCGTAATGGCCGGAAGCGAGGTGTTAATTCCTGAAAAACGTCCACTAATTAGCTACGCCCTATTAGCCAACCCCGAAGTTTCACTTTTCGAATCCTTGGATTTTTCTACTTGTTATGGAACTTCTGGTGCATTCTTTAAATACTTTTACATTTATTCTCTTTTCCTTTGTTTATTAAAGTTAAGATTTTCTTAAATAATGGTTATTTAGTTTTAATAATACAGTTTTAATATTTAGTGTTGGAACTGCATTGATTTTTAATAGAAAACTGAATAGAAGAGTTGTTTAAATACCTTGTGTGGTCCACAATTGTTGCGAAGATACTGTAAGTTCTGTTGGGCTATTCGCCATGTAGGAAAGGGGATATGCATTGGTGGTTCCAGTAGAACCTCCCATTGTACCAATTCCTCCCAACGAGCGATATAGAGACGAACTATAACAGTAAATAATAAAATTTTTATTATTATTATCTAGTGAAAAAGCATTGTTGTTGCGTGTCTTTTTAACATGAATTTTGAACGCTTCTAACTCAAATTGCTCAATTATCACGGTGTCTACTAAAAACAAGAAACAATATAAGGCCCAATATACGTAGGACTCATGAAAATGATTATTGTTGATCAGAGTTGGGCATTATTCGATTGAAAAATTATTCGAATGACTTAGGAGTAAAAATTTTATTTATATTCGATCTCACTTCATTTTCATTCGTTATTAAATTATTTTTCATTCGTGAGCAGATTCATTCGCTTTATTTACTGATAATATTTTATTCATCATTTACTGACATTCATTCTGTATTTGATTTTTTATTAAAATTGAAGTCAGCTTGAGGTATATTAGCCAAAATAGGAAAGGTTTCAATATTGATTGTGAACAAAAAGGCAAAATTCAATTGTCGATCAATTGAATCAAGATTCAATTGTCGACTTTTACCATTTTCAAGTAAATATATAATTGTAAATTAAATTCTCGAACTATCAGTATATAAAACAATACTCTGATGCTAGAAAATTCTTAAATTTCACTCAGGTATTCACGATAAAATATTTCTGTTTTGTTTTTATTCTCCAAGCGTTAATCGAATTTGATTTTGCCCAACTCTGATTGTTGATAATATGTATTAACTCCCGACTCGAAATTTTTTTTGAAAAAATCCTAGAATGTCGTAGATATTTTATCTGTCGATTTGATCGGATCGGTAGGGGACAAAGTTGGTTCGCAGGGTGGTCCCCAGGAACTTTAGTGATTCACTTCCGCGACAAGATAAGTATAGGTATATGTTGTCTGAAAATCCATCTAACAGTAATTTCTTGGCGCCCGCATAGCATGCAGACACATTGTCGCAGAACGAAAAAAAAGGGTCAGGTATGTGGACGTCCAAGCAGGTAAAAAAATGAATGGTCAGTAGTAGACTAGTAAATTAAGTAAATGGCAATGGTAATGGACTAGTTGTGTCCCTTGTGTCCACTCGCCTTGATCGGTTAAGTAGGAAGGCGGAAGTATAATGGGTACCAGGCACGTGCCCGTATTTTTCACTCAGACCCCATGGTTCCGGTCTACAGCTCCTTGGGTCTTATAAAATGTGCTGTAAACCACCCGCTTCCGGTTTTTGCTGTACCCTCTTACATTTACCTCTTGTCACGCTCCGATTTCCGAAAGTTAAAGTGATCGCATTCCAGGATAAGCTTATGCACGATATTCTTATTCCTGAGGGTCATTTTGGGATTCCGCTTGTCAAAATCTTTGTTATTGAGGTAACAGTGCACTTTCTGGGCTATTAGGGACTCGTTAGGAAATTAGGAAAAATATGGGATTTAAATTGCTCTTAAATGATTTAATAGAGGTTGGTTTGGTTTACTTAAATTTTTTGCGGATACAAAAAGGAATTTAAAGCGCAACTTATCGTAAAGAATTTATCGTAAAGATGTGTATAGATTCTCCTGGGAGGAGGCGTATCGTTCATTAGAAATCGAGAGATCACTGGAGAATATCATGTTAACATCAATCACGTAAAATTTGATACTTTCCATACATTCAATAATTCAATATATAATTCAATAATTCATTAATTATGTTTGTATTGAATCTTATCTCCTTCTATAATTTTTGAGGAGTATAAATTGTTCTTAATTTCATTACTGCTAACTTATTTACTGATTAGATAATAAAGGTTTGTTTATTATGCTTAATAAAGCGAAACTCGTAGAAACTAAATAACACTCAAACTAAAATTGTGCTGATTACAAAAATTATTGATTACAATTAATATCGAATGTACTACTGAACTAGTCTATGCAACATACTCCACTTTCTCTACGTGGTAAATTCATAAATAATAACAAATCCCACGTGGGTCCAAATCAAAATAAAGTGGAAATTAATTTTTTTTTTCAATTTGTAAATAATAGCATAATTTTTTTTAAACAACGAAACTCGAGGTAAGGAAAAGGAAACAAATTGCTGCAAGTCATCCGCGAAATTCGTTTAATATTCATGCGTCTTTCTATAGAAACTAAGTTACTAAAAATTTTATATAATGCTATATATATAATTTTATATTATCCTATTATAAATACTATTAAAAAATGAGATCATTAAATCCATTAAGAAGTGATTCAAAAACTAAAAGAGTAAGCAGAATTTAAAAACAATGAACACCTGGTCATAAATTATCAGGAGACGATGAAATGTTATTTTACAGTGATAAAGTTCCTCACAAACTAAGTTTGTAGCAACAAAGTCGTTATCTGATGATTGTTTTTCGAAAGTGGAAAAAGTGGGTCACCAAAATGGAGAAATGTGACAATTGAGGTCGGTGGTTTTCATTTTCGAGGAGATAAGGGAAAAGAATGGCGACCTTGAACGGATTCGCGAGGCTCGTGGAAGATCCATATCAGTATGGTACACCAACGTGTTCAAAACAAGTTTGAAGACCCACGTAAAACAAACGAAAAGCCATGTACGCTTGGAGAAGATGTCAATATGAATGTGTCCTTGAACGATTCTGAGGTAACCTGGCACGTTCCATGTGTCAGAACGTGCCTGCTCGTGGAACAGCAGGAACTCTGCTATTCTGATGAATCCTCTTGAATGCTACCAAAAGACCCACTCGTCTTTAAGAGGCATAACATTGACTGATACACGCGCCAATTGTATTTTTATCTGAACCTAATTCAACCATCAAGTGCCAAAGAAAAAAGATAAACAAGTCCTGTAAATGAGTTAATTAATAGACAGTCTCAGAAAATAAAGTTGAGTCCTTCAGATGAATTATTATTTTTTATCTACAAGTAGGAATTTCATTTTTTTTGTATAATTTAACTTTATCATGAAAATGTAAATTTTCAAAGCTTCTTTAAAAGAAAATAGACTATTATTGACATTGTTGACTGATTTGTGGTGAAAAAAAAATGAATCATTCAAATGTGTCATACACGTGCATTCACTCGTATTGACTGCATTCAGAGTGACGAATATGACACCTAAGTGTGGCCAAATTTGCTTAGCTTAACTGATTTGTGTCTTCGTAATGTTGCTGTAGGTCAGTTAGAATAAATCGTCATGACCCGAATTTGAATCTCTTAATATCTTGCAAGATTTCTCCATTATCCGAAATTCGAATCTGTTCGGATAAAGGGGAACATATAAGATTTCATTTTTGTCTTTTTGAAAGGTGAATGAATGATTAATGCGGATTGCTGTTTCCTACAAGCAAATGTTTTCTTTTCTTTTTAAGTATTGGCACTTCGAGTTTAAGCTGTTTGTGAATGAAATAGCGGTTTTTTCTGTCTCGGATGTGTCTCGCGTGTCGAAAAGGTTAGTTCTCAATGGATTCTACTGGTCAAGTTTCTTAGTTGGGTGACTTTTAAGTGCCGCACGTGTAAAATGTTCAACGCACAAATGTTTCTCGGTGAACCGCTTCTTCGAGTGGAAATTGTAAGTACTTTGTACAATACACATCAAGGAAGAAACCAAATGACAAGCGCACGCGTTCTCCTGCACTTCCGTTCCACAGAAAGTGCAAAAGTACAAATGCAAACGGTAAACAATGTTTCCACAGTCCATAGTCAGCAAGTTAACTGTCTCTAATCATCAGTTATACAATGGACTTTCAACAAAATTGAATTTCCAATATGTACTTGAAAATATCAATGTCAAAAGTTATTTTAGATTGCAAAACGTTGGTGGTCTAAGATAAAATGTTCTTTGAACGACAAAAGGTATACGTGATTATTTACATAGCTTGAATCGCTTTCGGTTCAAAGTTGTGTATATATTTGTGTGTGTAGTTTTGCGTCCTAGTTGGACGTATAATTGCAAGAGAGCTCAATAACGCACCTCAAGTTTCTTCTGAGAAGCTGAGCTACTGGTGATAGTGTTTAGAAATTCTGCTTCCTGTGCTTTACGCCCTTCGTCATTTGATACAATTTATTACCCTTTCATTCACTGCTGGATTTTCTTATGAATTGAATCCACAAAATGTTTGCGAGTCAGTCAAAATTTCACTACAAACAAATTATTTCAGTTCAAGGAATGTTAACTGTTGAAAGTAGATAAAAAATCTGTTGGAAATATTTAAAAACGATTATGTTACAAAATCTCTGAAAAATAAAAATAACAGCAAAGTGCGAATCAGCTCGAGAGGTTTTTCACGTTTTGAAAGAGAGAAATGCAGTATTCGCGAAACCCAATACGTTATGCGAACATGGCGATGGGGTTATAGCCCTGTGAATGTCATATAATATGAATCTGCAACTGATAAGGTGCTTCTCACGACACCATGAGCAAACAGAGAGAAGGTGAGAAATAGAAGCCGATTTTAAATTGAATCTAATTTTTTGAAACATCAAACTATCTTGTCCTTCACCAGGCAAATGTAAATATTTAATTTGAATTCAAATAAAAAAAAATCTGATTTCTGGTGATCTCAGAATACTGAACGGATGTCGACATTGATAAGATTCCTGTTTTATTTGCAGACTGCAAAAGAATATTGAATCGCCTGCTACATCCTATCTACAAAGCAAACACAAAAAATTTAATTTCTAATGAAGTCATCAAATTATTTTTTTTAGAAAATCTTCCATTATATATTGAGAGAATATCTGAATAAAATACGATAAAATTCATTCTTTATTCTTACTGATGCAATAATTAGCATTTCTTTTTGTTATTTCAAGACTGTACACGATAAAAAGCTAATAAAAACGATGCAACAAAAGTATTTGACCGAACGTCTGATAAATAAGACTTTCCTCTGATATTCTAAATATATTTTACATATATTATGCATGATCCTATATTTCAGTGAAATCTAAAAACTATTTTTCTCGATCTTTTATCTTATTAATCAATCTGAAAGGTTATCAAGTCTGATATTTGAATGACCCATGACCTGCAAGTCTAAAAGAAGTCTAATGCTGATTCTCTGAATATACAAAAATAAAAAGATGTTTAAACTCGCATTCATATTTCAATAAAAAAAAAATGCCAAGTCTCATCCATTCTTATTAATCAAAGCTACTATGCAATCAACAATTATCCCCACAAATACGCCCACATATCTCGAAAATAATTATCATAACTCACTGCATTTCACGACACTGTCTCGACAAGCTGCCTTTCTCCTCCTCGAACCACCGAAGAACTTTGACCCACAAAGGTGATGAAAAAAAATGGAAAAAATGGAGAAAAATTGAGTAAATAAAAAATAAAAAAATGGGAGCTGTCCCGTATCTGTCACTGGGTGAATCGGTACTGAAGATGTAGAAATCTGACAGAGAGCACGCAGACGCAGACGAGTAATGCGGAGGGTCTCGAAGAAGGTGGCCAGGACTTTTCTCCTCCTGTGCCTTCTCCCCCTCTTTTTACTACTCGCGAACCCTCCCCCACCTCCCCCTCTGATAAGAGTCATAGCAAAGGAGTAAATTCCTTCCTCACATACGAATTCCTCGATGAATTCTTTTTTCTGTTAGCCTGTTACATTCGTTTCCCCTCCCCCCGCTATCCCCCTCCTGAATATCTTTACCAAAGTCAAACACGTGCCCCCCCCACTTTAATTGCCTTCGTGAAGAGAGAGGCAAAAAGTTACTGTCTTTTTGACGTACTTTTCATTATGTGCGACAGTTCACATGTATTTGCTAAAGTCTTGTTGGTCACGTATCGATGCACATGAGAGCTGCCAAAGAAGTTGAAAAGTCTTGAGGTGATGTCGTGTTAAGAAATTTAATTTAAGTTGGATTCAAGTTTTAATGACACTTTTCGTGAAAAATTTTGTTTGATAGAGGAGGTTTCTAGATCAGTTGGGGAAAAAAAATTTTTGATTAATTCAGGTAGATTTTTTTATTGTAACGTACAGAATGATTGCATTTGGCACGATATTGATGACAAAAATTTTAGACTAGAGGGAAGAAATATTACACTGAATTGATGATTAGAAAACAATCCAATTTATCACTTGAACATTGTGATACTTATCTGGCGCTCAATTAATGCAATCTTAACGCAATTGAAAATAAATTATTTATTTGTTAGACAAACATTAACAGTTAAGAGAGAAAATAAGTGAAATTCTTTTGCGAGTAATATTGTACAATGTCATTCAAAAATAAATGTATTTTTAATTTAAACTTAGCTAGCTTTCATAATAAAATTCAATTTATGAGAAGAAGACTTTCATTTGAAATATAGAAAAATGTTTCTAGGAACCATTAGCTTGTATAAATATAATAAATCACATCTCCAAGGACACTTTTTCTTTTTCTCAGTGTATATTAGCTTTATTCGGACGAAAGCAAAATTTATTTTGACTTTGTTATGTACTTTCCGCTTCGTTTCTATTTATAAATCAGTTTTTACACTGGCTTCTGATTCTAAATTCGTATTTCTAAATCCGTTTATCAATGGAATCATTCCTTAGTAAAATCCAATAAAATATTATCACTGCTGCAAGAAAGTTGCAATTGTAATTATTTGTACTCAAGTACTTTATATCAATAAATTTATGAAGAAACAATTTTTCGTGATGTAAAATATGAGAAGATATAATATTTTTTCGATTTTGAATGAAGTAAGTTGTGTTTATGGTTGATTTTATAAATTAAACTTGAAAACCGAACACATGACTGTATTCGACGCGTTTTTCGATCCGACTAATGTGAGTTTCAAATTTCGTAATCACAGATTCTGGGACTTTCACTACAATACTTGCAGCGAGTTCGGCGACACGATGCGTAAATATTGAGAATAATAACAGTATATATTAATATCACATAACAACTTTAATCCGTCAATTAAAATGCATTCGAATTAAAGCAGTCACAATCTGCCACAAAAATTCACACGTGTTACATTATTATTACGACACACAATATTTATATCGACTTTTCCGTCGCATTCTTCTTCAATTTCCGTATCGTCGCGTGACCCCCTTACACGCACTAATTATCGAAATGCAATTTTTCTTAATAAATTATTATAATTTTACTTATCTGCATAAGAAAGCTTTTTTAAGATCCAAATCAAACATTTGTAAATTCAAAGAGAGAAACAGTAGAATTAAAGACATTTTTTAAGTTTACATCATTTTTTAAAACATGTGAAAAAAAGAAACTATTGGAGAAGAGTTTTTGAAGCTCCGCCTGAAATTTTGCGTGAAACGATACACAAGAATTGTTTGCATAGGGCTATTGGCCAAGTGGGCATCATTTCCATCGGCGGTTTTCCGTAAACGCTTTTCTTATACATATTTGCCAGTGCCGCAGCACCCTTAAGCTTTTGGGCAAATATTTTTACGCGATGCATCTCGATCTCTTTTTCTGTGCCTTTTTTCTCTATTTCTCTTTTTTAGTTTCAAAGAAGGGTGTCGGCGTCTTGAAAGTTAAAGGGCAGTGTTTTAAGATAGAAAAAGAACAAATTTCACCCAAAAATTTTCTTCCTATTTTCTCACTTGCCTTCTTATGAAACAACAATTCAAATTAAGGTGCATATTTACTCAAGTGGTCCTCGGTTTTCAAATACTATATTCCTTTATCAAAAAGACTTATTTTTTGAATGAAAATTCAATTGTAAAGTTTTTCATAACTGAAAGCTAATGTTTTTAAATATTTGCTTGTATTATACAGAATTAATTAATTGGAGTATTAAAATACTTTAAATTTCTATTTGCTATATGATTTGAAAGATACAAAAATCATCATTATTTATGAGGTAATTTCATCAGATAATGGAGCTTGCTTTGATGCTACAAATTGGATTACTTAACAATTAAAAATTTGATTATACAGATGATTTGCATGACTGATATATTGGTATTTATTTACAAAGATTAGCTTCCGAGATTAGAATAAAAAATCGTATAAATATTCCGAACTTGATCTTGATTTTTGAATTAGATATTTTTTCAAAATAGACATTTTTTATTGCATTTTCAATTTTTAAACCTACTCTAATACTCTGGTTCTGTTTTTATATCACAAAATAAAATCTGGCTTTAGAAAAAATTATATTTTTAACCTCTGTGAAAATTTAAAAAAAAAATGAAATGGTTCTTAAGGTCCTTTTACCGAAATTCTAAGTCTTAATGTACTTAATTGATAGTTATAAAACAATTAGGCTTTCAAAATATATCGTTAAGTCTGACAATAAGTAAATAGCCTCTCCAAAAGATATTTTAATTATGTGGTAACAAGTTCCAGCTTAAATAATTAATTTACCTAAGCCTAAATTCATGAATGCAATCAACTATTATAAATAACTTCCAAACAAGTTTTCCCAGGAAGTTATAATTGAATACAAAATTTACAAGGAGAGCAATTTTCTAAAAAAACATAATATCTGGTTTCTTCCCTTCTATTCAGAGATTGGGAAACAAATCAATTTTGATCAGAGAACCATATTATCCACAAAAAATGACTAACCTGGTCATGTGTCCTCCCGGCGAGTGTGGCGTAGAGGGTCCTTGATCATGATCCTGATGATGATGAGGTGTGCCCGTCGGATGAGATCCATAAATCGGATCAATATACAAATGTTCAGAAACCCTTTCCGAATCCTGAAGACCTTGATTACCTTGAACCGATGATAGTGGTGGATGCATAGTTGTGAGATGAGTGAGCGACTGAAGACGTCCTTGGTCATTGGGACTATATCCACCGTCCTGAACATGTCGATGTGGGGACAACCCCTGATCATCATGAGGACTTCTGCTGGACCCAGGTGAACTTCCTGTCCTGACAGGTGGCGACACACCACCACTTGTCACAGTACCACCAGCACTTGATCCTCTAATCTGATGCTGAAGATATGGGTCTTCTTGGAGAACATCTTCAAGATGCTGTGAATGATGATGACCATCACCTCCATTGCTTCCTGGACCTGTGGATGCTGCAGCTGACGCAAGATTTGGGAAGAGGTTTCCTAGTGAATATTCACTTCTTGAACCTCTCAAGGCAGCTGCAATGCTGTGACGGTCATCTTCTTCTTCAGGATCTTGATGATGATCCTCAATTTGTCTAACAATGTGGTTGGCGAGGTGATGGTGTTCAGACAAGTGCTGGTGGTGAGGGGAATGGTGATGATGATGATGATCAGTTGCCGGCGAGAGCGTCTCAATACCGTATCGATGCATCGTGGAGTGAGGCATGTGACTGGCAAGGCGATTCCCTTCCGACGGGACCGAGACCTCCGTCGGGTGCCGACTATCCCCACCCTCGGGAACCGGGACCTCTCCCGCCCCAAGTTGTGCGTACTGTTGTTCGATGTGCTCGGGTTGCTGCTGGTGGTGGTGATGACGATGTTGATGGTGGGGGTGATGGCAAACCTGTTGCTCGTGCTGCTCCTCCCTTAAATCTACCCCTTGGTATGTTGGTGATCCCTCGGACAGAAAGGTCCTGGAATCAAGGAGGGGGATGGTCAATTTTTTATAAGAGTCAAACAAACTTTTCAAAAGATAAAGACTATGTCGACAATGGAATGATGAATATCTACTAGATATCAAAGATTAGATCGTGTGGAGAAAGCTATAATAGGCATTACTTATCAGAGATTAATCCTTATCATATATGTTACTGACTACTGCTTGTAAACATTAGCTTATTGGCATTGGGAGATTCCAGAGTATATCTATGATTTAGAGGGCAATTGATAGGACAGTCAAAAGTGCAGTCGTAAATTCAGATGGTCAAATTTCATTCATCTTGGAGAAATTACTTGAATTCTCTTTTAATTTCTTCGAACTCATTTTTAGAATGATAACTTTGAATTGAGTTTGATCCATTGAAACTCATCAGTTCATTGAAATAGGTGGTTTTCATTCATGAAGATATCCTCTAAAGATATAAAAATCATTTTTAAACATTTGAGAAGAATACTTTTAAAAGATTATACTTTTCTTTTGGAAACTGATTGTTATTAGATGTTCTTAGAACAATCGTTTCTGCAACTATGCGCCATTCTCATAACTTCAAAAATTTGCAATATGAATCAAATGAACATCAGAGAGTCAAACTCGAGATCAAACTGCTCCTCACACATACTATACGATTCACAAATTGGAATCCTATCTCCTCGTAAGAGAAAATAAAGAATTAAACAATATTCAATACACCATTTGCGATAATGTTGCTTCATTGTATAAAAGGTCATGCAGATAGTTATAATCTTAATGTCAGGATATGCTTTATATGTAACATATGTATTCTAAGAGTTTCTGCAACAAGTTTTTTCGAGTTAACCATCAAATAAGGATAGGTAACTGATTCATAGACTATCATTTATTATTGCAGGAATGATTACTAATTATATAATAGCTGGATGAGTAATCTAAATCACCAATTGATAAAGCTGAGTTGGTACTTTCTTTCTTTTAAGAGGATAACTTACCTCTCATGGATGATCTGATGGGCTGGATGGTATTCAAGTTGTCTGAGGGTATATGATGTGAGATTGGTATTGTTCTCGAGATCGGTAACAGAGGCAACCACCGGCGTTACCACCGATTCCACAACAGTTGGTTCAACCAGACCGCCATTTTCTGTTTCCGGTTGACCCGCCTCCAACACGCCCACGCCATCCCCACCTTCTTCTGCACTTGAATAACCAAGTTGCTGATGATGTTGCTGAAGCTGTCGGACGACGATGTGTTCCGCGTTGCTCTCGTTTTTTATCACTGGAACATTTTCCTCCGCCAGCTCCACAGCTTCCACAACTGGCTGTCTCACACTCTGCGTTGTCTGATCCAACGACCCGTCCACATACTCGAGCAGTACTGGAAAAAAGTAAACAGTTTAACTGGACATGTTTATCGTGTTGAATTTTTTTTTTTTTTTTGTTGTTGGATGTAGGATGAATAATTGAACAGTGATGCTGGCCTGATAATAAGACACTAATAATAGTCCTGGGCCAGTATTTTTTAATTTTTAAATGAAAAGAGGAGAACTAATTTACTTAATGAGCTTTTGACCTTAAGGAACACATTTTCAATTTTTCATTCAGACACTCGCGCTCAATATTTTATTTAAAAATCATTTAAACCTCGTGTTCTGCACTCAGCTCTGTTCAAATGTTTAGCAGGAAGCTTGTAGATTTTTTTATAGATCAATATATAACATTGCCTTGTAACATTTTTTCGTATTTTGCATCGTTCGACATATTTTTTGTTGTTTTCAGTGTCTGCATATTAGCTAAAAATTGCAGGAAGCATAAAAATATAAGATTTCTCTCGATTTTGTAATTCACAGATATTCATTATCCAAGACGTGTTTTCGGACATATGAAAAAATATTTAACAGATAGATCTTTTAATTTATAGATCAATATAACTTTGCCTTGCAACATTTTTTCGTATTTCGTATCACGAGACCAAATTATTATATTTTTTATATTTACTACCGTTTCTTATCAATAAAATCTTTAGTTTATAAATGGCACCATGGAAAATGTATTTTAATTCGGCAATCGCGATGTCCCTTGTTTTAATCTCAAGTTCGTACTATAAAAAGACCCTGTTTATATTTTTCCACTTATGAATATTTTTTTGATGCGTATTTCGCGAATATTATTTTTAAAATTCGCTGGAGAAAATATGTTTTTTAATAGAAATTAACGCTCTTCATGCGAAGGAGATAAACCAATGAGCCTGACCTTTCCAATTCGATTAGGTAATGACAATAAGGTCAGCTGAATGTTAAATGGTTGTGACAAAAGTATTAAATTCAATTTTTCTGCCTCTTTTACATAATCTAAAGATTTTTTAACTATTTATTGAGTGGATATTTTATGCTATTCATTCAAGATTGAATAATTTAAAATCAAATACTTTTCTGTACAATATTTATTTAATCTTTGATGACCTAGAGGAATAAAGAAAGAATAATTTTGTATTATTATTTTTAGTATGTTCTAAAGCAAAGTTTCATGCATTCGAAACAGAATTTTCAAGGCACAATCATTTGGACCTTGAAAAAACCGGCGCGAAACTGGGACAATGCGTATTTTAGTGTAACATGCGAATCCGCGAATCATCTGCGGTCTTGTTGTTTTATCATTGCGCGATTCGCACGTGACATTTTGTGCATTTTTTTTTTAATGGTAAAATTCCGATTAGTCATCGGAGCGTGCGGGATTCATTCCAGTCAGTCGATCAACATGAAATGCAAACAGTTGACTCACTTAATTGACTGTCAATTAAAAAATTTTGTTTTTCTGGACATTCTACAAAATAATAAGGGTATTGAGAATTAGATTATAATTGCTCTCTCTTTCAAACTTTGGTCTTTAAGTCCAATGAAGATATATAGAGACAAAGTTTACAGTAATATTCCCCAAGAGCTCTTCCAGAATTTTCCTTAAGAAATCTTACCAAATTGTTGAGAAAATTCCGGAAAGTTTGCGGAAATTAGTGTCCCAACAATTTTAGGGAAAATTCCCGAAGAAATTTCTTACATATTTTAAGAAACTACAAATTGTTTGATTATTTATCTTTTGCAAAAGTGCTTACAGCTTTCAAAATCTCTAGACTTTTTTAAAATATGATGTACATCAACGAGAGCTAAAGTAACTCGTCTTATTTTACTTATGGTTGTCCTGGCATCAGTTGACCCTCGACGATTAAAAATAATGTTTTTATCTCTGAGGGAGCAGCAACTCGAGATCTCCCTCAATAAACTGAGACAGAAACTCACATATACATAGAAATATTCACAAATTGTTTCCTTCTCTCTTTTTCTCACTGCTTGCTCATTTCTTTATCCTTCTCACATTGAAAGTTTCTCTCTTATACATATATTTACTCTACATAATCTGTCTGCCTATGTGCACGTCAACCACCAGCAGGCAAGGAAAGATAAGGAACCGCTGTTATTTTTGTACTATACCGGATAGCAACAGTCTCTTCGGGATTTGAGGATGCGCGATTATTGTTTAATTTTTTTGAGTGCTGCGATCATGGGCGAATTGTAAATAAAAATTCTCAAATTGCAACCGGATGGTTGACAATTCTTCACGACACTGAAGATGTTTATTTGTAATATGATAGTCATCATCCAGACGCAACAGCCTCGGGCTTCTTCTCTCGTTTTAAAATAGTTTGTCCTATCGGATTATCAAACAAATGAAAATTATTAATTTCCTATCAACAAATTCAAAGTTATATATGAGTACTCCTCGACTTTTACGAAACTAATAATAGATCGATTCCTCCTCCATAATTAATGCATCTGATGTATGATGTCTGATCTGCTTTTCCTCATTTTTATTCCCTTGTTTCACTACTTTATTTCTGAGATAAGGCGGAGTCTTCGGTAGCCGACGAAGACTTTGGAGTCGATGAACGAGCGAAAGAGGTTTTGTACGTCGAGGGCAAAGGTTAGTCTTATCTCCCTGGACTCACAAAAACACTCTGTCATTCGCAATGACCAAGTGGCAATATCGATGGGACTTATGTCTACAGATTTTCAGAGATTCAATAGTCTTCTTTATCTTGAACTGTCTCTCCTCTTATCTCAAGATATTTATCCTTGAAAAGAAGCAAAAAAAAACTTCAACTCGAACTCTGGCCTTTCCGCTCGCCTTTCTCAGATCATATTTTTCAGGAATAATTTTTTTTTAGGCCACGGAATCTTTATCAAGTGTGGAAAAAAATTATTTAGGAATATTTACAAGTGAAAAGATAAGAATATTACAAGAGAAAATATTAAAACTAAAGAGAGAATTGATTCTTCACTATTCGAAGAGAATTGTTTCTATTTACAAAATAAGTGTTTAAAAATATTTTTTATTACAAAAAAAGTCATTTTTCAAATCGCAAAGCAGTTAAGAACAGAACAAGCATTATGTAGAAAGGTTGGGTCAGGTATGGGTGCGTTCGGCCTGCTTCTGATAAGGAGGCCAGGTGTTTCTATTCACATAAACGTACACGTCGTCGACGAGGACGACGAAGCTTTTACGTGACCTCACGTCGTTTGTGACACATAATTTATAGTGACAAGAAATCATGACTGGAAATTTTGTATAACATTTATTCAGGCTTTTACAATATGTTTCAGTCATTTCATTGAATGGTCAAATATACAAAATGCAAACTAATAATTATAAGAATTACCTGAACAGAGCTGTGTCTGATCATCTGATTAAATATACAAATTTTTATCCTAATGATATCATTCATCAGGCCACACAATTGTTTCAATCCAATCGAGATAAAACGAAACTCGAGTGTAGACTCCTGGCCATTTAGGAGTAGCACACAATAATCCAAAACTCGTAATTCCAACGACATCATACAGACACTTTGAGGCATCATAATTCTGAAGAGGACCTCCAGAATCTCCTTTGCAAGAATCCCTTATCCACCCTCCACTAGGATCTCCGGCACACATCATGCTCGGAGCAATACCGTGTGGAACCACTCTCACACTTTTATACATCATAGAACAATTAATATTGCTAATTACATCTAAATGAGCTTTTAATAAAACTGTACTAAAGTCTCCCGAGTAGTAAGGGGAACCCCACCCTGTAACCAAAACTTTTTTCGGGATTAATCGGTGACCTTTCGGAACATGAAGACAAGCAGGCTTAATAAGTCGTCCAAACTTAACTGGATTTTCCATCTCGATCAAAGCGATGTCTGAATAAGTTTTAGGCGCGTCATAATCCGGATGTCTTATTACACTTTTTACATTTAATATCTCTCCTGACGTGTTGTCATTCAAATTACTTGTCCCAAGGTGCACAATGTCTGGATTACCAAAATTGCCATGAGTGCAGTGGGCAGCAGTCAATATCCATTTTTCTGATATCAAAGTTCCAGCACAGAAGTACTTTATTTTTCTCTTTGGCTTCTTCCAACCCAAAGCTACCATGTGAGGAAATTCACCTTCTCTTGTATCTTCACCGCCTGCGATGCGATAACTCGATGTTGGTATGTCACACTTAATCGTATTTGGAATTTTGATTGGTTTAAATTCCGCTGCTTGTAGGACCCACATTGATTCACTCAGCATGTCTGAATATTCCTCGCACTTTAAGTCACTTTTTCTTCTTTTTCTAAAGTCTCCTTGTTGCACCTTCGACGAGTGGAAATTGATTACTTCAACTAACTGGCTGTATATTAAAATTATTTGCAGTAATTTCATTTTAACCCAAAGTTTTTGGAAAGGCTTGCTTTGCTGTCGCAAACCGACGCCAACTATTCTTGATCTTCATATCTTTGTCTTCATCTACTCAACCCTGAAATATTCAGTACTGAGAGTAGACCTGGAGTAGACAACTTTTCCTAGACCGGAAAACCAATCACAGGTCTGCTTCAAGAGGAAGCAAAGTTTCCCACCATTCCAGGTAGCTGGAACATCTCTGGCTGGAATTACCTGGTAGGGTAATTACCTTCCGTTAAGTACCTAATTACCTTCGTCCTTGCCTAGAGTTGGAAGAAGTGAAATAATATCTTTTCATCTTATGTAGGTCTAATTATAGTATTAACATTAATAAAGTTCGAATTTTTGAAGATTTCGTGAGGTATATAAAGTGATACAATAAATTATATAGATATAATGGTCGAATGGCAAGTTGTGGATGTTGTTTATAGTTGATAAGGTGATACGGTGTAGCCTTATGGATAGGAATAAGCGCCAGGGTGTCTGCTCGAAGCATTGAATCCAGTCGGCAGATTAGGCTACTATGCCACTCTTAAAAGCCGATAGAAAGCCATAATCGCGGTGGAACACACGAGAGCTCGTACTACGAGTCAACGAGTGCAAATGACAGCAAATGCTTTGGTAAATGGTAGCCACAGAGTAGAAATAGAGATAGTACAATCACACAACTCATTCATCCCACCGCACGAGAAGATAGGCTAATCTGCAACTATTTGCTTGCATTACTGACATTTTTTTTTCTCTCTCTCCTCTCTCTGTCTGTCTGTCGGTCTGTCTGTCTGTCTGACTCTCGTATCAACTATCGAGTGCGATTTGCCACCTCGCCGTATCTCGCACGCGATACGATTTATACCTAATAACTATAATCTAAGCGCCAAAACATTGTGTGACTTCCAGAGAATTTACATTTTTAGTCTTCATTTCCTTCCCACATTTTCCTTTGGGAAATTCTGACAAATTTCTACTATCCGTTCATTAAATGTATTCATTAAATCCCTCAACATAAGTTGAAATAAGTCTGAGACTTCCAAAAAAAAGTCCTGGAAAGATAATCATTAATAATGAATTATATTATTTTAGCACTTTATTCTGCATATGTAATAATTGTTTGAATTCTGGCCATAACTTTTTAAATAATTTATGTGTGAAAAACCGTGAATGTTCACTTTGAATGTGGTCGCTTATCTTAGAAAAGAATTGTTACTTTTTGAGCGTTTGTAGTAAAGACATCTGTTCATGTCTTGCATGTGGGGATAAAACTGGATGAACAATGAATTTTATAGTGGTTAGAAAATTGTGTTTGAGAAGCTCAGTTTTAGTTTCCTGTTCCTTTTGCCTGTTCTGTGGAACGGAACAATCTGCGTACAACCATAAAATGAGTAAATACCCTTGAGAGGACCCTCACGCTTGTTTGCGGCTTAGGGTCTGGCCCTTCTAAAGGCCCGATTTCATATGAGGGCAGCGATCACACATGCAGAGAATTTTCTCAAGAAATTTATTGTTAGTTCCCTTGTATTCACAAATAATCTTGAATTATAATTCACTCACATTTCTTACTTCTAGGGATTTCGTAAGGAGTATTTAAAAAATGAAAGTTAATTATAATTATTACGTGTTTCAGATATTATTAAAAAAACGCGAGCTTTCTAATTTGATATTAAATATATTCTATAAAAGTCTATTTTAATCTGTATTATCTATAACTTATTAATGATTAAAATGATGTCAATAAGCTACCTCTGAGAACTTCTCTTCCGTCATTGGTTTTAGCAAACCTGCCACGTTTCTTATGGTAGTTAGGGACTGATAAGCGCGATAGCAATGATAAGGTGATACGAAACGGCACGCGTCCGCGATACGGACCATACAACTCGTAATTGCACGTGTAAAAGATGATTCTGCATCCTTACTATATTCGTATATTAAAGTTCAATAAAAAATCCAACATTATTATAAAGAAATACGAAAAATTTAAATTAGATACTTAGATATCATAAATTCAAATAAGGTGCAAACAATGATGAAAATAACTATAATATCTACCTGAAATTAAACCTGTAGTCGCTAATAACCACTGTAGTTTATGCGACTTTAATTCATAAATAAAATAACCGTCGTTTAATAAAAAAAAAATGATATAAATGCTGCACTGAAGATTGAAATTGAAACTTAAAAAAATTCCATGTTGGGAAATTAATTGTGATAAAATTCACGCAGTTATTTTTACGTGCCTTGCACCTTTTGCAATTTATTGTTCTTGAAGCATTCCTAAGCAATCGTTACTGTCGCGAATGCAAAAGGTGATCTCGTTCCCTGGCATGCGATAAGACGACTTTGTGAGAGCGCACGTGAGAGTAGCACTGCCTTAATTCATGCACGTGTGCAAAATATTGCGTGCCGCTACATTCGCGATTAATTGATTAATGTAAAGAGAATTTCTACCTCATAGTAGCTTCTCACTTCACAATGCAGTCATATTTTATGATGTTATTTGAAATATATTCAATTAAAATTCAAAGCAGAACATTTTTATAGAAATTGGCTTAATGACAAGTATTTTTAACACAAAAGCAGTAATATATATTAAAAAGCAGTATAATATATATATAAGTATATGATATCTTATTTTGAGATTAAATAATTATTTTTTTAATCAGACAGTCGTGGAATTTTCTGCGTTTGGTGATCCTTTTTTTCTCTACTCTTTATTCTGATGCTTTTTACTCAATCTTTTTTTACTTCCTCCAATGCTGATTCATCTGGAGAGTAACATATCATTACTACTTTTAATGTCCACATTTAATATTTTTGTCATAATTTTGGGCGATATTTTAGAGTCGAAAAATATGCGTGAAGAAAAATGGGTAACGTTAATGTTAAAGAAGACTAAATTTGAGTAAAAATTGAAGATTGAATAAATAAAATGAGTAATTTCCAGTGTTCTTAGGGAACAAAGACAAGGGGGATTGATGGGTGATCGAACGTTTGTTCTTCAGCTCATCGGAAAAAAATAAAATGAAAAGGCAAGACGAGTGGAAATTTTGTGACGTCAAGCAGTTTGGAAGAGGCAAACCAACCAAGAATCTTTATGCCGCCCCAGCTCGCTGACCCAATACGAACTTTGAACCGGACCGACTCATTCTCTCTTCGACTTTAAATCATACGTGGCAATATCAACTGTCTATAATTATCACGATTTCCATCAGATATTAAACATTATCAAGAAAGTTCGATAAATTAATAAAAATTCATCAAAAACCATCAACACAATATTAAAAGTTCATATTTTTTAAGTAAAACATTTACAAATTACAGGGGTCAAGAAATGTAAAATCTTAAAAAATTTTAAAGAGGATCAAACATTCAAAATCATTACACTGTTTTAGAAAAGACATAAAAACATTTTCAAATATTATTTATTGCTCGTTGGAAAAGAGGACCAGATTTTATGATAAGAATCGAGTGCCTCGTAAAGTTGCATTTTGAACTCTCATTTCAACTTTGTTTCCTAAGAAGGATAATTAAATAACGTACTTTGACTACTATGTAAGATAATTGTTCATTGAAGATATTATATTGTAGTTTAAAATACTTTTTAAGAATAAGTGGGTAATAAAAAAGTCGTTAACTCTAAGCAAAGTCTAAGAAAATTAGTAAACTATAAAACCCTCGAATTTGGGACTCTCTGTAATTCCTCGAAATGTGATTTTGATGAGGAACTTACAGACTCTCATGCGCCTGACCTTTCCCATGTGGGGTTGCAGTTGGAGTTTTAACTAGAGGTTAGAAAAAAAATATTGTGAAATGATTCGGTTTTTTTGTTGTGATAAAAGCCAATGATAATCACTTTTTTTGCTCTTAAAAAGTTTCTTTTTATAAGCATTTCTACATTATCGGAGAATAAAAAAGCTAACAGAAAGTTTAAATGATTCGACAAATTTTTCGATTGTAAAATCTTATCGATTCCAAATATTTTGAATCAAATTTTCGAGAACATAATTTTTTAAAAGTAACTTACTCAAATTCAGGTGTAAAACTCGAAATCGTACCGAATTAAGATTTAGGAATTGAAAGTTATTAAAAAGAATGCAAAAATTTGAAATCGTTTAATTAGAAAAAATGTGAAGATTACTAATTTGGAAGTATCTACAATCGGTATAGTTTAGGATCGATATTCAAGAAGTTAATTCGTTTCGGTTTCAGAAAAGCTCCTCGGAGGGAGGGTCAGTAACCCCTATTTATCACAACTTACGATTCTCTGTCTCTCTCAGTCTTTTCCTTTTCTAACTCTTACTCTCTTTATTTCTCTCTTCTCCTATTATCTTCGCGTGAATTACAAACAAATCTCAAGAATACAATTTTACACAAACACACACATCCTCTCTTTGCATAATTCAATTTAATTTCATTAAAAGCAACACATACAATGAAAACAAAGTGGAGAGAGGCAATATTGAGTTAATTATGTTTCTGTTTAAATTTATTTTGGGTTTAAAATGTTAAATTATTGTCGAAATTAGAGAATAATGGAAAGAGCAATCTTTTTAAGTAGACTTTGAGAAGGGATTCAAAATCTGGTTAGACCAAGATGAGAATTTTTTAATGTTTGCCCTGAGGCGGTGCAAACAGGTGAAACATCAGTTCTTTTTATTCCGGCGGAAGGGCAAATAAAAGGCGTTGAATATGAGGCCGCAGCGAAGCGTTAGAGTCATTAGCAAAGAAAAGGTGCTATAACCGGAAACTAACAATCACAAAGGGTGTTTGCCATTTCTATAGTTATAGTCTCTGAATATTCCCCAAATTTTCTTGAATTCTTAATATTTTCTTTGAAGTTTTGTCGCCTCTATACACATTTTTAAAATGAAGATTAACTGAGTTTAGTTAACACAATAAACATTTTTTTGACGATTAATGATAAATGGAGACTTTTTAATATGAGATGGTTTACGCAATTCGAAAACAAAATAATTCGAATAATAATGATCTCCATAACTTACATTTTATCACTCGACGAGCAGCACTCTATTGCATTTTGTCACGCGTCATTAAAAATGTGTCTCTCTGACCTGTACTAAGATATCGAGCCCCCTCAGTTTTTTTCTCACTTCGTGGTCCATATAGTTTGACCAAAAAAAAAAAAAAACTCTGTGAATCCTGATATTTTTCTATGGAAGCTGATATATAATTTTAAACATCGATCCTTTCGACATGGATGCTGAGAATCTAAGAATGAAATATACGAAGTGTCAAACTTCTCTGAAAAAAGGTCAAGTTTCTATTTTAAAAATGGATAGGATCTTCATTTCTCCAGTAGCGATGATCAATATAATATTTGTACAAATTAAGATCATTAACTTCTTCCTCCTGGCAACCATTCCAAGAAATCTGTTTCAAAACTTCCTATTTTAAACACCGTTTTCCTCGCCGTTTTCAAACCAATTTTCCAAGAACTACTTTTTCTAACAACCCTTTCCCCTCTTTCCGTTTAAACTCTTCCATATCTAGATATATAAATTAAATAAAAACTGCCTTCTAATTTAGAAGTCCGAAGATATCACATATACTTATCACCATAAAGATAAACTTGATCACACATATTTTACATTAGCCCAATCATACGCCTTACCACTCCACATTTTTAAAAACCCCTAACCAGATGCAAAAAACCAAAGCAGTCGTCAAGTAATAATTAATCAGGATGATAATTCTCCCGAGTACTTAAGAAAAGTGATAAATCTGGAAAATCTGCCATTAAAGCTTGTCCTTTGAAAATCAGAAGCGATGCGAGAGAAATTGGTTCGAGTGCTCTGAAGTATAAAGGGACTTTTAAAAGACGATATTCGATAAGAGCAGTTTCCATATTACAAGTCGTTAATTTTTCGTCGAGAGCATGAAAGCTCATAGATAAGGAAAATTTCGGACCCTTTGAAATATCTCTTATATGGTCCTTTAGGGGTGCGAGAATATCTTGTGTCTTCTGGCTTGTTTAGTAGCGAAAAGATCATTAATAATTCAGAAGTAGATTCAGTGATATTGAAATTAAATTAAATTAATGAGGGTCGTAAAGTGAGAGGTGACAATGATCAGAAGCATCCTCGAATTTTTGTCTTTGGGTCCTGGAAACAGAAAAACCCTGCTGTGAGCAGTTGAGCACACATGTGTCTCATCCTACGCCACGCTGTCTTACGTTGTTTCACGCTTGACACTGGATGAGACTTTTCACGAAAATGTCCACTCGAGGAATTAACTGATCATGACGGAGTGGCAGTAATCCAAAAGGTTGACGGCTAAAAAGTTTTTCACGGCATTTCTCATGTCTTACATGTCATTTTTCAACACTTTAGAGTGTCAATGTTGTTGAAATTTGAAACTGAGGAAGCTACTGAGAATTGGTTGTTTTCCGCTGATTCTCAGTGTGTGTCTTTTCTTTAAACAATCAATACAGACTTTAGGCCCCTTTGAAGTAAATTAATCACAGGAAGATTTAAAGCACTTTTCTCGAATACCTAGGCTGACTGTGCTCTCGAGAATTTTTTTGAGTTCATCATATATTTCCTCATTGCAAAAAAAGGGTTGAAAAACGTTTGAATAGTTTTCAACTTCAAATAAAAAAAGCGGTGTTTCTTCATTTTGTGCCTAAATCTTAAACGATCCGTTTGTCGATAATTTGTAAGTCGTTATATTAAACTCGAAATGGAACTTAAAAGGCAGCGAAAGAGAGCATTGGGGAAAAATGGGCGGTAAATCAGTCCTTTAAAATCAGAAGGGTCGTAAGTGGCGCACCACATATACACATATATAAAGCTCACATATAGTACCTATAGGAAAATTTACTCGGTATATGTTTTTTTTTTGTAAAGGTTGAAACTGGGTGGGACACTTATTAGTTCGACTTAATATTATTTGATGTCACTATATCGTTTTTGTTGACCGCCGTGCTTAATACGAATCGGTATGTAATTATAAGGGAAATTTATGACCGTTTTTGATCCTGAATATTCCTAATTCGTTTCATCACGACAACCTGCATCGTGAGAAATTTCTCACAAGCTAGGGAAAAGATGATTATAGAAATATAAATGCGTTTAATTATGAAAGGAGATTAGTAGGACAAAAAATGTATTTTTTATGTCAAGGAATATATAGGTATATTCTACCAATTGATTTAATGAATTATTTTATTTAAAACATCATTCTGTTTTATCTTCTTTTTCTTCTTCTTATTATTATTCTTATTCTTTTTAATATTCCTAATTGAAATAATAAATATGTATAAATCCGACACAATAACTGTCTAGAGACGAATTACAAACTTTCGAACGTGTTCACAGCATCGGTACAGAAAATCTGTTTGTCTCTGTTAGAAGGGATAATCTGCGGGAAATTTCCTCATTATACGACCAGTTGTGCAGTTTTTGAATAGAGAAAATCCCAGAAAGTCAGAGTGTCCGAGTGTCCTCTGCGGGGGTGCATTTAAAGTCAGTTTAAAGTTTCCAAAATATATATACAATATACCTTAACCCTATCCAGGCGGCAAAATCCCTTGAAAGTCATTCTTGACTTTTGAAGGACCCAAGACCCGACACTCAAAACCTGGCCGGTACTTGACGCTTCGCTATTATTTTTGCGGTCTTCGAGGACAAATATAACGAAGACACCAGTAAGTCTGACCATCGAAACAAATATCAACCCAAAAATGAGAGTAACCGGAGCACGACCGGCAAAGTTTTCAAGCTTTTCCCATAAACAAGGGTCTGTTTATATATATTGTATATGTTTTGGAGATAACACTTTAAGAACTGAAGGAAAACTTGGTACTGCAATCATAACACTATGAAGTGCGAAAAATCGCACCAGGGGATGTCAAATTTCATTATTTAGTCATTGTAACAAAAAAATCATATTTTTTCTGCAGATCTTACAAAATTTGTATACGTGTTATAAAATGAAGTGGAAAATTTTTCTTGAGAACTTCAGTCCTAAAATTTAATTAAAAATTGTTGTCATTTGACACGAGTAATTTAGTCTGAACCAAGGTGGTCTAAAGATCGTGAACCCTATCGTGTGTACGAAACATGCGACGTAGGAATGTTTGCACTGTTCGCAGGGCGTCGGTACAGTTGGATTGCTAGCAGCTATTACGTCACATCCTGCGTGGGCGGACATCCGGTCTTATTGCCGGACTCCTGGGCCAGAGTGATAAGAAAATCTGCCTTTATTAAAATAATTTTTTTTAAATAATGGTATATTCCCTTATCCTGAAATTCGCTTCTGGGTTTCCACAAAAAATAATATAAAAGTCATTCAGAAATATAAGACTAGTATTTCAATCAAATATTATAATTTGACCGAATTCTAATCCAGAAAAGTATGTAGTTTATTTATTTAAATAAAAATCTGGAGATTTCAAACAAATTTCAGAAATCGCAGACAAAAATTTCCTCAGATCTGAAGAAAAATCCCCAGACTTGGCAGCACTGCCCCCAGTTCGCAAAGTATTGACATGAAACAGTAAAAAATGTTATCTCCACCTTATTAGCATTATGCTCATATAATTAAACGGGTCTGATCGCTACTTTATTTTACATACACATTTTTACAGATTCGTGGAAAAAAAAACGTATAATTAAGAACCATTTATCTTAAGGTACCGTTACTTTCCATCATTAATCCTGTTTTTGAATAACGATAAGGAAGAAATTAAAATAAAAGGGGAGTAAATAAATAAAATTCATAAAATTAATCATTTTCAATCATTTTAATTTTACTCTCGGTTAAACATTTTTCTTCTTTACATCACTTATTCCCAAACTCAGTGGGAAAGCCGAAAAGGGATTATTGAGTTCTCGCTTCTGAAGCCTGGGTGATCTTAAGAGCACATCTTTTATAAGCCTTCGCAAATATTTGTTGCATTATGGTTTTACGATTGTCTTGTAAAATGCTATTCTTATTTTTTTTTTTTTTTTGTAAATTCACCACTGACATGTGTACAATATTTCTAAAACAATATAAGAGCAAAATACCGCAAATTGATGTTTTCTGAAGGTTCTATATTAAGCTATTCTTGTGGTTGGATTTTACGTAATACTTAGCTAGGTTACTAATTCCTGATGAGCCATAAGCCGAAAAATACTCACCGCAAGAAAGGGAAAAATGTAAACTCAGTCTTTGGAAAACCCATACATTTTAATAGTTACGTAGAAATATCAGTAGGATAAAGTATATAAAATACCGAATGTCATTAGATTGTTAGATTTCCACTCTAAATAACATTTTCATATGATTATTATCTGTTTCAGAAAACACTCTCCTTTAGAGAGTAAATCCTCCAGAAAATATATTTCGTTTCACGAATATTCTCGTCAGAAAGGAAAAAAAAATAAAGAGCCAAGAGAAAAATAAAGAAAAAGAATGAAAAATGATTTCAAATCATTATGAAAGTTCCTCAAGGAAGTCACAGATGGCATAAGCTCATAGAACAGTAGAGTGGCTGTAAATTGCAAATATATGAAGTACGCATTGCAAAAATGATGTGTGCGTTCTTCGTGCGTGTAATTGCATTCAAATGGCTGCGCACGCGCGAACATTTCATGTTGGAGCATAAGTCAAAGTATTGTTTTACGAGATTTGTTAAGTACAGCATATTCAAACAAATATTTTAACGGAAAAGACAATGCCAACTAATATTTTTCAAATACCTTTCATTTTTATTAATATAAGTATCTTTTTTGTGGTATAACATCGTTACGTAACATATATGAGCGAGTCCACATTAAATGGTATAATTCCTCATAATTTGGATTAAAACTCGGATTAAAACAAATTCTCGTAATAAAATAAAAAAAAATGCGTAAAATGAACGAAATTGCCCACTTTAAATGGATATTCAATGCTCTAATAAATTTTCAATAAAAGTTCAGCCATTAACTACATTTTAATGCAGAATATGCCACCCGTTACGTCCCTATGTTACATGCGGAACAATTATAAGTCGCGACGTTTCCTTATGGAACCCATAAAATATCGCAGGGCAGATTGTTATTTAAATTCCTCGCACTTCTCTCAGTCCAACTCCCTCATTCATTGTACACCTTCCACCAGTGGTTCTCAATTAGATAAAAAAGTACAAGTGCCGTTTCTTAATTCTTTCTTGTTTCTTTGGAAAATGTTGAGGGCATGTGGTAATTACTATAAGAGCAAATTTAGTTTCGCCAACTTGACACTCAACATAATAAACATTTTTTGCTAAAACTGCCTCCATCTTTACGAAACGGATGTAAATGGCTTAGTTTTAGCAAAAAAATATTTATTATTGCGAGTGTAAAGTTGACGAAACTAAATTTGTATTCAAAAATTTGGATATGTTTTCTTGTCTTGACTCGAAGCTACATTAGGAATGTAAAGTCCGTTAAATCGATGTAAAGGATTCGTATAATGTGTTTTGACAGGCCATGCATGTCTGGCAGTTGTGGTTGAGAGATAATGACGATCATAGGGAGGCGTTTCGGGGGCGGATTTGTTCCTGAGGGACTGCTGTACGTCTCAATTCCTATTCAGAGCCACCAGACGTTTCCCAATTCAGAGGGAGTGAAGTATAGAAACCATATTTGTGAAGAGATAATGAAAGAAATGGTATTTTGACTTACTCTATAAATTCGAATCACTGAAAATTAACTGAGAATTTTTACTGAAAACTAGTAAAGTACTTCTGACTATTCGAATCAATTAAATTTCATGTATAATCGGTAACACATTAAAAGATATGAAGGAAAGAAATTAAACATATTCGAAAGCGTCCAAAAGATTTCTTAATATTTCAAATATTTCATAAAGATTTCATATATTTCCATGTACATTATTTTTAAAGATTGTTTAAATCCTCGATATTTTCCAACTGACACCTGAAAAAGATAATTGGAAATTGGCTTATCATTCTAGTAAATACTTCACTCGAAATAGAGATTAGAAGTGTCGTCCGTTATTTGCGTTAACTTCAAATTTAGTTACGAAATCACTCTGAATTTTTAAATTGCACTCATATTAATACTTTATCTATTTAATACTGATTTTTATATAATTCTCGGTTTACAATAAGTTATTAAATAAGCGGATAAAAAAAGTAGAAAGTAGGAAAATATTTGTTCAGACAAGGTTTATTTCCTTCACTACTTGATCATATGAACCACTTAAGAGGCAGCGAGGGGTTAAGGAAGGTGCCCCTCATATCTCGGTACGCCACTTACCGAAAGAAACAAGTATAGATGCCAAGCCTTGTTTTCAAATCGTTTGCTCGACTCTAATCGATCAGTGCCATGCCTCTGAAAAACAGCTTCTCAGAATGCACATTTGTCATCGGGACACTTACGCCCTTAATTCGTGGGTGGAACCGTCTAATTCCCAAAAGCTTTCCCAATTTGCATGCTATTGTGCACCGGAACAAGTCAATTTGCTTGGGAAAATATTTTCCAAAAATCATTATTCATTATTTGAAGCTGTGTAAACAGTCATTTTAATTATCACTGTTCGTTTTCAAAATCTATAGGGAAAAATTAGGCAAAAGAGGCAATCCGAGAGACAATCTTAATAAAGTTATATTCATAAATTGTAATCGAGCTCAGAAATAGTATTTTTTATTTGCGATTCTTTACAACACAAAAACAATTTTCATTTTTACGTATATATTCAGTTCATGACTCATTTTTTTCTTGCAATTCAGGTTAAGCATTTTCAGGGGTATGGGCCTCCTGCAAAGCTCTATATTTGCATGCATCGCCAAAGCCAGCTTTAAACTGGGGCGACGTTCACCGGTTTGTTGAAGTGATAACACCCGCATGTAGGGGACTTGAGCGGGCAAACTATTCAGCAGGCAAGTCTGCCAACACACGCGGCCCACCTATAGCCGACGAAACTCGTCGCAACGTTTCCGATACACCTCTGGGAAAATAACAGCCTTTTCCTTCTTATCAGTGCAAGCAACCCACGACTGGACTTTAAGCGGGTTGCTCAGCTGTCTCTCAAACTGTGGGTAACATAGTTTGAACAATATGTGGAATTTAAAAAATAACTATTGGGAATATCTTTTCTTTCTTAGAAAATAATAAAATAGATCGGATAGACGCTGTACCACATCCCAGAATAAATCGAGACTAAAAATAAAATTTTTCACAATTTTTCATCATGGGAATAAAAAACAATAAAATTCTGTTATTTATATTTGTTCCATTGATGATAAGCCAGGATAATAATAATTCTGACCTACAGAATTATTTATGAAATGAAAAAGTAGATGTATAATCAGGAAGCAAATGTAAGAAGAAAAATGAGAGGAATTGGAAAGAATTTAGAAGAAATTTTTCGCATGCCTAGATTGCTTATCGAGCTTGCTGATTAGTTCGTCACCGTTTGACGTCATTATCGTTAACATAATGAAAATCCCATTGGTCAATGCAAAAGAGAAGGGATGCACGACAAGGTTTATCTCCACGTCCTTGGCTAATCTCTGCAGAGATTACCCTATCAACAGAAGTTACTCTATACTCTTATAGTACGTGCTCTTATCACGAAGGTCCATTACATCCACACCTAATCTTTCATACTCCAGTTGTGCCATTTTCTTCTCCGAAATTAATAACAAAAATATCTATCAATAGCATTAACCCTTTCTTACGTTTTTAGCAATAAAATGACAACCTTACGCTTAATGAAAGTGAATAATTTCAATAAAAATGAAAAATTTGAAGCAAATTGTTTCATATTTTTGTACTTCATAGGAATATATATTTATTTATGAGATTAAAAATCAAGCAAGAAAAAATCTTGATGTCCTTATGTACTTTAATAGTTCTTTGGTAACGCACTGGCGTAACGTGCGGTGGTAGCAGCTCTCGGTTTGCTTGGTTTGCTTGCCAGTATAGAGCCGTAAATGCGTTGTGTAGCGCTATCACGCAACGACCAAGCGATAACTTATCTGAACTAGTTGCATAACAGTGACTCTCAACCTAGACATAAAATCGAGTTCACCTCATTAAAATAATAATAATAACTTTGAGAACACTTTACTCCACTATATGTTAACCATTTTTATACCTCATTTATATATTTATCCTTGCTTCATATATTCTATTTCGAACACTAGACGATAGTTACACAGAAAAAAGTCTATAGTTTTCGTTTCGGTCTTAAAACAAGACCGAAAATAATGAATGGTCTTGTTTTAAGACTGAAGATGGTCTTAAATCTAGCATTAAGTCTAAAGACGGACTTAAGGGCATATGATACTTATTTATACCATAAGAGCAGTTCAATTTCCCCAATTTTACGTTTGTAATAATAAATATTTTTTCCTAAAACTAGACCATTTACCTCCGTCTGTACGAAACACAGGTAAATGGCCTAGTTTTAGGAAAATATATTCATTATTGCGGGGCGTATAAAGTTAGGGAAACTAAATTTGCTTTCAAGCCCTTAAATTAAGGTGAAACAAAAACAAGCTGTAACAAAAACTAGACCTTTTTTCTGTGTATCGACAGAATCGTAACTTTGTAATAATTGTAGCATAAAAATTCTCTGAAATAATCTTACGGTGTTCATTTCTATCTATTTAATTCAATACTAGATAAATTTATATAAAAAACTACAGGATTCAAAAATATAAAGATTGGAAAAGAAATAAAAAAGATTGACTTGAATAAATCAGCGATATCGAAGCTTTAAAAATTCGAAAATCCTCCGGAAAGGAATCTGAAAGAAGATATAGAGAAAAGTAGATCTGAGGTTTTTAAGAATCATGATTTAGCATAGTGGAATTATTTTGTTACGTACACCGAATAGCAGACCACCGGACGCATGTATGACTAAATGATAAAAAAATAAAACAAACCCTTATACACATTTGCTATATATACTGTGACTCGCTACAATACATATATAGATTAATGCAAAAGTGTGTGCAAACGTTCATTCGTAAAATGCGAATGTGTACGTACAGGGAAGGGTGTCGAGTATCAGAAGCTCTCGGACTTATCTTCGGAGATAAGGCGCGGGCATTCATATACGAGTTTCATTAACGGGTGTCGTCACGCACTATTCAATACGAGTGCCGCTATATCATATGCACCTCAGTTAAAAAAGTGAATACACTAAAAATAAGCATTACTAGAATATGTTGTATCACTAAGTGCTGATTAGATTAACAGACATTTTTTGTAAATGGTATATAATATAGATAAAAAGGTTCGCTATTATACAATATATTTAAATTTCTCGCAAACCTTTCGTATTTATCTTATTTTAATCTTATTATATCTGGATTTTGTTCAATCTAGTCCAGTTCAAAATTTGATGCCCGCCTGCATCACAATTTTCAAATGCTGCTATCGATAATATGCTGCTATCGATAATGCTTCTTTGTATCTACTGTAATTTTATACAGTACATCAATGACTCGCATCAATGCATTGTAATGCCGTAAATAATTGCAATTTATCACATATGATACAAAGTACTGTAAATTCACTTTACAATATAACGTATAACGTGATTATCATTTTGCATTACTTACATCCTAAAACTGTGGTAAATCCCAAACATTTTAACAGACAATAACACACAATGACAATAACAGTAATAATAACAGAAGAGAGACGACTTCTATTAATAAACTTGGCTTTTTTTTGTTTAATTGGGCTTTAAATTTTTTAATTCTTTATGTTCTCAAGTGAGAATGTCTCGTATGTTCCGCAAACGTACCAAGAGGCGAATTCAGTGCAAAGCTCAGCAATTCCGGACATTACTGTCTCTATACTCTATAACATATTTAGGTACAACGGTATCGGTCTTGAGATAAGTCCTATCGCAAGGTACCGCGATAGAACCACCCACCATTTTGCATTGCATGCTGTATATAATAGAACCAAGTGCATGTGCCAGATATCGTTGACGGCAGTGTTGGTGCATTATTATCACTCGGTATTTCATGAAATCAGTCGCCGCAAGAGCTGCCTTCAGCACAGTGTACGATTGGCATGCGTTAAAAGAACCTTTCCACCGGAGAGCGTGTTCAAAAAAATATAAAAAAAACCGTATAAATCACCGGAAGAGGAATTCCTCTTCCGACTGTATCCGCGAAAATTATACCGTCGCTGGAGAGTCTGCGTTCAAATCATATACGGATATTTTCTCTCCCATTCGCAATGTGACAATATTCAGGTATAAAATTAAGTGCCATCTTCTGTGATATTGAATTTATATGAATTTAAATTAGAAACTGTGCTGTGATTATTGTTTTTAAGGTCACCCAGTACATTGTGGTGATGTGTATTACTAACAACGAGCTTCAGAATGTTTTGTACTTTTGTGCCTTCTGTAAAGAGTTGTTTCAGGAAACTCGAAAACAAAAGCGACGGGTCAGCTAGCCAAATGACGTAATAAAAATTCAACGTTTCTGCCAGTTTCTACCTTCTCTTCAAACTTGGGAAAATGCGATGTTAAAGCGTCACTGGAAAATATTTTTATGCCAAGAAATGTTCCTATTCTCCTGTTTTGAAATCAGTGTTTTGTAATAAACATATTTACTAGAGATCAAATACATGCGCAACTTTATAGTGAATTGGAAGCTTCGTAGAATTATTTCTTGAATCTTTTATGAACATATTATTATTATTTGTATGTAATATTAATATTGTTTGAGTTATGACACATGTGGTTCATTTTTTTAAACAAGTTTGCTACTTCCAATTAAATACATACATCGCATTACCTAATCATTCAGCAATTAGCTTTGGAGGTCACACCAATTTTTTCCTCTCTGAGTGAATTCTGCGTTACACAACTAAGTAATCGGCATACAAAACTTCGCTAATTGCACATTCAAGTTTTTAAAAAGCGGAAAACTCGTTTTAGTAAAACAATTCTAAAGTAAATAGGAAGGTGTAATTTATAATTGAAATTGACTCTTGTAATTAAGATGCATTTCCTAGCACTGTTATCAATTGATTAAGTCATTATGGATTCACAGATGCGTGGAAATCGATGGCAAGAGCCATAAAACATGAAACGACAGCGCAGTGGGTAAATTTGCGTAGGTTATTCCAGACTCGACAAGCATCGTCTATAATCCATATCTTTCCTATACCTGCTTTTAGAGCTCTTATGCAATGATCTACGTGAAATTTACATATGAAAAATCCGACGCGATTCATTTTTTTTTGCCAAGTATACTGCGAACATGACTTTTGAAGATTTTCAATAATATTTTCAAGAATTTCTAGCAGAAGTGATGAAAAAAGTTACATTTTATTTTTAGTAATCACTGGCTGAGCTAGAAGTATTACAATTTAAAGAAGAATTATAATTTAGAGAAGAAAATTGTTATTTGATCTATAGTTTTCATTTTTATTGAAGAATATTTTTCTGCAAAATTGAGAGGGACTTTAGGACGACATATAGATATGAAAGAGAAACTAAAATATTTTGACAGGATCTAGAGCCTATGAGATAAGTATAGTATACTAACGCATATTTCTACGTATTTACAGATAACTGCATTATATTCAACACTCTTGGAAGACATAAGTATATATACAATGAGAACTGCATAAATGCGCCGTAGTAATATTAAGAAGATATATATTTCATCATCATACTTCTAAGAAATTTAGAAAAACGATACATATAACACTATATATAGAAACATTGAGGTTTCATATATTTTTATATTTATATGACAGAAGTGACTTCGGTGTTATAAGTAGAATATGTAAACGTTAAATATTACCTCGAATATTACCTGAAGAAGTCACTTTTGGTAGAAACTCTCTGGTAGAATAGTAAAATAAAAAAATAAAAATGTAAATTTATTTTAAAAAGATGCATTTCCATTTGGCAGAAAGATATGTTGCACACATAATATGTATAGTATGATAGACGTTATATAAATGGTAATGGCAAGACATTTACTTTCAGAAAGAAGTTATTTGAAAATTTGAAAGAAGAAACTGAAAAATTAACAATTTATGATTGAATTGATGTACAGTGCATGATTCGTGGAATGTGATGCATTATTAAATCGGGTTTGGGTGAAGGCGGAGCAAATATAGTAGGTAGAGCCCGATTCTTCGTATAGCGAACCATACGTTCCCACTCTTTGACGCCATTTTGAAGCATCCTTTCGTTTCCTCTACTCTTTATTCACTATGCCCCTCTTTAACTCTTTTTTTTTTCAAATCTCCGTCTTATTTTTATTTCACAAAACCCCTTTATGTAAGATTGAATATTACGACTCCTATAGAAAAATATACAGTCGTCGTAAAAAGTCCCTATTTTGACCCTTGGTGCATAATATACTATTATTCCACATTATTAGAAATTTGATTAAATATTCCGATTCCTAAATCTTGTGTTTAAAAGTCATTTCCATTATGAACTTTAATTTTTGAAGTTTTATATAACTATGAGCTTGCAATCATTATAATGAGGCATGAAGTTGAAATAAAATGAGATCTTACAAAGATGCTTAGATGCTGAATAAGGAAAAAATAGTAGGATGGAGGGGATTATTTAAAAAAATGGTTTACATGATCCCTGACTTTTGTGTCGACTAACCCCGGATCCCGACCTCGAACATAGTCATTGCACATAAAATGAAAGATTTGCAATGTAGAAAATGTGGATATAATTCGATGAATTTTCAAATAAAATGAAATCTTCTTTCAATCGATATCTCGGTCATGTACATATTCTCGCCTCATATTTATGCTACAAACATATTGCGACACTGGACCTGATGAATGGAAAAATGTAACTCTTACAATTACAAGTGCGATAATATCATTTCAGAATTAATAAATGTAAAAAGGAAATTAAAAAAGGCTTCAGACGAAATGTTTTCCTACAAGAGGACGTCAATGAACTATATCTGACTGAAAATGTCAAGGAAAGTTCAAGAGACGTCTGCCAATCTTTCAGATTTTTTCCCGAAAGTAATTCAAAGAATTAACAGTGGGAGATTATCATCAATCCTCAGATTCAGTTTACGTTATAGAGTTTATGCTTTTCTAATCATCAGCTATTTCAGGATTTTAATTTTTTAAATAATAATTAACTGGAATAGGTAATTTGCAGTGAAAGGCGGAAAAGAATTTAAGTGCAACGAATATTCACAAGATTGCAGTACAGTTTTAAAGCTTGTTCTTTCTTGAGATGATATATAGTACTCTCGGTCTAAAAACAAATGTACCACTTGCTCATTAATCATCAATCATCGAGTCTCAAACGTAAAACATCTGAGTGGACCTGCCATTCGTAAATTCTTTTCACTCCTCTGCGCTGGATTGTTTAGAATTTGAAATATAAACTTGAGTGAGCCAAGAAGAAAACAGGTGTGCATGTTGAAATTTAATGCTATTAATTTAAATATAAAAGACTTAGTGATTTTTGTCAACTGCTATAGAAATATTTTATTACTGCCAATATTTATGAGGAAAATTTCGTATTTGTATTTGTATTTGTTATTCTCTGTTTCATAAAACTTAAATACTTCTCACTAATTCAAGTTTACACGAGGGCGTTAAAACCAAATAATACAGATATTGAAAAATTTTAGTAAAATTTATAAACCATATTAATGACGCTTCTTAAAATGACAGGCGATGCAGTGAGTCAGTATAGACACGTGACGCAGTGAGCAACGTTTAAATAGAAATAATGGTGACCCTGACGATCGTCAAAGGCGATAAAATTCAATGGTCCCGAAGAAACGTAATACAGATACCTAATTATGCTTCATAGTGACCGTAATGAAAGTTCTCATCAGTTCTGAATTCGAATAAAACGGCAGGCCATTGAAGAATAAGTTCTAGATTCCTAGTACTCATAATATCATATATATCCATTGGCCTGGTACGAAAATTAAATTTATTACCCATTTCCTGCGGTGATATTATAATCATATATAATTAAGAAATAATTGACTTGTAAATTAGATGGACTATCTTTTTCTGGGGCTTTTCTAAGGTAAAACAAAACTTAAAGTTTTTTTTTACTTGTAACGAATGTCATTCTTTATCAAACTTCTGCATCAAGAATAAATTTCATTATATAAAATATTTAATAAGATCGTTAATAAATATGTTAATTGTTAACGGCGCTTGAAATTATAATCAAGTTACAGAAGGCATCAAAGATAAGATCTCAAATTTTCAATCACCTCATGTTTAGACAAATGCGTCTAGAATTTCAGACTTGATAAGTACTAATTAGTATACAATTATGGTTTAAAGACATTTTTGTGACAAGTGCATTTCCCATGAAATTTTATAAGCATATATCCAAAATATCACTGAACTTTCTAAAATTTCGTAATTTTTCATTTTTACAGAAGAGTCTGTTGTTTATATTTATATATATAGAGATATATATATTTTTTTAATTTAAAAAGTTATTTACAAGTAACAAAAATCGTATTAGTTTTCGCAAATTTTGCCAGAGGCTGTTACAAGTTTGCAAATCGCTGTACCAGCGACGCATACAATACTCGTGTTATCGCAAGCTGGGACGGCGTTATCACTCAGATATCCAACATATATACATCCCCCACGACCGGTCCCCGGTCTCCAGTAACTCGCGGACCACCGGCCCAGTTATAAGTGCAGATTAGACCACGTAAATCCCTCAAACCCCAAAGACCAGATCCACCTCAAAAATTCCATCAAAATATCCAACCATTACCCCCAAGAAACTTAGCCAAATCAACTTAATTAAGAAACAATGGAGTCTTAATCAAGTTTAAAATCCCCCAAATAAAAAAAAGACCTATAAACAAGTAAAAATAAGTTCTTACCGAACTCTTTTCGCTGGTACTTCCAGACGTTGATTTCTTCACCGCTCCTTCTCCTCTTCATCCTCCTGCGTTCTCCACTCGCGAGTTTCACTTCCGGTTCTCGAATTCGGCCCTCAGCCTGCACACTCTCGTGATTTAAAGTCCAAATTTAAAATCAGAGTCAAATTCAAGCTTAAAAGTACAATTTCAAAAAAAACACTTGGTTGTTGTCGAGTCGAGGGAGGAAAGACCACTTCGATGATGACGGTCGATCGACGATCGTTTCACCGGAGGAAATAAAAGTCGGTAGTGCCGGGTATATGAGTATTGAGTATGAGAGGTCTGAGAGAGGCTCTCCTTGTCCTTTCCTCTCTTTCTCTTTCGATCGTTAGCTCGTTCTATGATCAGGAGCAAGCTCGTGTACATTATGTGCATAGAGCAGTGCGACCAAGAACCAGAGGCCCCAAGAACGCGTTGGAGGGCTTCAAGGAGCAAAGAGGGGAGGTTGGTGGCCCCTGTTGATGGTGGGGGGCAAATTGTATGAGGGGAAAAATACGTGCAACAAGTGAACAAGCACTTGCCTCTATATAGCTTCTCGTAAAACTTACAAATGTATGTATACGTATGCATGTGCATACTGTTTGTGCATACGTGTAGAAAATATGTGCACTTCTGAAAGTGTGTGTTCCTCGCATGATTTGCGAATGTGTATGCTTTTCTTATCAGCCGAAACCCCCCCCCACTCTCCCTTTGCCACCCGCGAAACCAAGAATCGTCCAGCGCTGACCACTACCGTGGTATCCTACCGATGTTTCGATTGGCACCTAAAGAGCAAGCATAAGAAGCTCTTTATTCAAAAATAAAACCCAATTCATCATTTTTTTAAAACTTGAGTTATTTTTATTTAATTGATTATTTTACTTATTTGAAAATAATTTCTTACGATTTTAATAAATTAGAATCCAAGAAAGAGGAACCCATATAAAATTAAACGATGTAGACAGCAAGCCTTTTATATTATTTATATAAATAATATAAATTTATATAAATATATAATATTTTATGTATAATTTTCCATCTATAACTCTACTGCTAATCTAAGAGAAACAATATTTCTGTCAACGTAAATCTTAGAGTAACCATTGCTGTACGAGGCTCTCATTTACGATCGTGTTTACATTTTGTAAGAATAATAGTGAGTTGCTAAAAATTTAAAGGCCTGTTTTTCACAAATTGAAAGAGGATCATTGCTGACTCAAACTATTCAAAGTTATACAGTGAAGGGAAGCGTGACGAAGTATTTTGAACCTTTGAATGAGGCAACCTGTGGATTGTGGAGTCGTAGGTATATCCCATGGTATAACCATGGTGTCCCTTGATTTGACCCATAAACTGGATTCCTCTCAGTGACTCATAGTCACAAACAAACAACAATTTTCTTCTGTAAGGGATGATGGGCTTACAAGGTCCAGAAATCCCGAGAGAAATCCCAATAATTTGCGATGACGAATTCTCAATTTTTTAATTAAAGCAATAATAATCATTTTAATGATTAACTATTTGAAGAATTTTTGTTTGAATTAATAGTAAATATGATGAAGATGATTATGTAATCTAATAAAAATAATAATATAGTGAAAGAAACTGTTTTGGGAGAGTGCGCACTAATAAATTAACAACTTGGTCATTTTTCGACCGATTGTGGCTTTTGAAATGGTTTTGGAATCAGAAAGAATATTTAAAATGTATGTATTTATTGTTTTCCTGGGCAAACAAAATTATTTCGAGATTTTTTCGTGAGAATATGAAGCTTGCACCTTTGTTTCTCATTTTTTCAATTTTGAAAACCTTCTTTTGATTATTTTTGCAAAAACAGACTTGCGAGCGTAAATTATTTGAAAGCGGGTTCAATTCTGAATAGAATGAGACTTTTTTTGTGAAAATCCATTGAAAATTTGCAGTTATTACACTTTTCTTAGAATAAAAAATTTGACTATTTTTGGACAATCAATCGACGTCACTGAATTGAACAAGATTTTCTGTGAAGATTTCTATAATTTCTTCTATAATTTCTCCAATTATTCGGATTGTTTTTTAAATATTTAAATGTGATTATCGAAATATTACAAATTAAATACATATTACAAAATAAATATATATTTTTTCTGCCTAGGACTGATTTTTACATTCCCTCTAAAGGCTTCGAAAATTTTCAATGGATTTTCATTTTAAAAAATCTCACTTTACCCAAAATTGAACGCGCTTTTAAAAAATGTACACAAGCAACTATATTTTCGCAAAATTGATGCAAAAAAGGTTGTCAAAGTGGAAAAAAATGAGAAACTAGCTGTGAATCCGATCTCGGGTGTTCCAGTTAACTATATTTAAATTTTTTGTGCTCATTTTTTGAGCACTTTGCTTCCTCATTATGATGAAGTTGCAAATGAATTTGCTTCCTCATAGAGGAAGCATTAACGATTTTCTTGAATATTTAAAAATATATATAATTCTTTTTTCTCGAAAGAAAGAATCTTTTGACCCCATCATTCATAGATTCCTCGCATCGACACGAATCGATTGACCTGTAGGATTAGTGCTTTTATTTGAACTAATATACATGAAAAATTAAAAATTTTAAAAATTGAAAATAATCATAATTTTCTTTAAATTCAATTAAACCCATTAATCACACAGGTCAATCGATTCGTCTCGACAAAAGGAATCTTTCTTTCCTTTACATAAGCTATGAATTTTGATTATTTGAGAAATTATTGACAAAAAATCAATTTTTTTAAAAAATTCAAAATCTACATAAAAATTTTAAAATTCAATATTTTGAAAAATCCTTTGGCACGTTTTGAGATATAGGTGGAGCCAATATACCTTACAAATATTTCAACAATTTATCTACAACTGTCTTTAAGTTAATAGGGCGACAAAAAATGGCGACATCCATACACACACACACACACATACATACATACATCTGGACAATTGATTAGAATGTTGTATTAGACATTTATCACATGAGGAAAGTTTAATTAAACCATTTTAAAAATATTGGAAAATGTAACGATTACAAAGCTTCCTCTATGAGGAAGCAAAAAGGGTGCAAATTTCAGATTCTCACGAAAAAATCTGCAAATATTTTTTTTGACACTTCAAAATCCAAAATTTGTCGAAAAATGACTAAGTTATTAATTTATTAATGCGCAGTCAGTAATTGCTGAAGAGAGACCTAAGAAAAATCTTTTTCCGTTTTCGCATCTCCTAAACCAAATTTACCAAGTATTTCTCGGTATTTTTAGAACACGTCTGGCCGATTAGATTGAAGTTGATTGCCCTCTTAATTTCTTCGTGTGACAAGCAAATAAAAGGTCCTAAGAAATTATTGAATATTTATATTCGAGGAACCAGAGCGGCAGAGCTTGACTTCCCAATCTAAAAACCTATGAGCTCTTAAATTATGAGCAATTATATTGGCTCTGCGTGCACGTGGCACGGATGCTGTGATGTGAAAAAAGATTGTTTATAGAATTCGTAGGTTGAATCACAAACTGGTCGGTTGGATGTTGTGGCAAAAGTAGCAGGTTATATTACAGACGCTGCACCGACCAAGGACAAGGCTGCCATTCATTCGCTCGTTTCTACGATCGATCATTCATTCATCGATCCTATGCTTATATATTTTACATTCTTAATCTTCTTATATTGGCCTGTCGTCAGGGTAGCACACAAGCCGAAAGGAATTTTAAAATCACATTTATGATTTAATCCTTTTATCAGACGCACATGCCGAATCCGGAAGTTGGCATACGGAAAACGAGGCGGCACAGACTTTGAGGCATACGTACGAAGAACGTACGTGATAAACAGTCCTGATCTGGATAGGAAGGCCACCTGCCACATATTGGAAAAAAAATCATTTCTGCTCTCGATACCAATACGCAGTGCATATAAAATTATAATTGGTACTTTACATATTTTGTATCCCTTATATAAAAGGTACATATGTGTAATTTTGAATTACGAGGTTGACATGTTTTTATATAATTTGTACTCTGTTTTCAGTTCTCAGATATTTTTTAAATCGACCCACGTACACAAATAGGAAGTGCATCGTTTCTAAGGAATTTTTATTCAAAACAGTTCTACTCGATCAGAAAACAGTGAGACGAAAATTTTTTGTGTTAGGAAACAATAAAAAAAATCCTCAAGATGAATTTTTAATAGAAATATCAAGATCATAGAGTCGACCAAGATGTTTGATGATTAATTTGCTAGAAGCAAAAAGTGCAGTGGTTGAAAAAGATTTTGGATTGCACCATCCTCAATGTCATCAACAAAGTTGATGACAGAGGAGCATCAATTTTTCCGGAAAAATTACATGATTTGGAGGATATCAAAATATTTCTGAAAACGAGAAAAATATAAAAAAAAAATTTCATTTAATAATCTTAGTCTTAATATAAAATATTTTAATAATTGCTGGTTCAACTCGGCGACCCAGAGCATAAAATCTTGGTGCAATTTCTGTAGCTGCATTCCGTGGATGGAATAATAGGAGTAGGTATAAAAGGAAATGTAAAATCCTGTGCATAGCTGCGACAATAACGATCAACGTCGTGTGTGTTAAGTAAAAGGAAGTTCATTCTTCGTCACAGGGTTCGAGAAACAACGCAAGCTTTATGTCCGCGAGGCTATTTTGCTTTTTTACTAAAAAGAAAAGTATACAGTACAGTACAGTACAGTATCCGACCTTAGTGCAACCAGAAGCTTAACGATCACACTTTTAATTGTTTGTTCCATTTGTTCTGCACACTCAATGAAGTCTACCTGAATAAGAAAGTAACTTCCATTATTTGACCTAGATTACTAGTAATTTTTTATTACTTCAATAGTTCTAAGGTCCTAAAGTACTATTTCGACGTTTCTTCTTGTAACATAAGAATTAAAAATATAAAAGGTAATTTAAATTCGAAAACTTCACTCTATATTAACAAGGAATTCAACTTCTTTATTCTCTCATACACAAAAGTATGTACAATTCGTGACGACGGATTAAATTAAGATGTACTGTTTTTTTCATTGAACTAAACTATACTTGAGAATTTCGATACATTCTGAAAGAACGTCAATTTTTCCAATTTAACCACATCTACATTGTCGAATTGTGATCCTCTATTTTTATAAGCTGAAAAAATGATACAGAATATTAGAAAATACGAAAAAAAAATCTAGAAATAAAGTTCTCCAAACTAAATTGTTCAAGACTTTCGTCTTTTGCAGTTCTTCCCTTTATGTCCTGACATAAATGAATTTTTGAGGTGTTGGCTTTGTGTTTCGGCAAGTTCAGACTTTTATCATCATCTCCAGTAGCAAGCAGACACACCGATTCATTTCTCGTACAATTTGAATGTTTAAAATGAAATTCATTCAAATCAGGCGCGAATCCAAGGTGGGGCGATCGCCCCTCCCCCCAAAAGTTTCTTGAATTACAAGTTTAACTCATGTTTTTCCCCATGCACAAAGCTATTACAAAGTGGCCCTTTCATAACTTTTCGAATAACCCTCCTCAAAATCAGTTTCTGGATCCGCCCTTGATTCAAATTTGCAAACTTCTCATTGGTTTATATCAATTCTATTTCTATCATGAAAATAAACTCCAGAATAAGTCTTTAAGCAGTTAAAAAGTTGATATTAAAGCCATGTCAACAGCTTAAAATCCTATTTTGGACTCAACTTCAAAGTCATCTTGTCCAATAGCGCATTCAAAAAGAAGTTTCACGCTACATCTGTTCTATGTTTTCTAAGTGACTTGATACTAAAAGATTTATTTATACTACTTATTAAATGCATTCATTACTTTCGTCGAAATTGAAACACCTATAGACTATGTAAAACAGTAAAAAATAATCGACACTGCCATTGACTGAAATTTTCCTTCTAAAATCATACCCTGACCTATATTAAAAATACACTATCGCGAAAAAATATTCGAGTTTTATTTTCGAAACATTTCTCGGAATGAACTGCAAAGATTCGATTTTGATAAACCAAAAAAAAGAGTATATAAGTGATGTAATCTCAGAGTACAAACGATGGTGTGTATGTATAAATGACCTATGTATATTACTAATATAGGGAGCTACAAGAAAAAAATGCCCAAAAGACGAAAAAAGATCCTATGAAAAAGTTCTACTTGATATTTACATGTTTGATTTCTATGAAAAAGAATGTACCGAAATGCGTAGAAATTGATGGTATTGCTCTTTAAGGAAAATTAAGACAGTCGCGACACACAAACATTATTCATAAATAAGATTATGAGCAAATGTCAAATGATGGTAAAGAGGTAAAGCAGACCGTAATGGCAGCGCGGACATTAGTTACGTCATATGTCATATCGGGTGGAGCAAGAAGCAAAGAACTCCCGAGTCCCTGTGCATTGTAAAAATAGACTATGCAACAGAGCAGTGATCTTATCCGATAATCAAGCCGCATCCGAGTCTGAAATTTCCCTTGTTGTGATTTAGCATACCGCTCAGGGCGAATGAAAATGGCAGAGGTTGCAGTTTTTTCTCCATAACGGCTCCAACTGTCCAATTCGAATCGACACTTCCTAAAATCATTAGAATTATACGTTATAGCACACTGTACCAATATTAATCTGTGTCTACTATATTTCTCGATTTTTATCGTTTTAAAACGCACCTCTGAAGACAAGATCTGCTTTCGGAAGATCAACTTGATATCCGATTGTAGCCGTGCATTCTTGCATTCTGGAGTTGACTTCCAGTTCAACTCCGACTTGTACTTGGTCGCTAGCTTTTTGATGGAAGCAGATGTGACATCCACCAAGACTGAGGCTAGCACTCATTGTGGAATCTCCAGTAGTATACCGACCGGCGGCTGAAGCTACAGTAATTGATCCGCCTGGGACCGCGGGTCCTTTTTGATACGCGACCTCTCCACCTAAAGCTAGTTGCGGCGTAATACTTTGCAAGTAGTGCAAGACCATTACGCCTGTAAGATAAAAATATTTAGGAATTTCCAGAAATTGTATATTGTAAACTGAAATTGGAAATATTCTTGAAATATTTTCTTACCAGAATTATTAATAATGTCAGGGTTTCCTAAAGTTGCCGAAAGCGTATATGAATCGCCACGATAATCCGAAGTCATTTGTACAGCTGTGAATTTACTACGTTGAACTTGAGTGGCGAGTTTCCCTCTGATTCTTTGTCCAAATTGATGTATAATATTGGCATTAAGGTTTCCACTGGGATCAATGTCGCCCAACAAAACTGGGAATGCTTCTGTTGGCGATGTCTGTTTTGTTCCCACGTACGTGGCCCCAAATCTAAAACGAAAAGTTATATATTATTCAAGTTATAATACTTTTGTCTTTTAAAATCATGGATGCTACAGGAATCCAATTTCAAAATCCCAAAATTTCTAGGTTTTCGAGAAATATTACAAATTATTTTCCCTCTTTTCGAATCTTTCTAGCAATCCTGAAAATATGCTAACTTAGGAATAATGAATCATTTAAAAAATTCGATTGGAAAATTATATTTACCTGTAACCTGATGGTGCTGTGGAGCTCATATTTATGGTATGAGAAATTTGAAAGTGATTACTAAGACCTTTATTTAACATCAACTTGACTCCTTCGAAATTAACAGGAAATACATCTGGAACAAATTGAATAATTGCAACAATTAATTTCAGTTTATAATATTTTACTTCCTAAAGGAAGAAACAATAAACTTTTACCAGTTATGTATAACTCATTAGTCGACCATTTCAAAATAGAAGTTATTCAAAAATTGATAAAGCTTCATTTCTTATCTAATTCAACATTTATAGACAAATTTACACATTTTTACAATTTTATAGTCATTATTTATCGCTGCTAGTTTCTTCTCATAATCTTACATGTAATTTTTTATTCCAATGAAAGATAAGACTATAAAATTCAAATAAAATAAGGCAATCAATCAAAGGTACAATTCTACACACCCATGCGTTACAAAGCAGAAAAATTCGTGTAAAATAGGTAAAAGTGAAGTTTATTCTCGATTGATGAAATGTGCACCTAACCTCAAAAAAGGACTTTTTTGAACAAAAAAATACGAAAAATCTATAAAATACTTAAGGAAAGGAGAGATATATTAGAGATTCTAAGTTATAAACTTCGAAAAAACGAAAATTGTAACCTTAGTGGGAGGGTGAAGTCCAAAAAGACAAGAGCAAGGAGGGGAAAAATGACATAAATTACAGAAGGTACCTTTGCATTTTTTGTGTAGATCCTCCATCGTACCCGGATTTTGAAGCCGTTCAGCTCCATCGAGAGCTTTTGGTGAATCTTGTTTAGCTAAATTTGGTGGTAATTCGGGACTTAGTGATGGAGGTGGTGGTGGAGGAGGAGCGGAAGCTGCATGAACGTTCCCCATTTTTTTTAGTTTATCCGTAAACGCCACTGAGTTTAGCGTGTTTTTCAATTATAGAAATTGCAGGTTAATTAACGACCCAAAATCCCCAAAATCGAACACTTTTTATGAGATCGTTTACGAGGGCAAACACTACCTCCAGGACACGCTGAACCGCCGGGCCACGAGTTTCCTCTTTGGTTATCGGTTCTGCCATGCAGTGGCCTCAACTCGAGCCCCGTACTCTACTGCACATGCGTCGCACTGGATACCTGATTGGTTGCTATTCGCGCGCAATTTGAAATTCTAAAAAATATTATGCATTTCAAATTACGCGCGAATAGCAACCAATCAGATACCGAGTGAAACGCATGCGCATTAGAGTACGGGGCTCCAGTTGGGGCCACTGCCCACTGCTGCCATGTATTCCAGTACGCATGCGTTACTAACTACTTTGCGCAGCCTGCGCAGGGCGCCAAATTTTGAATTGCTTTTAATAATCCAAAGGAATTTTTTATTCTGGATTTTACAAACAAGGAATCCTTCATTATATATAAATATATAAATTAAAAAAAATAATAAAATTCAAATGTAATAATTGGTTTATTGAATAAACGTAATTTTTAAACTATTTTATACAAATTCTAGATTTCAGAATTAAAATATCAAGCTTCGTTTCTCAGACGAATTTCGTTGCAATAGCGAGAAGTTTGGTATAATCAGCTCCCTTGGAGAAGGTTTTCTCTTTCAAAATTGTCCTTAAAACGTGAGGTATGGGCACATGAATTCTTGTGCCCAAGGGAGTACCACTATCATCGATAAGGACAATATTATTACTGTCGAATTTTGCTACTTTGATTTTTTGGGTCGCCTTCAAACCAACAAGGATGCCTTTCTTCTTCTCACCGCATATAGCGACCATAACTTTATCACCTGTAATATAAGAAAGATAATAATAATCAAGTTAAAAGAGAGTATATTTCATACAGTAATCTATTTTTAGCTTTTTGGAAAATTTTTATTATTACTTACCAATGTAACCAACACCCTTTTTGTTATAAATATGAATAGTTCGTGGTGGTTTACCAGACTTCATGGCTTTTTTTCCAATTTCACTATTGTCTACTACTCTCAGGCGAGTGAGTTTAATTATTTTATTCACAGTAGCTGAAGTGTGAAATGCCCTCGAAATATTTAACGCTGCTAAATTGAATGCCATTTTGTCAGAAGTAATTAATAATTCTGAAAAAATAGTAAACTCTTTAGATAAGACAAAATCTAATAAGGAAGGTCCAATTATTTTTCTAAATGAAAATAGAGTTGATTTACAAAAATTTACAAACATTTAAAATTAAATTATAGAATATCTTTGATTATAAGGATTATAAGTATATAACACAGTGTATATAAAATACTCTTGTCTTCTAACCTCAAATTTGAAACACATCTAAATCGATATAATTGATTGAAAAATTTATTAAAATAGATAGTCAACATATTAACTTAATACACTTATTTTAGATCTATATAATTCATCTAAAAACTTATTAAAAGCTGTTTAAAATTATTTACTAACCAATCAAAGCAATGAAGAATCAGATTAATTTTGTTGATTATTTTATAGTTTGAAATAGAATAAAACGTACAATTCATATCTTACCTTCTAAGAAAAATATAGAACAATTATTCTGAATTATAATAATTGTGTTTTATAACTCTATAAACAGATTAAATTATAATTAAATACTCCAATTTCTGTCGTCAATTTTTTAAGGTTATATTCCGAAAGCTTTGAAAATTTCTAGGGATGTAAAATTTCATGAGGAAACTTTGGAAAGATTAATGAAATTCTACGAATTTTACACATCCCTATTCAGAAGAAGAGGGGATGGGTAAGGGTAACCTAACCTAAAATTAAATTCCAAAACTGGAAAGAAGATTGTGAAATCTTGTTAGAAATTAATGAATTTAATTCATTTATAACTAATGTTTACACTTCTCTACACTCCAGAATTTTAAATAGTTAATAAGCATTCTATTAAAATGCAGCGATTTGAAAAATTATTAATTCAAGTTCGTAAAACGAACAGTGTTGTAAAATCTTATCCAACACTCTTAAGATACTTGTGCTCAGAAAAATCAAAAGACGGAGAAGCAAAAGATATACCAGAAAAATCTGAAGAAAAAAGTGTGCCAGTTGAAGATACTGATACTCTACTAAAAAATATAAATCAGGATATTCAACAAAATGAAGAAAGAACGGAAAAGTTAGGTGGATTTGCTAAAGCATTTGAAAAATATACAGCTCCGGAGGAAAAAAAAGTAGAAGAGCCAAAAACATTTGCAAATTTACTGCGAACTTCGAAATTAATCGATGTAAGAGAATAACATCTTATATTCTTTCTTTATTTGTTAAAAAAAAGTACTCCCTTTTTAATAAATCAATTGTTATTACAGCTTGGAGAACCAGAAGGAAAAATAGTGAGAGGTAAAATCGTGCACGTTGTTGGTGAAGATTTGCACATCGATTTTGGATGGAAATTTAATTGTGTTTGCCAACGACCTGCAAGAAATAAGAGGTAATAATTGTTTTCAAGAAAAATTATAATATTCTGCTCCTGTCTAGGGTTTCTTTGAATTCTTACATTTCAAATTAACATTGCTATACTTTATAGATTACAAGTTTTAACATTTTTTATTAATTAAATTGCTAATTAATTTCAGTGATTATGTGAGAGGTGCAATCGTTCGTTTGAAGATAAAAGAATTGGAATTATCTACCAGATTCTTAGGATCTAAGAAAGATTTAACGATTCTTGAAGCTGATTGCATTCTTCTCGGTCTTATTTGGTCACCTTTGAGAATAAGAGAAAATCCTGAAAATGAAACATATTTTGAAGTGTAAATAAACGTTTTTAGATTTTAATAAAATTTATTTGTAAATTAATTTTTTCATCTTTCTCAAATTGTCATTCTCTTATTTGTTACTTAATTTAAGAAGGGATCTTATACTAAAATAAAATACACATTACTCATCAACTAAAAATAATACATTTTTAATGAAGAAAAACTTTTTTTACAAGAAATCTTACAATTGCATTTCAAAGATTCCATCAGAGGAAATTCCTTAGCAGAGAAGGATCATAATTTAAAATTTCGACGGCAGCACTAGAGTCTTTTAATTTCTCTAAACCGTTTCTCATTCGAATGGTCAGCTTGTTTGTTTGTTTAACAAACATAGCACTATGGTGCAAGGCAATAATATAAGGCACCGGACACCATTCTTTTTTAATATTACCTCTTATCAAAGCAGTAATATAACATTCAATTAACGATACATCCGTCTCGAGTGGATATAAAAATTCATCAAGGGATAAAATCAATTTCTCCACAGGTACTTTTATATAACGCAAAGTTCCTGCATGTTCAGACCACAACATTCTTCTGAAGTGAACATTGTGTCTTTGCGAAATAAAACACAACAAAATAATCGCAAAACTGTTATTACCGTACGAATTCGAAAAAAAATTTTCGCATAAAGTAGTAAACATGTCTGTGAAGGAACTCAAACCGGGAACATCTTTTGTAAAATCTAGTTCCTTATTGTGCTTTTTCAAAAAAACTGCAAGTATTTTTTCTATAAGATGAGAAACAGTTTTATCGTGAAATACTGTATCACATAAAAATACCAGAATCAGTCTACTAAACCGCAAATTTGGAGTCAAATTCTGTACCAATTCCGGAAGTCCTAAGTACAGATTCAAAACAATGATGATCTTTTCAGTGTCGCCTTTATCCACATTGTGGTACTTTTTCGACATCGAATAAGTGTCTATCAAAGGCAGAAAAAGCCAATCCTTTGGCATCGCTGCTTGATCCCAATTTCCTTTCTGAGCAACATAACTTTCATACCTCGTTATCAACTCCACTGATAAATTCAAGCACGTGCTTTCACTATCTTCATTCAATTTCAGTTCTTGAAGATTTCTCAAAAGTTCATCCATGCTCAGCTTCTCAGGATCCAAAACGCAGCGCAGCATTTCCCTCACTTGATTCGGGAAATCTGCAGGCAAAGCTGATATCAATTTCACAGCTAGAAGCCACAAAGCATTCTTCATTTTTGGTGAAAGAGATTCTTCGATTAATCTTCCAGTTGTTACTACTCTCGTCAGTAAATTGAATTCAATTCTAGTGTACCAAGAATTTTCCAAAGCCCAATCAAATCTCGAAAGTTCAGAAATGTACTTTACAAATTCAGCCTGAATATAAATCCTCTGAATTTCCTTTTTATGTGAAAAAATTGAGAAAACTTTCAATACTTCTGTTAAGAAAGGTAGGCAAGATGTGTGCGACAAAACTGGTTGCAGTTGTCCATTTTCAGTCAAAGCCCCGAGACTTGGTAAAGAAGAAGGATTTCTTTCCTTTGCAGATTGAAATCCACTCAACAAGTTAGAACAACTCTTCAAGTTCGCAAAAATCTTCGAATTAGAAATCCAATTTGTTTGGAAGTAGCCTTCGGAATATTCTTCCACCGCGATCAAAGCTTGAAAAACCAGCTTCGTTCTTCCCCAAGTTGGTGAGGAAGTGTTCACGAGTTGAGTGCTCCATTTTTTCAACAACTGAAGTATATCAACCCTCAAAGAATTTTCATGACTCGCAACTAATATCAACGCAGCAGCGTGTTCGCAAAATAAATCTGAAGATTGGCCAAGATTTAAATTATCGAAGAAAATCCTCAGCTGTGATTTCAAAGCCAACTGGGAACCAGAAACGCTATCAGCAGCGAAACCATGCAATAAAAGAAGTTTCCACAGTCTTAGACATTCAATATGCAGAAAAGTTTCATGCTTTCCAGCTTCACTGTTCACGTAAGAAACTATGGATTGAACAATTTGTAATCTGTAAAGTTTCTCAGCTGCTGGTTTTCCTGCATAAGTAATAAGCACTCTACAAAATCTAAGAGCACTAACTACAGGAACCCCATAGGCGCTATTTATCTTCTCTTGATTAACTAATTTATCAGTCGTTAATGGAATAAAATGCTCTACAATAATCTCCAGCAAATGAGGAACCCAAAGAATATTTAATGCACTTTCATGTGAATGTCTAGATAGTCTGATTAAAATTTCTAGAGCAGAAGAAACTCCATCCGGTGGTGGTCGTACTTCGTTTAGGATGTATCTGATCCGTGGAACGATATCAGATCTTAAAGCAGTGGCTATTGTGTCCAATTGAGCGAGCTCATGGTCTTTTAAATTACTAGTGTCCTTAACATCTTTCAAATCTGGTTTCAAAATTGGTTCAGCGAAGTCGCTTAATCCGAATGATCGATCTAAGCACACTTCATCTTCTTCGTTATAGAGAAAAGCTCTCATTGCTTGCAAGGCTGAAGTAACAATCGAAGCGGAGGAATCATCAAGCGAAAATCGTAGAAGTAAGAAGACATTTTTTTCGTTTAGAGCGGAAAGTGGAGCTGGATGAAGAACTGCATCATACCAACCACGACGACTTTTTTCGATTATGTTGGCAAGAGTTTGAAGAGCGATTGATCGCTGTTGGGGAGAAGAAGAACGACTTAATTGAAGAAGTTCCTGGAGGGTATATCCGGGACGTTCGGGTTCCTGACCGTGGTGATGAAGTCCTTTGTCAATTGTTAGGTTTTCGTCTGTGAAAGGTAGTAAAATGCCGTTGAAATCGAAGCGAGCATTATAAGGTTCGTCCAAACTTGGACTTTTCTTCTCAGATTTTGGAATATCCTCCATCCATTTAGCTTTCTCTCTTTCTACAACGTCCATGTGGACCCAGCGTTTTTCCACTGCTTCGGTCATGATGTCTTTTACCATTTCTGGAAGTTCTTCTTTAAGAAAGTCTTCATTTGAAGTTGAAGAAGATGGTTCATTTTTTATATTCAAGGCTTCTTTCGGTTTCTCTTTTAAACGATCCTTTTCCTTCTTCCTTTGTTTTATAAATGCAAGTAAATCTGGATTAAGCATCGATTCCAGCTGGCTTTTTTCTCGAAGAATATCATCTTCAGTTGTCAAACCATAATCTTCGAAACGAACTTCAGGAGTTTTTATTTTTTCTTCTGAAACAACAGTCTCAGTTTTTGAAACAGTTTGCAAGAAAAGACTTCCCATTTTTGCGTTGGAACCACTGGATCTGAAGGTAGAAGGAAAACCGGAGTTTGAAGAGCCACATTCTTTTGAAAAATGAAAATCAAATTGTTCCGGAAGTTTTCTTTCGACGATATTACCAAGGATGATGGATGAAGTTTTGGGTGGATTTTGCTCTTCTTCTCCTTTAGATGGATTTTTCGGAGAAATTGGAAAAGATTCTGTTTGAGAATTTCTAGGAGATTGTCTGTTGGACTTAAGCTTTTTATTCGCGGAAAATTGTGAGGTGAAAGTACGTGTTTGTTTAGTTTTATCTGGTTTATTTTGCTCAGTTGAGCGTGCAATATGCACTGAAGGTTTTTCGTTTGATTGGAGAAATTCTTCCTGCATGCGAAGAATTTCGTCTTCATCTTCCTTGAGTTTTGGACGTTTTAAAAACACTGGATCAGACATCTGAAAAAAAAAACATTATATTAAATGAGTTTCCTTTTAGTTAATAAGATTATTTTTATTACCAGGCATTAGCTAATTATCAGTCATAATATTCAGTCTAAAATTATGAATTGCACTACAATTTCTGAACAATAAATTATTAAAATTCCGTTTCTATTTTAACACTTATAATAAAAAGGTTGGGTTGCATTCCACTCACTGCATTGTTTTGTGATAATGACCACGAAGTACATTAATACACTAGATAAGCAAGTTAAAGCAGGATCTTTCCGTTGGAGAAATTCTGCCGTTGACTGAAATTTGATGTGCAATTCGATTTTGAATCTCGCGCGCAAAATGTTATCCAATGGCAGTATTTCTCTAGCGGAAAGCCATGTGTGCTGCCATTGGTCAAAATTTGGCGCGCGATTCAAAATCGAATTGATTTAATTCGATTTTGAATAATGTTTTGAATATATGATATTTTAATTTATGCTGTTTTCATTTAAAATAAATATGATTAATTTTCTCTATTGAAAATTAAATATTATGCAGTGTTAAATTCTCAACGCTTCTAGTGATGCTATTTGCACAAATGTTTCAACTGGCCCATTAGCTCAGTTGGTTAGAGCGTCGTGCTAATAACGCGAAGGTCGCGGGTTCGATCCCCTCATGGGCCAATTTTTTTTGTTATAAATTTTTTAAAAGTACATTTTTTACTCAAAAATAATATTTTTTAAATATTATAAATAAAGACAAATAAAGATAAACAATATAATATAGATAAATATCCTATATTAATGCAAAAAAACTGTAAACAAAACATAAAAGAAGAGATAGCATTGTTTTAATAGAAATGGATATATTTTTTTATAAATTATATAGAAATAATGATACCAATTGTTATATTATAAGAAAAGAGATTGAAATGATTCAAATGAAGTAAATTCAAGGAAAGACCTGGTGTTCCTAACCTCAAAATGTTATTTTTCATGTGTACATATATGATTCATTATCTTATCAGCGTATTTTTGAAGCTGTTAAATATTCATAAGCCCTGATTATTGCTTCATCATAAATATCGTAGCAAACGTTTGGAAAGTGATTTCAACAATTATTTGTTTTTACAGTATATTTTTAGGAAAATTAAGTGATGTATCAGTTGCGAATTCTTAAGGATTTAATAAAAAAGTAAGTTGAATTATTATAAGTTCAATGTCTACATTTTGGATATCATAAATACTGCAATTACGTATGATATTAGTATCATAAATACCACATGCTTATCTATTTGTTGTTTTCTATAGGAATAACGTAACGTCACAAAGATGCCAAGAATTATCGATTGTAAGATCTGAACGCACGAGAATAAACAAGGTATAGTGAGAAAATTAACTGTTTTTGAGAGGAAATATTTATTTTAAATTAAAAACCTTTTTTTATCGCATATTCTGACATATTTGACGTACACTGATCTTCGGAGTCAATAGTCAAATTAGCGTTCAAGCGCGCCATTTAAAATTTGGGAACGATTCTCTTATTCAAACTTTCAAATTTGAATCGTTCTATGCGTTCCAAATAAAAAACTGTATCATTGAAATAATGGTAATGAAATATTATGTTAATACTTAGTTGAAGGTAAAGAGTCACAATTAATGTTTACAGATCCTTATAGCAAATCGAGGGGAGATAGCATGTCGCATATCAAGGACAGCGAAAAAACTTGGTGTAAAAACTGTAGGGGTGTTCAGTGAAGCAGACAGAGACTCTATGCATGTTAATTCCGTGGATGAAGCATATTGCATAGGACCTGCTCCTTCTAATCAAAGTTATCTAAGACAAGATAAAATAATTTCAATCGCAAGACAATCAAAATGTCAAGCCATACATCCTGGTTACGGATTCCTATCAGAAAACGTAGAATTCGCAGAGCTCTGTCAAAAATCAAATATTGTTTTCATTGGTCCTCCAGCTAAAGCAATCCGAGATATGGGAATAAAAAGCACATCGAAAGCTATCATGTCTGCAGCTGGGGTTCCTATTATTGAAGGTAAAATAAAATTTGATGAAAGGATTTTAAAAAAATTTTAAAAAGCAATATTACTCTGTGGACTAATTTTTCAGGATATCATGGAGAGGATCAATCGAATGAAACTCTTTTGACTGAAGCTAAAAGAATAGGATTTCCTCTCATGATAAAAGCAGTACGAGGAGGCGGAGGAAAAGGAATGAGAATTGCTTTCAAAGAATCTGATTTTCTTCAAGCTCTTGAATCTGCCAGAACTGAATCTCAGAAAGCCTTTGGAGATTCCGCTGTTCTTTTAGAGAAATACGTAGCCGAACCGAGACACGTTGAGGTTCAAATTTTTGCCGATCAGCATGGAAACGCTGTTTACTTATTTGAAAGAGATTGTTCTGTTCAGAGGCGTCATCAGAAAATTATTGAGGAGGCACCAGCGGTAATTATTTTCAACAGTTTCAGAAGACATCCTCCAGATCTTTTTCACTTATTATAATAGATTGATAAGAATAAATTAATTTTTACAGCCAGGAATTTCGGAAGAGCTTCGTAAGGAGTTGGGAGAAGCAGCCGTCCGGGCAGCAAAAGCTGTAGGTTACGTTGGAGCCGGTACCGTCGAATTTATCATGGACCGCCATACGCATAGCTTTCACTTTATGGAAATGAATACACGTCTGCAGGTGGAACATCCGATTACGGAGGCAATTACTGGAACTGACCTCGTCGAATGGCAACTGAAGGTGGCAGCTGGAGAACAACTCCCTCTGAATCAAGAAGATATTCAGTTGCGAGGTCATGCATTCGAGGCTAGAATTTACGCTGAGGTAATTTATATAGAATTATAGCATTAATTCCCAGTTAACAATTTTCATTAAAAATTCCCCTTCAGATAATTCCTTAATCCAACAATTCATTTTACCTTCAGGATCCCAGAGGCGGTTTCTTGCCAGGTGCTGGACATCTCTCGTACTTGGTCACTCCATCTGTCTCGGAAAATGTTCGAGTTGAAACTGGCGTTAGGCAAAACGATGAGGTTTCTGTGCATTATGACCCGATGATTGCAAAGCTGGTGGTTTGGGGTCAGGATAGAAGTTCAGCTCTCAGGATCCTTCATTCGAAACTTTCAAAATATAATGTGGGTTCTTGAGATTATAATTTGAAATTAAAGTCAATCGAGGCTTGCATGGTAATATCTTTTGTTTTAGATTGCAGGGTTGGAGACCAATGTCGAATTTTTGAAAGACTTGAGTTCTCATCCAAAGTTTATAAATGGAGATGTACATACAGGATTTATCGAAGAGAATTACGATTCATTGTTTCCGACTTTACAAGTTCCGAGTGAAGTTTTATCACAAGGAACTCTTGGAATGATATTGAGTGAAGAGTTAGAAGCAATGAGGAAAGCATTTGAATCGAAGGATCCTTTGAGTCCATTTGCGACAGAAACTGGAATTAGGATAAATCACGCATTAGTAAGAAGGTTCCAATATCTTGTTGGAAACGAGGAATTAGTGGTAGATGTGCAATATAGCGAGCCAGAAGTTTATTTGATGAGAGTAAACGATATAGGGCCTTGGAGGAAAGTAACTGGAAGTTTAAAAAAAATAGAGAAGACTTTGGAACTGAAGACAGAAATTGATGGTGTCGTAAGAAGTGTAAAAATCGCAAGAGTTGGAAATGAAATCGTTTTATTCGGAAAGGCAAGACATTTTTCTGCTTTTTAATATTCCTTAATTTCGAAAAAGATTTTTAAAGAAATAATTTATCTTTTTAGGATCGTTCGTGGAAATTGAAAATACCAGAACCGAAATACATTTCGAAACTCACTAATACATCAAAAGCGACTTTAGGAGCTGCAGTGAGTCCCATTCCAGGAGTTGTTGATAAAATTCTAATCAAAGATGGCGACGTTGTTAATACAGGAGATCCTCTTCTTGTTATTGTCGCCATGAAGATGGAAGTAAGTTTACTCGCTATAAATAAATCTTGCAATCTGTGATTTAATATATAATCTTTAATATGTATTTTTTTGAACAGTACATCATCAAAGCGTCTTCAGGAGGAACAGTCGAGAATATTTTATGCAAAGTTGGTGACAACGTGGCCAAAAATAAACTTCTCGTTAAAATGAAAGAGACAATAGCATAATGATAACATAAAATTAACTAATGAGAATTCAAGTATGGAAATAATGAATGTAATAATTAATAGAAATTCCAAGATATTTTTTTATGAATGATGAAGGTGTGTAACTATTGTAAAAGTTTTATAAGAATACAAATTAAGGGTGTTTGAGTGTTTGAAAAAGTTTATGATATTCTATGCCCCTTGTTATTTTTATAAATATTTTAATCTTTCTTTAAATTTTTTACTTTATTACAGGAATTGTAGATGACTTCTCTGCGGATTTTTTTAATATCGATGCTTCGCACCCTGAAATATACCTCTGTATTATTATATACATGTAATTTGTGTCCTAAATTTTAAGCTGATTATCTGGTATCTTCTGCCCCCTGCCAGGCTGAGACTAAACTAGTGTTCGACTGCATGTTGAAAAGATGTAATTCATACCCCAGTTAAATTCGCAAATTGCTGGAACAGTGAGCAGAACGGTATTTCTTACGCTCGGCTCATTTAGTTTGTTCACGTATGATAAACAAGAATTTACAGTTGAAACAAAATGTGTTCAGTCGCAGACAAAAGGTAAGCAATAATTTCCCATTTAACGAATTTTTAAATCAAAATTTTGCCCGCCAAATTTCACTCCCTTATTATTATATTCCAAAGTTTCAAATTTTCATTGTGAAGACTTCTTTTCAGTGTAGAAAAACCTATTTTAAAGCTATAGTGTTCAACTTCTAAAGTATGCGACATTTTTTTCTTTGTTTTTGTATTTTTGTAAATTTTTTAATATTAATTATGTGAGACTTTCAATTCCGTATTTTAATATTTAGGTGAAAGCTGATATAATTTAAAAAGCAAAAGATTAATTTGTTAATATATTTTAAACTTCAGAACATCAGAAAGGATTCTTGATTGATATTTTTTTTAATTCGTAATTTTTTATTTATCTTTTTTTTTGGCAATAACATCAATATCTATTCTTAATTTCAGATAATTTATTTAATTAATTAATTAGCTGGCCCACAATTAAAAGCGGCTTTTACACCTGTGAATCGATTAAACTAGTTCATGCTTTGTTGAAAAGAGGCCAAGGGGGAATAGCCGCATGGGGTTAACAAGCAAATAGAGAATCGCGTGATTTAATCGTATGTACCAAGTTTTGAAATCCGAAACCACGAATCCGCGATTAAAAAGTTTGAGCTTGCTCTTATTTTTAAGTAGATCCAAATGCAACAAACTTCACCAAAAAGAGGAATATTAAAAATAGACATAAGCAAAATAACATTATATTTATATTAATTTCTCTTTTTTAAATTTTCAAGGGGTTTCAAAAATATATATTTTAAGAATAAGCGAGTTTAAATGACAGTCCTACAAAATAAAAGAAATTCAATTTGGGAGCCTTTAAATTCAAGTCATCAAACTTTAAACACTTTTTAAGAGTTTAAAATAAAGTAAAAAAAGTTTCAATCACGTGTATTTAATTTAAATACCTAACTTTAAATTGTACAAAATTAATATAGTTATTGTCATTGATAAAGATGAACTAGTTCACAGGATTCATAAAAGTTAAAGAGCAACAAAAGATTGCAAAAGGCAGAAGTGATTATTCTTGAGAAAATTCGTTGGGTTTCTGGAATTCTAGAATAAGCTTTTATTGGTTCAAATCACGAAACCTCCTAGAATAGAGAGCTTCATAATGAGCTAAGACTACGACACCTATGTTATATGACAGCGGAAATAGTCTCTTTTTGAAAACAATTTCACCCTGAATGCTTTCTACGTGCGAAGCTAGTGGAAAAATGATACCTTGGAAAGAATATCCTTGAAATAAATTCTTTAATGTGATTCTTAAACGATAAATGATGAATAAATAATCCAAAAATAAAAACATGTCACAATTAAATAATTCCAAAATGCAGCGTTGGAAATTTCAAAAGTTCGAAATTAAAAAATGTTAGATTGAGGGTCTTTTAAAATTTTTAATTGAAACTGACCATTGTTTCATGAAAACATTATACGTTACTTAAAAGTGAACTTATAAGAACTGGTGGGTAATCAGAAAGATTGTAGGTTCTTAAAAGACATATAATTTAAAACTCTAGTCATTAAATTTAATCATAGGATTATTTTCACTCAATTACATATTAGGTACAGGGATTGCTTGATTCATTTAAGTTTTTCTCTTTTGTTTTATGGAGATATAAAATTATCATCTTTTCGAAATTGAAAATATAAGGAAGAGTATCAATATTTGTAAAAATTTATTTTTTTTCAATATTTGTTTTTTTTTCCAGTTCAGGAACTGCAATTGTAGTCAAAAAACCAACCCGAAAACTTCTTACTGTCGCAAGAACTGTGGCCGTTGCGAACGCAGTATGCAGACAACATAGACCTTTGCCTGGTAAGTGAATATATGAAAAAAATAATCATATTAAGTATATTTAATTTTTAATTACCAACTCTAATTATTTTATTTTTATCAGATTTAATTGCTATATAATCTATTATTTATTTATCCAAATAGTGTCAGAATTTCGTTATTCTTGTAAAAGAACGAAAGGTCCGGACAATTATGATCGTAACATTATTGAAAGGTGATGAAACCCTTTTTCGGATAAAGGTTGAGGAATTCAAAAATTGATGTTAAGTTTGAATATATCTTTTGATAGTATAAAAGTTTACACGTGGAAGAGTTTGCACTGCTGATACATCTATACGAAGCAGCAATTCGTAATTGCGCTTCACATAACAACAAAGTGAACCTAATCGATCATCAAACTTCGCTGGTTTCGAGGATACCTGTATGCGTAATATATATG
>CAJFCP010000124.1:985331-1122742 GCA_904066005.1 Synergus itoensis | reverse complement strand
TATATATATATATATATATATATATATATATATATATATATATATATATATATATATATATATATCCTTAATAATAAGACCGCTCCTGGCACTAAGCAACACTTTTACTTTAAGTCTAAGAGGCGCCTTTCATTCTGCAGTTCAAAACTCTCACACTTGCTAATTCTTATTTTTAACGTGAACTTGAACTTACATATGTCAACATTCTCAAAGCTTACATGGATATTCCAATCTTCATAATCTATTACTGACAATTGATTTCATTTATAGCGTCCGTTCGATCAAATTTTATTATTAAGTTGTTCTAATCTAAAAATTCGATTTCTTCATTTCACTCAACAAATATTAAATTTGGAATTTCTTCCCTCTGTAGAATTAATCAATTTTTAGCTAGAATTAAGCGTACAGAGCGAGAAAATATCTAATTCAAATATTTTTTAAGTAAAATGAAAATATTCAATTTTGAAGTTAGATTTCGAATTCTTCATTTTATACAAAAAGTGTCGAAATTAAATATTTTTTCGCTCTGTATGCAGTCTTATATTTGAAAAAAGATTAGCGCTACAGAGCGAAAGAATATGTATCTATAATTTTCGTTGAGTAAAGTGGAGAATGGAATTTTGAGCTTTACACTTGGGTCCAACGCCCTTAAAAAGAGGAGGGATTCGAACAAGATTAAAAAGATAATTACAGTTTTTATCATTATTTCTATAAGTTTTATTTAATTAAGATAAACGACTGATTGAGGATTAGTATCTAAAGTTGCATTAGATCTTTGAGTTAAATATAGCTATGTAGCTAAGTATTTTTTCATCACCCGGAAATTAAAAATTTCGAACTTCAATAGTTCACTTTTAATTTCCTCGAAGGAGTAGAGAGTTTGAAAGTTTTAAAAAGATGCCAGTCAAAACTGCGAGTTAATTGAATTTTATGCTCCTTTAAATTTTCTTCACTTTCAACTTCAAACTGTCAAACCAGAGCCTTGAATTCTGATTTGTAATTTTCTCACACCGATTTGCATATTTTTCTCTAGCTTTGTTTATTTAAATATTTTTAATTAAAATAAAGAAAATAAAGAATTCAAATTCAAGAATTCAAAGGTTTGTATAATTTATAAATCTGATTGATAGAATTATTATTTTATTTTGTAAGAAATTGACCTAATTTATCAGGGAATTTCAGTTTTAATGAGTCCAAGATGAATGTTGAAGATTGTTCCAAATATTGGACTTAGATATCTACACAAATGATTTACCACTTCTCATATTACTTCGAATCTTGCACATTCATGATAGCACCATTTTATATGTTCTATGTAGGCGGTTCTATATTCAGAAGTCTATTTGATAGAACCTCGAGATAGACCCTTAGCATCCATTCGTATATAAGGGGCTAAACGTAAGGGGTGTTAGTAACAATTACTCCAAACTCTAGGCGCTAGGCTGTCAGTCAACTCGTTCTTGTTGAACCATCAGCCACCTCATGGTCGTTAGTTCTTTACAGTTAATACATTTCTCAAAGGATTCATCATTTATGAAAAATAGTCAAATTTACTGTGCGATTAACAATAAAATTATAAAAATATGAATTAAAAATGATAATGAAAATGCTGAATCTTCTCAAATATTGACTAAAGTAATTCTTAATAAGTGAACAATATTAATGCCAAACTGATCAGCAGAAAAGCTGGACATTCAAAATTTGTTTAATTATACCAATTTTCAAAATTATACAAAGTTTACTATGATTCAGAAATCTTGGAAGCTCGATTTCCGCTGGTACCAAACTTAGTTTCTGCAGAATAATTAAAGGCTTCATTAACGAGTTTCATCATGAACGAAACTAGAAACCTTGCGAGCTTTTCAAACCGTGTTACGAAAGTCTATAATGATCTTTGTTATTTTTCTTCGAAATGTTATTTATTTAGTTATTTTTTGGTTTTTAATGAAGGTTTTGGATTAATATGACTGAAATATGTGGGGAGAGACATTTTTTTTACTGGATGACTGTGATTCAAGTTGAGAATTCATGTGAGGTTTTCAATACATTTTTGGTGGTTTGGGTACCAAAAATTATAATGGAAGAAGCGGCAGCTTCCGGTTCGGAGATAAAAGCTTCTTCGCCGTCACCGAAGACTGTGATTCATCGAGCTTATGAAGCGAAATCAGAGAAGCCTATTTACCTCAGAGATAGAGGTACGAAAATGAAAAATTGTTTCTATTTTTTTTTTGTTATTATATTATTTATTATTATAATTTATATTATCATTACATTATAGGTCAAATGGACTTCTTCTTTCATCAGAAACTATCATTTTTGGAAGTATTATCGCTTATATTAATTAATTATTTATTATTAGTTATTAATTCTGTTGATTTGAAAACATAAAGAAAGTTGGAAAGATTTATGTATAAGTATATATATATAATATATATGTATAAGGTAAAATCGATATCTAATCAAATTTTTTAAATTAAAAGAAATATTAAATCGATTTCTAAGCACTTGGTACAAAAATGTAACGGATGGAAGTATATAAAGTATTCAATATAATTAATGACTAAAATCTTTTACAAGTGTACAAGAAAAAGTTATTTCATCGGACAATTGAAGGGTTACATGCAATAACCGGTTATAGAATTTTAGCACTCGATTTAGTTGGCCCCTGAGAGCTTTAAAAGAATTTTTTTTTTAATGAGGAATAAAAGATACGCAAGAAAATTTCCGATTTAAATATGTGTTTTAAAAATCGAAATTCGAAAAAAAAATCTAAAGGCTCTCAGGGATCAACTAAACCGAGCCCTAAAATTCTATAACCGGTTATTACATGTAACCCCTCAATTGAAGACTTCAAGGAATCACAAAGAATGTAATTCAAGTTCTTATCAAAGGGAAAAACTAGAAAGATTAGATATTGAAATAATTTATGATGTATCGCTTCAAATTGCATACATAAAAAATTAAATACATGGAAAATTTGACCCTGGCAATGATAATCGCAATTAAAATGGGAATGTCAACGACAGTGACACTTCACCCTATAGGTGTTAAAAACTTCTGAAAATCGTAGGTCATGCAAATCGGGAACTTTGGCGTGGATTTAAACGTCAGATAGACAGTAGTAGGGCACGTTCAAATAACTTAAATCGCCGAAAGTGACATGTTTCGTGTCTAATACTTCTGGGACAGATATCTGCGTAAATTCCTCGAAATCACGTATATAAAGGGCTCTAAATTTCGGCACAATTCCCAATTGATATTCCACTCCTCTGGAGGAAAGTTCTTCCTTATATCATGTCAAACTGTGCGACACTACGACTGCGTGATATTTTTTTATTATTCTCACCTTGAGAAAAATTTGTCAATATGTGAAAAAGAATATTAGTTCCTCTGAATCCTCCAAGTCGAGTGATTCGTAAAATAAATCAGCTTCAAAGGTTTTTTTTTATAAAATGCTATTGTCAGCCAAATCAGCTAAGTATGCCGCTCTAATGGCAGAACCGGACGAACTATATCCAGGTCGAACTTAATGCATCAGCGCTTTTTATGAGTATATTAAATGAGTTTATAACACTTGTGCTTTTTTTTTGATTGCAGAGAGAATTCTTTATCCGAGGAGCACCAGGACTTTGACAAAAACCCCAGTTGTTGGAGGTACACCTATTGAAGAAGAAACTTGCATGGTGATTAAAATTTTCTTTTTTTTATTTTTTACCTAATTTTTAGTTAAAAAATAAACATTTTCAATAATTAATTGAACTTAATAATAAATGAACTTTTATTTGAACGAATCCATGTCAAAAGGCTCTGAGAATGTTGGTCTTTGGAAGCTGTGCAAGTCCACCAAAAGTTGAGTGGGCCAGGACAGGATTGACTTTACGACCACCAAGTCAATCTTTGAGTTTTGGATTGAGAGCTTCTAGAAATTCAACCAGAGGTTTTATCACAGCCGTTCAGGCAATTATGCTCAAACATTTTTTATTCAAGTATGGCAAACAGGACAAGTGCACACCGGAAGTGTAAGTTGTAATATTGGACTGAAGTTTCAGACGTCTCTTCAGACGATTTTTTTTTCTATTTTTTTAGTAATGTCTTAAGGGTGTTGGAACCAAGTTCTAATCTAAAAATTCGATTTCTTCATTTTATTCAACAAAAATTAAATTTGGAATTTTTTCCCTCTGTAGAATTAATCAATTTTTAATTCGAATTATGCGTACAGAGCAAGAAAATATCTAATTCAAATATTTTTTAAGTAAAATGAAAATATTGAATTTTGAAGTCAGATTTTGAATTCTTCGTTTTATGCTAAAAGTATCGAAACTAAATATTTTTTCGCTCTGTACGCAGTCTTATATTTGAAAAAAGATTAGCGCTACAGAGCGAAAGAATATGAATCTATAATTTTCGTTGAGTAAAGTGGAGAATAGAATTTTGAGCTTAACAATTTTGCAAATAAAAAAATCGAAATAAATAAAACTCGCCAGAATAGATGTCTGAAACTTCAGTCCCATAATTGTAATAATTTTAAAAAATACTGACTTTGAAAATTTGTTCATGAAGAGAAGTCGATATGTTAGTAAATAATTATTCTATTTATTTTAATTTAAAAAATTTCAGTTTATTAAAGCCATGTTACGACAGACAAATTGAAGTATTGACATCTGCAGTGGCAGAAATAATATGGCGATGTGCAGGTGGATTTACAGTACAAAGTGCAAGTTGTTCAGTTAATTTAAATACTAATCTATCTAATGTCAGCATCCCAAAAGCGATTGTTGCTCTACCTCAAGAAACACCGTATCTACAACATAGCGTGCAGTACTTTCAAGATGGATTAACGGAAACTGTATGTAGACTGTCTATATATAACGAAAATGAAATTGCACAATAATTAGATCAGATATATAGCATTCTTAATTAGCAATTACTCGATACATAGCGATTCAACAATAAAAATTTTTGACACACTGGCGTGAGGCCAAACACTCTTCTTTCAATAACTTGCCACGAAAAATCAAAAGCCAAAGTTCATCCTTCGCTACGAATGAAATTTAAATTAAATCGATAATCATTTATTTGTGTATAAAATATGTAACTAAAATTATATTGTATTTTTTGTAGCTGCATCTCTTCGAGTTCAACTCCTTGGAAGACCTTGAAATTTTCATTAAACGCTACTTGTACCTGGTTTGTATTTTTAAACTCAATTGTAATTAGTATTATGAAGATGATTTAATTTTCTATATTCAATGGAGTATTCAATATATTTCGTTATTGTTTTAGTTTCAAGATGAAGGTGGACCAGGGGCAAAATTACTACTTTACTCTGCAATTCTCTCGAGAGGATTTTCAAAGTAAGATATTTTTGTAAATAGATATTACTTTATTTTATGATAAGCCTTTGAAATTTAAAAAATTTTATTTTCAGAATTCGAAGTGATTTAGAAGATTCAAAAGGATCTATATTAAGTGGATGTCCAGAAGAAGGTCCTTTATCTGTTGTTCTTCTTGCTCTGACCGGAAGAGCCTCTCCTCATCTTCACAATGGTGTTATCCACGTTGGAGATGAAAATACCTACGTAAGCTATTAATTTTCCAACTATGTAATCTAAAATCATAATCCTCCGCAAAGAGTATGAAATTTCCAAATAACTCTTGAATTTCAATTATCTGGTGAATGAAACTTTCAAGGCAATTCCACAATGGGGAGTTCTTGTGAGGAGCGAAATAGGATGTTTAGTTCATGAAGGAGATGGGCCACATAATAAACAGCCAGGGTCTCGTCTGAAGACACCCAGTTTACCCATCTGGGTGACTCTTTGTCTCGGTCATCATGGTATTCTCTTCAACACAAACCGTGAACTTCTCAGGAACTATCATGCTGAAAGACGGTGAGTTTGCAGTAAAACTCGCTGTCTCACACCCTTTCATTCAAATTCTTCAGTGTCAATTCTGAAGGTAATCGACGAAACCTACTTTCAGAATTGCTGCAATTTTAACTCGCTATTTTCTCTAATAAGTACCTCACAAATTTTTAAAGGAAAAGGCAAAAACTATTTTCCAGTGAAAATAACTGTTTTTGAGACATAAGCGCAATATAAATCATGCAATTTTCTCCCAGCACCTCATTATGCAATAAATCTCGAATTAATATTAAATCTCCTATTTTCTTTAAGAGAGTTGTCAGTTCCACTTTTCTAAATCTAATTGCAAAGTAATTGAGGTAGACATTGAAAATATTCCATTTTTTTCTAAATCCATATCATGCAGAATTTAAGAAAGAAAATTTCCTTAGAGGATAATACCGTTTCCGGTAATTAAATTATATAATCGTAGATTCGATGTTCAATACTACACTTGCGGTGGGAGTCACGCCACATTGACTATAGACACCAGGGCAAAGGAAACGGGCAATGATGGCAGGGAAGCTAAAGAATCTCTTGATATGGCTTCAACACCTTTAGAAAAACTCATTCACTCCAAGTAAGATTTAACAAATCATTTTATTACATTAATAAACAAATAAATAAAGAATGAGATGAACTGATGAAAACTGAAATTTTTTTTCTGGAAGTTTTTACTATAATATTCCTGAATAACGTAACAGTTTTCATATCTTCTCATTACTTTTGTTCGGCTTGAGTATACAAAGGATTGTAAAAAATACAGTGTTACGCCAGAGTTTATCTTTTCTGGACCATCGGTTCATGTCCGCAGCATCTTTCCGGTATTAATTAGTTCCAGCAGGCAGTAATAATGTAGAATCCTAGAAAACTAATTAAATAATTTTCCGCTACCCCGAAGATGGCAGGACGCGGAGGTCCAGTGGAATGGAACTCCCATGCTGTGAGGACATCAGATTATCAAGCTTTATGTCTGCAAATCATTCATGTTGAACGTCCCTCGAATCCTCATGTAATAGATCTGTGTAACTAAATCTAAATTTACATATGTGATTGACGTTTGTAGAATCCTTGTGAAAGTTAGTCTGCATATTACGAACATATAGAGTCGAATTAAGGATGTTGGATCCATGTGTTAAACTCAAAATTCCATTCTCCATTTTACTGAACGAAAATTATAGATAAATCTTTTTTCGCTCTGTAGCGCTAATCTTTTTTCAAATAGAAGACTGCGTACAGAGCGAAAAAATATTTAGTTTCGATATTTTTTGCATAAAACGAAGAATTCAAAATCTGACTTCAAAATTGAATATTTTCATTTTACTTAAAAAATATTTGAATTAAATATTTTCTTGCTCTGTACACTTAATTCTAGTTAAAAATTAATTAATTCTACAGAGGGAAAAAATTCCAAATTTAATATTTGTTGAGTAAAATGAAGAAATCGAGTTTTTAGATTGGAACTTGGTTCCAACACATTATTCTATGGTTTTCTGTCAAAAATAGAGAAAAAATTACTTAAAAGATAGATATATTGTAAATTATTAATGTAAATTATAATTTGTATATTTTATATTATAATTCATATGCATTGAAATTATAACACGAATCAATAGTTGATTTTAAGGTCATTGATCTGACGCCTCTCGTGCAAGTGTCAGATGTTCTTGCATCGATTCAAAGATAAACAATGCCAACAATCTTTTGCAAAATTAATATCACGTCATGCATTTTATTTTCAGAGAAATGAAATTTGAAATTTTGTGTCAATTTTGATGAATTTATTTATAGGTGTTCTACATTTGTATTATATAAATTTTATTCTCAATTTTGAGTTCCATTTTCGCATCATAAACTTTTATTTGTATGTTAAAAATATAGTATGCGTAAAAATGAGTAATGCGGATAAAAATAGAAATAAAGTGTAAAATACGGTGCTACAATTTGTTAATATAGAAATAAACAAATGTTATAAAACTATATCTTTCTTTTACTTCTTAAGAATTTGTGTAATCCAATTTGCGTTCATTGATCGATGAATTAAGCACTTCAAGAACATTATATCATAAAATTCTTATATAAAAACATAAGTATACATAAATTTATATTGAATTAAATTTCGAAATAAATTTTATTTATTTGACTTTCTAGCACGCTATTCAGATATTAATATCCGAATCGTTCTATTACAAAAACATGCCTTTTTATTGACACCACAAGGAAAGTTATTGAACCGAATTCTATTGCCGAGAATTTTAAATCATTAAATTCCATATTATTTTACTTTTTATATATATATATATGTATATATAGTAACCGTGAGAACTAGAGTTTAACGAATTGCAATCATTTTAGTGCGATTAAGCACAGCTAAATATATTCAACGAGGGAATGATCCATGGATCCGATGCGGATCATCAGTCTGTGAAATTATTGCAGACTCTGGTTCTCGTTCATTCGTGAGAAGATAGATTGCCCCTCTTCCTTCTAGAACGAAAGAAAATATCCTTCTTTTTGAAGAAAGCTATAAAAATTTTTCTGATTTAACGCTAAATTATTTCAATTGTGCCCTTAAATCATTTTTATTGTATATGATCTAGACAAGGGCCTTTCTAAAAAAAACTGATAGGTTTCGATTCTGGAACAATCGTTCCCAATTGGGTTCTATCAGTTTTTTTAGAAGGGGGGCTAATCATCGTTTCTTACAGAAAGATTAATGCTTAATTAGGTAATATAAGCGGATGAGGGTTTTCTGACCGAAATGTGTGACCTTGATAAAAGGCTTTAAAACGCAACAATCTGGATGACGCATATAATGCTTTACTGTATAGAATACAGTGTAAAAATGTATAGAAATAATATGCATGTGTACATGTATATTTCCTACTATTTCACCCCAAATATTATACCTGGAAGAAGAGGGGCACGCTTGCATATGTAATTATTAGATATATACCTCCGTGTCCCTCGATGAACACCTGTGCTGTTCTAGATGGTGTTCCGTGTTGCCCTGCTGCCCCCTCTTTTACCAACTTCCTGAGTGCTTTACTCCACTCAGTTTTGTAGTAACAATCCCAAACGCACGACTGTTTCGTTACCAGACAGTCTGAGGGGACGCTAAGAGTTGAGGATACTCAATTTTTGAAAATTCTATCGAAAATTCTTTCTGGTAAAGAAATAAAGTAAAGCAGCCAAAAGAAATTAAAAAGTGTTAAAATATAAAAGTACATGTTATTCAATAAATAATAATTCAGCAAAATTCAATAAAAAATGATTGTTTCACCGCAACGAAAAGTGCAGCCATTTAAAACAAGTTGTTTCTTTTGAGAAGTGTGCAGTATATGTTTTTTATGGAAAATTTATGTATATTTATTTGTATTGAATAATTGATACAGTTTTGAAGATATTTGAAGAATATAATACTGAGTAGTGAATAAAGTTCAGTGCGCTTGTGAATATGAGAGGATTTATAAAGTGATATACCCTGAATTGTTGAAGAGTGATTAGGAGTTGTGATTCTGTCAATTAAGGATTTTTTTATTGTTGTCAATATCAGCGATTGATGGATGATTCGTGAACGGATTTTCGTGGTAAGTGGACATTTAACTTCATTTTTTTCAATTTGATTTTATTGACTCTGTCATACTATTGAAATTGAATAATTACCAGTTACCGTAGCAACACTTCTTTTTTAATTGGCTTTTGAACTGAAGATGTAATTTAAAATGATTTCCAGGGTAAAATTGATGAAACTAAATTTTCTCTGTGCAAATTTAGACCATCTACCATGTGTCCTTAAGAAAATGCCTAAACTACGAAGTGAATTGAACCTATTTCAGAAAAATTGCTGCTCTGATGATATAGAATTATTATGATATAGAATTATGTAAAAAGCGTGTAGAACATTGAAATCCGGATTTACATACATGAGCTATGATAAGATAAATATATACATATATGTGGTTTAGAACAATGGATGTGGGAGACAAAGAAAAGTGAAAGAACTCTAGGGTTAGAATATCTTTTAATGGACACCTGCTTCAGAGTTCGCAGCAGTGATTCACCTCTTCCTGCCCAGTGCCCAATAACGCGCATTTTACCCCACAAGCGTTTACGGCGCTTGACCATGATGGTGTACACGGTTCGTGAATTTGAGAACTATCATGGCCTACATACCTAAGTCCTCCAGATTCTGACTTATCTACTTTTATTCATCAATTTATTTTTACCCAATACCGTGGCCGTCCTATTGTTACTCAAATGTTACGAATTTCACTCACTTCTCTCCATCTCAAATCTCGAGTTTCTCCTATTTGCATCTACTGTACCATTATCTCTGAAGAAAGCATGTTCAAATCTCTCAAATCTTAGAAATTTGAAAGCATTTTCTTTTTCTCGTATTTTAATTAAACTATTTTTAACAAAATTTGTTTACAAAAATTAAATCTGTAAGAAATTTCAACTGCGCTTATATAGTCAAATTCAATCGGAATTAATTGAACAATAAATAAAAGCTTCGACCTTTCTTGTTTCCCTTTTAAATGAACTGATCTAAGATTTCAGGAAGTGATTCCGACGAGTCACATCAGGAAAGACATTTTTGTGCAACGAAAGGCTTTTTTGTCACGTGAGCAGAAAAGTTTCACGAAACGACTCGAACACTTCCTTCAATGTACAAATTTCACGCAAACGTTATTATGCAATTAGTGATCGCATTTGCAATAATCACTTTTAGAAGTTAGGTCTCCCCTTTTTACTTTAAAGTTGGAAGGAAGCAACGAGAAAGTTCGATTTAATTAGAAGTTGCATAGCTTGTCGAACCATCTTATTTTTGAAGACTACATTTACATGATAACAAAAAACTTTGCGTTTTTGAATATTGCATGCATATAAATACTTTTTTTCAGTTTTAATTTCTTTTTTATTCAACGAAATTGTTGTTCTATCTCGTTTTTTTTTACGAAAATATAAGAAAAAGTCATAAAGTCTATTGGAACGCATCGCGTATATTTTGTAGACTTATGATCAATCTTATATTATAGATACAAAAGAAATAGAGCGTCAAAACGTTATATTAATGCCTGTTGTCGTAACTTCAATCGAATGTCATTAAAAAATTGTATTGATGTATTTAGTATTGCTGATGATGTTGTCATTTATAAATTACGAAAATTGTTTCTGATTATCAAATCATAATTCTTTAATGAGTTTCATATGACCTTATACTTTTTACATGTGTGTATGTGATTATGTACTATATGTAATAAAGTAGTTTCTCTGCATGCTTTCTAATCACACGTTGATCAAATTGCTGTTAAGTAAGACATGTTCCTGAATATCAGTTTGTGAATGAAAAGCGCCCCGGGTCACCATACATAATTTTTACTTCCTACTCTATTATATTTCCGGTTCAACTTTTCATAATATAGAAACTGTCACACTAATTATTCTCAATTGAAACCAAAAATGATATCTTGTCATTAAATTCTCTATTATAGATACTCAAAGTTACAATGTCGAATTTAAGTAAGTCTTGCGACACTTATTTTGACGTAAAAAGGTGAAAACGGTAGTGTTTACATTTTTCTGTCTATAGTTTTTGCTGCCATTAATTTTTTTTACATTAATCTATTTATTTTAGCAAGTATTAAAAATATTGTAAAATAGAATCGACAACTTTTTCGTAATTCAGGTGAAGTTTGTGTGCATTTCTTCTAAAGGAACTGATTTGCGACATCGTTCCGCTGAGACAGTCACGTTACACGCTAGGATGAGCACGAGAAAGATCCTTCTATCGATCTTCCTTTATATTATACACGATTCAACTTGAAAATTAATTTCTGAAAAAGATTATTTCCTTGGAATAACCAATCTTACTCTGCTCTAAATATCCCACTCTTATAATTAAATTCCTGTGCACAAACTAGTTCATGTTTTGCAATTTTCTTCGTTAGACGTGTAAAACGTAGACGTACTCATTATATGTAATTAAAGAAAAAAGAAACTACTTGATGAGTTGAAAACGAAATTATGTTTTGGTATTTCAGATGTGTCAGAAAACTTTCAAAGCGTTGGATGGAGATTTTAGAACGATATGGAAGATATTTTCTTCAGGATTCTACTCATTTTCTTTATTTTTCATCAAAATTCAGGACAGTGTAAGTTAATTTTGATATGCGTATGACATATCAATGATTATAAACGTATAAGAATATCATGCACTGGATATATGAAAAAAATGTGATTAAGAATTGGAAAATTTATAACTTATTACAGAAAAAGCTTTTATAACTGTAAATAAACGTGCAGAAGTCAATTAGTTATGGTCAAGGATAATGGTGCCGTGCATTCGATGAAATATGTGATCCACAGGGATAACAAATTCATAGTTCAGCGGTGTGAAAAGCTGAAAATGTAAATGAATAGCGGTTGTTTCAAAAAGAAATTAAATCCACTGCTAATCTGATTAACCTACTTTTATCTTATAAAAATTTTGAATTTTATATGAAATATTAAATAAATTTACAGATGGTAAAAAGTGAAACATGACCTTCTTTAATACAGACTTCAATAAAAAGTTAACAAGTATAGAGCCTGAGAAAAATTTCTCATCCGTATTGAAAATTCTCATCTTCTCATGTTTTTTGCTACGAGGTGCAAATAGTGAGTTTCATTTGTCGAGAAATTGAAATTTTATAGAAACCAAATGTAAAAACCTGTCCTTTTAAATGGAATAATAGTGATTCATTCATAATATGTGAATATACCATTTATGAATTTCATATTAATGAAAGGGGAGACACTATAATTTAATTGCACATTCGAAAACGTGGGATTAAAAATCATTTTCGTATAAAAGTGAAAATAGTCTTAGAAATCATATGAAAACTGAAATGAGGTTTAGAGTTATTTTTCCTTTTTATTTTCCTTTTCATTTGCTACATTTTCCGGGAAAGTTTATTAGGAATAAGTTTGTAGAACGACTGTATCGGACAACACTGATGGCATGGGCTTGCCTTGGCCGGAACTTCGCTCCAAGGAAGCGCACATATCTACCCCCATATACATGATTGTGTGGGTTGAAACGTGATATATGAATACACGTGTACTGGCCATATCGAAGATGTACAGCACTGGTCATAAATGGTTAATCTGTGCAAATTATTGAGAATAAACTCTGTTAAAAATTTCTATTGATAAGTTTCAACTCCAACTTTACAATATCTCAATGACCCATTTAAAATATCCTTTGAAACCAAAATAGTTTAATAATAGTGAAGCCAGATTGTTTAATAATTAAATTCCAGAGTGATTTATATATTTTTTAATACATAGATCATGTTAGTAGAAAATGGCCTATTGATATGATAAATATCCTGCCCCATTTCTTGATTACAAAGAATCATATCCGCCAGGTGCCCCTCGTGGTTTTGGTTTTCCGCCGAAAACCAGTTTCTCTGTTCTTCTTCTTCGAAAAATACCGTCAAAGAAGCCACAAAAGGGCAAACGAGTTTTCGAATCGATTGTGGAACCGTTTTTCGTTGACGACATCCGGGGCGTCATTTAGAGAATAAAATTATAAAAGAAGAATATATAGGTAATAGAGACATAACAAATTGTACTTTATTTATTTATTTTTTGTTACTTTCAAGTAATTCGAGACACGAGATGTTTCCTGGAGAACGGAGCCACTGCGGCTCATTTGTTCGTGAGCGAGGACCAAAAAGTAGGCGACATCATCGGAGTCCTGGGAGTCCTTGGAGACCCAGGACCTCAAGGAGACATCGAATTGAGACTCCAAGAACATGACAGTCCAGTTTCGTTTTCTCCTCATTCAAGAAATCTCACCTTGACGAGACCTTTGGACAAAGAAGGTGTTGAGGGTCCTGCCAGTGTTTTTGTAAATGCTATTTGTGAGAGAAAACATACAATAGATCCCGTAAGTTTTCGTTTTTCATACTTGTGCATATTTTTCAAATGCTATTTTTCATGCACCTTATTTTTTTATTTAAAAATATTATTATCTTTTTCAGGGATTTGTTATTCCGGTCAATATTCGTGTAACAGATGCTAATGATAACGCTCCACTGTTCATAAACGCTCCATACGTTTTGAACATTTCGGAGGTAAAGTTTTTTTTATTTAAGAATAAGTAAAAAGTCTTAAGTACACCTGTATAATTATATTATCAATTTTTTTTATTGCCAGGTGACTGTTGTGGGCACCAGAGTATTGCAAGGGGTCCGAGCCGTGGATGCTGATCAACCTGGACCTTACTCACAAGTTCAGTATGCAGTTTTGCCAGGACCCAATTCGGTAATGCATAAAAAATAAAATAAAAATAAATAATAAAATATTAATTGTGTGATTTATGAGACTAATTAAGGATTAAAATGACTTTGAATCTCTATCGAAATGCAGCCCATTTTCGTGGATAGTGAAAGAGTTACAGAAGAGGTATAAACCTTCTGATAAACTTTCACAAGGAATGTTACTTTTAAAATTAATTTTTTTCTTATTTTGTACATAATTTTTTCAGCAACATTGAGCAAATAATTGTTGTATTATTTCATTCACAATATTATATGTAAATATTCTACTTGCAAATATTTATAATTGTCAAGTTCCGTTTTTTTGTGTACGTAATTTGTGTAATAAAGATTATAATGAAATGATATTATTGTATTATATTATTTATTATATTTTTTAATAGGACTACTTCATTTTTGTGAATGCTCTGGAAGGGACTCTTGTTTTGAGAAAGCCTCTGGATTACGAGTCTCTCAGCAACTTCTCTGTAGGAATTCGTGCTCAAGTAAGCATATTAGAAAAAAAGCAATATTTAAAAATATGAAAAGAAAACTTTTCCTAATTAAAAATAAATAATTATACTATTTTCTTTGTAATTAAAACAAATAGGATCAGGGAAATCCGCCGCAGTCTTCAACGACGACACTTCACGTAAACGTCGTGGATGCGGATGATCAAAACCCAGCGTTCTTGAACGACGAGTACAGAGTCACTGTTCCACAGCAAATAAAAACTGTAAGTATTATTTGATGTTTAAATTTCAACGATTTTTAAAGAAATCATTTAATCTTCTTGGGAAATAGATTTTAAAACCAGATGGCTTTTTCAGAGAAAAATATTGAGGGTAGATCCAGCACCAATTAAGGCTGTTGATCAGGATGTTGGCATTAGTGCACCTGTTCGGTATTCAGTTCAAGGTGGAATTTTACCTTTTCTTACCTTAAATCCCGAAACTGCAGATCTCATCGTGACCAGGCCATTGCAAGATCATGAGCTTGTTGCTCCGACTACTATAGTTATTAAGGTAAAATTAAGCATTAAGGATGTTTGAGTCAAGTTCTATTATAAAAATTATATTTCTTCATTTTACTCAACAAATATTAAATTTAGAATTTTTTCCCTCTGTAGAATTAATCAATTTTTAACTAGAATTAAGCGTACAGAGCAAGAAAATATCTAATTCAAATATTTTTTAAGTAAAATGAAAATATTCAATTTTGAAGTTAGATTTCGAATTCTTCATTTTATGCAAAAAGTATCGAAATTAAATATTTTTTCGCTCTTTATGCAGTTTTGTATTAGAAAAAAGATTAGCGCTACAGAGCGAAAAAATATTTATCTATAATTTTCGTTGAGTAAAATGGAGAATGGAATTTTGAGCTCTACACTTGGGTCCAATGCCCTATTTTAAATATTTATTTTTAACAGGCAACGCAACTTGACAATCCAGACAGATATGCTTTAGCAACTGTGATTGTTTCTCGAGAGGGAGGATATGGATCTGGTCCCACTGCAGGTAAAAAAATCATAAAATCATAAAAAATGCTAAATCAATAACAATAAGTGTAATTTTTATTTTTCATTTTTTTTTTTTTGATAAGGAGGACGCCTCCCTGTGAGATTTGTGCTGAAAGACTATCAAGCCAGTGTGCCAGAAAACACCCCACCTGGAAGTGTAATTCTCACTGCTGGTGTTAATAAAGTCGATTCCGTAAGTTACGAATGAAAAATTGTTATTACTTTTTTAAATTTTTCAAAATTTTTTGAATTTCCTTTCAAAAGGCAAAAATTAAAGTGTATTTTTTTAACAGAATCTGAGATTTTGGTTCGTTGGCGCTGTGGAAGATTTGGAAAAGTTCTCAGTGACGAATTCTGGTGAATTGATTCTAAAAGGAACATTGGATTATGAAAAGAGAGTTCAGCACAGCTTCCTGGTTCACGTTAGTGATGGGCATCAAGTAAGTTAAAAATATTACTGCATAATTCATAATTTAACAACTTCATAATGAATCATTACAATTTTTTACTTTAACATTGACCCGTTGAATTGATTAATTTTGTTTTTACAGAATGATACAGCGAGAGTAAATATATCTGTTGAAGATGTGAATGAATGGGAACCAAGATTTCGTCATCCCAGATATGAATTTCATGCTAGAAGTATGAGAGAAGGCTCTATAGTTGGTAAGAAAATATTTTACATAAAAAAAAAGATATAGAACGATATGAAATAATAATAAAATCTTATTTTATTTTTCAAGTATCTAAAGAGAACTTTTATTTTTTAGGAAGATTAGAAGCTGCAGATGGAGACAGAGGAGATCGAGTTTCACTCGCTTTGAGAGGTCCAGATGCAAGGTAAAAATATTGCCTTCTTTCTTTAATTAGTTTCATTAATTTTATATTTTATTAAATCGAGGCTGACTAAAACATGCCTTTTTCACTTAAAACTAGATATTAGATATTCCTTATAATAAAGTTGGGTTCAAACAAAAAAAAAAAGTAACTTATAAAATTAATTTTAGTAACATTCAATCTCTCATTTAATTTTTAATGAATGTTGCAGATCATTCGAAATACGAGATAATGGAGAACTAATACTGAGAAGTCCGGGTCCTTTCAATGGAACTCTTGCGCGTCTTGTCGCTATTGCTTCTGATACTGGAAGACCTCCAAGGTATTAATCCAATTTATTTGATTTATTTTAATTCAGTTTATCAATAATTAATATCTTGCTTTATAAATTAATCTATTTTATATACAAATACTTTGCAATATTTGTAAGTTATAAGATTTTTTTAATGTTTAAATTTAATAATTTCTGTTAATTTTTTTCAAGGTCAAGTATGATTCCCGTAATTGTTCATCTACCAAATACTGGTTCAATACCAATTGCTGCAAGAGCTGCTCCTGCTTGGCTAGGCAGCAGCGTACTTTTAGTAGCAGTTTTTGGCGGCGTTTTGGGACTGCTTGGTGTAGTTATACTAATTCTTATTATGTACATTTACAAGCAGTAAGTACTGATTATTATATATATTTTAAACTATTTAAACAGTTTATTGATTTAATGACTAAAATAGCCCGAAAAAAATTATTTTTTGCAGTAAGAGACCAAAAGGAGGTGGATCTGTGAGTTCCATGGGAACAGGATACAGAGAAAAATCTCCAGTGCCTTCTGCTTTGAGTCCAACCCCTCAAATTTTGGGAGCCAGTATCCTACAGGATACCTTGGATAATCATAGAGACGGTCGTCATGAAAACAACGATATAGACAATCCTGTTTTTGGAGAGGATAATGAAAATCCTTACAATTCAACAATTAAAAGTTAGTGAAATGTTTTATTTTTTTATTAAGGCTTGAAAGTTCTACTTATTCAATGATTAAATATTTTATATATAATATAACATTTATTTAAGGCATTTTTAATTATCTTTCTCTAATAAAAATTCATAGACATCACAAGGATGATAAGCAAAGGTATTTGATTTAATTCAGAATAATATTTTTTATTTATTTTAGTAATTTTAGTCGATTTTCTTATTTAATTTTGATGTATCGTCTTTATTCAATATTGGAAGATTGAATCGAATACTTGATCAATTATTACTTTTTACAGGTGTAATATCTGCAAGACAAATGCCTCTTTATACGAGACACAAAGTGGGACCAGCTCCAAGTCCACCTGCCTTATCAGCCACCTCAAATATTCCTAATGTAGGTGGATTAGTTCAAAATATGAACGATTTGAGTGCAAGAACCAATGCAAATTTGGATGCTGGTTCGCAAAATTCATCCAACTACTCAGTTGATCCTCCAGATTCTCTAGCCCCTACATGGCCCTCAGGATCAATTTCCCAAAGAGTGAAGAAACTCTCTTGGGATGATGATGACAGAGTAATAACATTCTTCTAGAATTGTCTATTTTAATTATAAATTTCCCATAAAATGAATGCACAATGTATTTCCATTTAATTATTTCATCAGAAACTAAAAGATCATTCTAAATAGTTTTCTTTTATTATTTCACAGACGGTCGATAGTGTGGAAGTTGGGGCGGAAGCTCGAGCAGGAAGCAGCCAGACCGGAAATGAACAGCTCAATTTGACAGTGTATTTTTGAAATGAACTCCATGACCTGTATGAAAATTAGTGCCTAAGTCCAAGTCTAATTAAGAGGTAGATGAAGTAATGTACGAAGCTATTGTTTAAGTTAGTTTAAGTATTGTTTAAGTATTGTCTAAGAAAATAAATTCTATACAGTTACCTTAAAAAAAATACTTTCATAATTTTCTGATTTTCACTGATACTCATTTTTCTTTGATACTTATTTTTTCAAAAATAGATCACCAATTTGAAAAAAATATTTCTAGGAATTAGGAAGTTATTTTCAATCCTGAAAGATCATTAACTTCCAAGAGTGAAAAGTTATTCATATGATGCATGTCTTGAAAATCGGGTTAGTGGGTTAATAGTTAAAGACCTTCTATTCAAGAGATAATTTGCACAGATCGATTTCCGGAATTATGTATTTTTCTTCAAAAGGGCTAATATCCAACAGGTAAATGCAGACAGCATTCAATCAACAATAAATTATCAAACAGTTTTGCTAAATCTAATCATCTATTAGGTAACACAAATGTAACAATTTTATATTGCAGAAATGTAATAATAATATATATACATATTACTTTCTTGTTATATAACAATATTATAATTACATTAAACTAATCGAAACTTGTTTTAATTAGTTTTTTGCAAGTTTTTATAAAAGCTAGATACATAATTTTTTTGTTTTATGTTTATTATTATTACAGTATAATTTTGTAATGAAGAGTACCAGAAAATATTGGTCATTTTGGAATATGGCGAACCACTTTGAATTTATTTGGGACAAGAGAATATCCTGTTTCACAGAAGCATCTTTGCATAATCTCTTCTCGCCACAGATCCGTGATCTTCGAACCACAACAGATCAATTATATCCGCTTGGATCAATGGAGAGACCACTGCCAACATTTTGCGATCGTCATGCAAAACATGCTGTCTTTTCATAAACTGATATTTCGAAATAAAGGTGAAAATAACTCACAAGGAATATACCAAAAGACAACAAAAACCTAAAGGAAGTTAGAAATTATTGATATAATATTATATTATATATTATTTTATATTTTATAATTATATCTATAATTATATTATTTTGATTATTTTTGAATTTAATCATTATCAATTAAGAATATTGTTAAAGTACGACTAATTGAGAAATAAAATCATTAAATGGAGAATAAGATGTAACTCTCGCAAAAAAGCGGATGCAACGTAATCTTAATTGCCACAATGTCACTAGATCATTCAAGTATTTGTTAAAGAAAGTGAGTGATTCCAGGTGGGGAGAAAGTGACCCACAGAAGTCCGGATCAACTTCAGTTCATGTTTCTGCTAGTCTCTAAGATATCTTCAAACCTGAAAGGTGTCCTTTTATTCATTGAAAAAAATCTCACGTGTTTATATTCTGGTTCACTCATTAATTTCTGTGTGACTTAAAAATTTCTGCGATTTGAATAATTAACAAAAATTAAACATTCTCAAAAACTTTTTCTAGAGCAAATATTAATAAATAAGCTATTTAAAAAAATCGAGTGGTTTCAAAGTTCCTTAAGTGCTGTTATCGATATATTATCAAGTCAGTGAGTTATTTTAATAATTTTCTCATTTTTACTGTTTTAAAAAAAACTTTTAAAATGAAATTAGCTACTAAATGAAACCCAATTCTTGATAAATTTTTTAGAAAAGTATCCTCATGAAATTCTGAAAAATGATTGAATCTTTTATTATATTAATTAAAACCTCATTGTTTGAAAATAATAGTTTTTTTAAATTTATATTTTAATTGGATACAATTTATCTTAATAAAGACTTTTTATATTATGATTAGAAGGAAGTAGTAATTATTTAATAATATATCAATTATATTGCTTTTTTTTGGAATAAAAAGTAATGATGTTGTCCTCAATTTTCTTAATTAATTTCTGAAACTTCAGTTATTATCCGTTTATTATATATCCGTTATATGTGATATGTACCAGCATGTTAATGAATATTAAACCCGAGCTATCGCAAATGTGTACATTCTGTACAACATTAACATACTCTTACGACATGTGGAATTCCCAAGAGAAAGTTTCAGGACCAGAAAACTTCTTCTCTTCAAATATTTAATATAATAATTAGTAAAATAAATTTTTTTTTTCAGATAGGCAATGCAAAAATGGCACATTTTATACTTTTGATATCAACATTAACATTATTTTGTATAGGCACTGGTGGTGAGTAATATTGTTGATTAATTCAAATTTATAATAATAATTAATAAAATAATTTATAATAATAATTTATAAAATATTATTAATTGCTTCTTCTTCAATTTGAAAACAGCTTCAAATATATCGCTGGTGACGAACAGAGAGGGGTATTTGAATCTTTTAGATTCAGGAAATTTGGGACCTTGGAGTGAGATCTTGGAAGAATGGGTCGTATCTGAAAAGGGAAATTTTAATACAAGAAGTTCGAGAGTAATGAAACTTGGAGATAAAACATTGATGATATCCCCGAAAGCCACAAGTCCAAACAAGCGTGACGTTTCAGAAACGGATCTCTACCTTTTAGGTAGCTTTCGATTCATAAAATTATTCACATAACAATTTTATTTATTCTAATGACAAATAACTTTCTTGGAAGATAAACTGAAATATTTTCAATGTTTATTTTTTATTTGCATTCTAAATGCAGAGAGAAAATAAAGGTTGATTATTTATTAAAGAGTTCTAATATTCTTTTTAATTTACCTATTTTTTTATTATGAAAAAGTTTGTTGAAAAAAAATTGATTAGAGCTTTATTTCTCAGGTGCAATTGAAAAATTAGTATACAGGGTAGATTATTTGGAAAAACGACTAAGAAGAGCAGAAGAACTTTTGTATTATGTTATATCTGGAAACAACAATAATGACAGACAAAAAGGTAAGATTAGTAATTACAGATTATTTTCTTTAATTTAAATTAGGAAATATCAAGCAAAGCTGAAAGTAAAAAAAATTAATTTAATTTTCTTATTTTAGAACCTTGTCCTCAAAATTATACAAGGGCTGGAAAAAACTGCTACTACTTCAGCACACGTGAATATGATTGGAAATCTTCAGCAAGTTTATGCCGAGGAATGGGCGGAAATTTGGTGGAATTCAGAAACGTAGAAGAAAATCAAGATGTTGTAGCTTTTTTACAAACTGATAAAAAATTTAAAGGTAAAAATTTTTGGACTGGAGGATTAAACCCAGGACTTTTGTGGATTTGGGCTGCGAGTGCAAGGCCAGTTTATCAAGATACAAAACAAACAGTTGTAGGTGATGGAAGGTATGTTTAATTTTAAAGAAATCTACTTTCAAAAAATAACTGATATTTAGAAAATAATTCAATGCAATTACAATAATTTCTCTTTTCCAAAAAGGTGTTTGAAACTTGATTTCAATCCTTCATCCAAAATTTATTCCTACAAAGGTGAAGATTGTGGTTCAAGGCAGCGATATATTTGTGAAGTAACAAAGGACGATGAATCAGCTAACAAAATTGAACGAACAGCTCGCACATTATTACATGAAAATAATTAAAAAATTTTCCCTCACAATGAAAAAAATTAATCATCTTTTGCTATTTATTTCATTAAAGTATTAATACTTCCAAATCGGTATTAAAAAGTATTGATCATAAATTATTCTTTAAATTCGAGATAATTGTATAATTAATTTAAATTTTAAATCGGCAAATTTTATACCGAATTTTGTGTAAATATGTATCTAACTTATTGTGAAAAATTCTTCTATTTAAAAATATGTATGATAGAGAAATTAAGCTGTATCCAGACTCTGTATATATAAATAAAAATTAGAATATTTTATAAGCTAGATTCTTCTTTATTTCGAATATTTCTCGGATAAAAATGCTCCTGTTGCATCAAAAGTTTCTTTCCATTTTTTTTATAAACTACTAGCAATAGTGCTCATTATCTTATACATATCTATAAAGCAGGTACTTATTTCTTTAGCTCAAGCGCTTTAAGTACAAATTCAATTTTTAAATTATAAAAAAAAATAGCTTCGTGCCAAAAAATGGAAAAAGTAATTCGGAAATTCTAGGAACTTCGTAACTTCCGATATTTTAAGACCTAATTTATAACTAATTGTGCCATTTTCTCTGCGTGTTGATAAATATAGGTAGTCTCACACTTAATACTAAAAAGTGTCTAAGGCGAATGGAAGTTTCCAAGCAATCTTATGTTTTCACATTGTTCTTCAATAATTCCTGATCGGACCACTTTTTTGCCAAAGCAGAAGCACCTTGTTGAGCCATGATTAAACTTCTTTTCCCGTTGTTAACGAGTGAGAGGACTTCTTTGCTATTTGTGATTAATCCTCCATTTTCCAAAATTTCTTTACGAGTTTTGGCTATATCATCTTGATCGACACCACGACAACAATCTTCGATCGCTACAACTCTGTAACCCAATTTGAGGCCATCTAAACAAGTTGCCCGAACACAAACGTCGTAAGCTAAACCACAAACGTATACATCTGTGACGTCAAGCTTATTTAGAATGTCTAATAATTCAGTGGAATTTATAGAGTTGTTGTCGGAAAAAGCAGAATAAGTCTCCATATCTGGATTCTGACCTTTTCGCACCTGGAATGCGAATTTATATATTTATCTGCAGGTTGCAAAGTCTATTTTTAGTGGTTTTAGTATTCAGAGAATTTATACATTTAGGAATTCAGGAAATTGCGAACAAAAGAGTTATGTAATTTATCGCAAAAATGATTACCGGTATTTTTTAACCGTGATTATGCGAGTCTCCAATAAAGACTCTTTATCTATGCCTTATAACCAACGCTATCAATTTTAAAATGCAAATTTTTCATTTAATTAAATTTTTATTATTTAGATAACGTAAAAAGCATTTTTAAATTATCGTCTCAAATTTTTCACTATAATAAGAGCAAATATTTCTTTTTTAATTCTCCTAATATAGAATCCCAAATTATAAATATTTTTCTACAAAGAAATAAGTCTATTAGTAAATAAATTCAAATACCTGTTCTGAATTTTGAGCAATGAACAAATCTTTATGCAGCTGAGATCCCCAGGTATCCATAATGCAATGTACTGGCCACAATCTTTGTTCCAATTTCGGTTCCAGAAACAATACAGTATCAAAAAGTTTCGCTTCTTCTTTTGGCACCTGTTAAAATAAATATAATTTATGAATTTTATAAATCAAAAACAAATTCAAAGAAGTTATATTATTTCTCTACTTAATATTAAGTTTAGATTTAATTTTTATACCTTCGAATCAGGATGAAGTTGCCGAAGGTGCAAGTTTTCGTAGAAGCCTATATGATTTTCCGGATGCCAATCCTGACTGTAAACAATTTTCTTCCAATTTCCCTTTTTTATGAGATTATTAATTGGTTGCACTACATCCTGTCCATCTTCACCCTGGCCACAATTTCGAAGAGCTAATGTTCCATCTATAAAATCATTTTGAACATCTATGACCAGCAAAACACTCACTGGATTTAAAATTACTCGAATCCACTCATTGTAACATCTGTAAATAAAAGGTACATATTTCATAAACAGTCCCTTGATGTAATAAATCTAAAAATAAATATTTTTTTGAAAGCTACATAAGAAAATAATATACATTTTTAAATTACCTTTTCCACTCATCGTCATTCAATAATCTATCTCCATTCAAATCTAAAATTTCGAAAATATCTTGTACTCTGTCTTCATTTTCTGCAACTTCCTTAGAACCAAACAATTGTTTACACAGCGTTCGAAATTCTTCAAAATCCAATCCTCCATCCTTATTTTTGTCAAATTGTTTTAAAACTTCAGCAGGCGAGTTTCCAATTTCCTTTTCAAATTCCATTTTTATAATTTTGATCAACGAAGTCCCAACTTTTATGACTTCTCTTGATAAGCGAGGGAATTTAAATTTGAATATCAATCAAATTAAGTAAAAAAATGTAAGTTTGAGTCTTTTAAAATTATATTTTTCTTTTTAAATTGTTTTCAAATCTTGCTTGGATTTAGAAATTAATTCCAAATCCACCTCAATTGCGACATCTAAGGATTCGAAACCGGCTGGTTTATCCTCTGAGTTCGAGGGAAGAAATTTCAAATTTTCTTTCCCTTCTTATATGAGATGTTGAATCCTTAATGCATCGTATGGAAATGTAGTCTTAGAGGGATTGAGTAGAATATTCGCCCCACGGAAGTATAAAAAAATCACTATCGACGAAATAATTTCCTGTTGCTTCGCAACCGCTACAAAGCAAAATGCGGCGCGACGTCGTTGCTGAATGATTTCTGTATGCTATTCTGTGCTAAAAGCTACGCTGCTATGTATTGGGGTCCCCCACTCTTAATTCGTTGTTCGTATATGAAGAATTTTGTCGATTAGGTAACCAGCTACCTTGCCCTGTGTAAAAAAATTTCCAAAACATTTGCAAAAAAAATCCTACTTGAACAAGGAAATCATCAAATTGAAGGTATTAAAACTTCAAAACTTGAAATAAAAATAACTGAACTAACAAACTGAATTAACTTGAAATCATTCAGATTGAAAAGGATATAAATTCTAAGCCATATGCGCATTTGAAATTGAAAATATTTCAAATTTCCAAATTTTAGGTCCTGAAATTATAATTATAATAAAAACAAATCTAATACATTCTCTTTGATGAGAATGTAAAAAGTGTAGGTGTTTTACTTAAAAATTTATTGGCTCATTTCTTAAAATCGCTCTAATTTCAAACTCATTTCTCAAGCCTATTTTTACTAAACAGAATGATGACTGCCTTGAACTTAAGTCTCTCGTTTTCTAGATTTGATTTAAAACTTCATTATCTGCTAAATTTAACTTTATCTTTCACCACCTTGCATTTTCTCCTCAACTTTTAATTTGAAGCGCGCCTATTTAAACAAATCCATTGATTTCGCCCACACCTTGCAGGTAACTATAGAAAATTCTAATTTTAACTACTCACACCTTGACTACATTTTACCTCAATTAGGTGAACTTACAATTGATTTGACCTTCTTTATGACAGACTTATAATTATGTGCCAATCAAAATCACGCTGATTTGAGTCATTATTTGTAATTTCGGAATTGAAAAAAACTCTCACGAATTGTAGAAAAAAACAATATGTATATATAATTATATTGTTTGTTGACAAAGTATCAGATTCTTTATAATATATATGTATTTGTATTAATATTAATTTATAACATGGATTAAAAAAATTAACTTAAAGATTCTTAATCTTTAAAAGGAGGCGTATTAGTTGTTAACTGAAATTAATTTCTCGTATTGAGATGATAGAATTTAATATCTTTGGTTTTTGAGACAATTTCTGAAGCAAAATTACTTACTTTCTCATCTATCTTCTAAGTTGTAAAATATATTGAACATAAAAAGAACTAAAAATGATATCTCTCTACTTTCTGCATATTAGAAAATTTGTTTAATGAAACAATGATTCATTATAAATAACGATCGCTTCTGTTCAAAGAAAACTAAAAAATATTCGATTACAAATCTACCTCAACTTGTACTGCATATTAAAATTGCTAAAAATATTAGTTGTACAATTCATTTATATACTAGCGGTAAATGAATAAGAAAAAAAATTTTACTAAATTCGGCCGACTGAATATGTCATGATTTAGGAATATGATCCATACTCTTGATAAGAATTTTACCTATTATCTATCGTTATAAAAACGACTTCCTATTTTTCTTAAGACCAGTACATTGAATAAATTTAGCACTCTCAAATAAGTACCTTTACTTAATAAATACTTTGGTTGGCAAACACTTGACTTCCTCTTTCTCTTGCATAGAGTATATATAAAGTTTCTCTGTTTGAATCGGATTTCAAACTAAAAAAGTTTGAATCATTTTTTATCGGAAACACGGAGAAGTTCCTCACGTTCTTCGTTGATTTCGTTAGCTATTTTATTTAAAAAAGGATGTCTTATCTTGCCGTTAATGCTGCTGAAAAATTCCTGTAGACGTCCTGGTGTATCGTCTCGTTTTTCGTACTCATGAGCCTGCATCAGTAAGTCAAGCCTGTCCAGGTCTTTTACATACTTAGCCTCTGGAGATTCTTGCTGTTCGTACTCCTTAAAGTAAAAATTTTCTTTAAGTTAAAGCGTAACATGATATTGAATTAAGTTTTGAAAAATAAGATAGTTTAGTTAATTGAATATGTAATGTAATTAATGTATTTCGAGAGCTTAAAATACGCACTCTGAACATTTCAAGCATTTCCGGTCCCTTGTCGCCCAAAAGTTTACAAATATCTTCCATTGCTTTGTCTTCCATTGCATGTTTATCTTCTGGAGTAATACCATCATGTGGCGTGATATCACCTACAATGCATTCGGCGAGATCGTGAATAAGAGTCATTTGCATGATCCTGAAAGCAACAATATCAAACTTGTTTAATTATTAAAGAATCTTTTGAAGGAACATTTCTGGAACAGGAAAATGTTTAAAATTAGGTTTCAAATATCAGAAAATGATAATTACTTGTTTTTATCCAAATTATCGTTGGAATCAACAAGAAATGAAAGCATGGCCATCCGGTACATATGGCCAGCAATTGTCTCTGGTGCAGACACATTGTGGATAACCCATCCTGCTCTTTTCTCGTGCTACAACAAAAAAGCGTAAAAATGAAATAAAAATTGAAAAAGGCAAATTTTTAAGATTAAGATATTAAAAAGAATAGAATTAAAAAAATGACATCATTCTTTAGTTCTAAGACCATAAAAAAGTAGCTTATTTAAAAGGAAATCAAACAAATAAATGATTCATTGAAAAATTATGACTCATGCATGGAGAGTTATATGACCTCGATTTTTATGTGTTTTCTTGCCATATAAGTTTAAAGTTCAAACCATAAATGTACATTCAGGAATTTCTTTAGAATAAAAATATAACCAACAATTTTAGATTTTAGTAAATCAAAAATTGTTGTCTAACATTGCAGAGTAGAGTCTGTTAGGACTTTTAAATGATTATACGAAATATTCAACATAAATACATATTAAATTTTTTCAAAAAAGAAAATGTTTGATTTAGAATGCGATTATCTTTTGGATTTGCATATTAGTTTTATCAAAATTTCAAGAGAAAGATTAAGACATATGTGTGTTACATAAGAATCAAGGCTAAATTCTTTAGTATACAAATTATATATAAGATTATAAAAATTGTGATCATTAAATTGTGATGACATTAAATATTAACGATATTAACTAATAAGAAAATGAAAGCTCATTCGAAACTTTAAGAGGTTATGACACTTACTTTGAGAATTCCTACTAATTCCATGAACTCCATGAGTTTTTTAACCTCCATCTTTCTAACTAAAGATCTTTTCTACTTTTAAAATCACAGAAATAAATTACAGTTCGATCTTAAATGTCAAAGTGGCACTGATTACTGAAATACTGATTACTGAAACACTTGTGAATCTTGTGAAACACTGAAGCATCAAAACAAAATCAATTTCGTCAATCGCCATTGATTTTAGTTATTAATCTCTCCGCTTAGAAACAGCACTGTCGCAATTCTCAACGCGCGAAAATTTAAATAGTTAATTAATTATAAAAACCACTTACCAATAAAAATGGTGAAATATTTACACAGTTTTTCACATTAATAAAATATGTATTTTCCTATAAAAAAAACTTACAAAATAATTTCTATGTACATTTTAAATTAAATTAACTGAATAACTTTTTAACAAGTTCTGATCTGTTATCCGTGACTTCGTTTTTCTTTTTCCTGATTTCCATGTCTGTGTCCCTTTGAATAATTTCACGGATTTCAAAGTCAGTACTTTCTCCCTTTTCTTTCTTCTTTTTCAATTTCTGACTTCTATCCACATTGTGAGAGAAGAAGTTAGCTTCACGTTTAGCTTGAGCGACTTCAGTAATCTTTCTTTGTTTATGAACTGCCCTTTCGTATGCGAGTCTTTCACTCAAATGAACCCACTTAAACCTGTAGAAAATATTTTATTTAGAAGGATTTATTCAATCAAACTCACTTTTATCGTCATTACTTCAGAACTGAAAATTAAAATATACCTTGGTAAGTATTTCATGTTCCACGTTATATCGCAGAATTTACTTTTTTTGTTTACAGAAATCAGCGTATTGTTTAATTTCTCGGCAACGAACTTTGCTACTCTTTTACTTTCAAATTCAACCCAACCTTCAGTGAAATGCATCGCTGGTTTCTTCCTTTTTCGCTCTCTAACCGATTTCGGTTTCAATTCTGAAATAAAGTTCAATTTTAGGTTATGTTTACTTCGAAAAACAAAGTGGACAAAAATTATAATTTTCGTTAATGAAAGTAGAAAATTATTTATAACAAACCGTGATCAGCAAGCTGCAGATAAACTCTGCCAACTTCTCCGTATTGTGAAAATATTTCTCTAACTTTAATGACGTTCATGTATTTCGGTATCGTTGACAGGTATATTATTCCACGTTTCTTTTTCTTTGTCGGTTGTGATTTAGCCAATGGTTTCATATTCATTTCTGAATCTTCACTCTCATCGTCCTCCACTTCCATTTCACTATTTTCCTCACTTTGTTCTTCATTATCGCTAATATCTTTTGAAGGAGAAGAAGTACAAGAAGCACGCGGTAGCGCCATTTTGAACACGTGTTGACAATGCTCCCAACGCGGGCCCCGAACTCTACTGCGCATGTGTCGCGCTCGAGATCCGATTGGTTGCTATTCGCGCGTAATTTGAAATGCATAATATTTTTTAGCATTTCAAATTGCGCGCGAATAGCAACCAATCGGATGCCGAGCGCGACACATGCGCAGTAGAGTTCTGGGCCTGCGTTGGGAGCACTGTGTGTTGATGGTACACAACTGATCAAATCAGCAACTACGAATATTTATTTAGATTATACATATTATAGTAATTCAATTTGGCGTTTATTTCATATTTACCTCGTAATTTCGTATTCAAAGTGACTTACATGAATAAAAAGAGTTAATTTAATTTTTAAATACAAAAATTAATTCCATTAGCTGCCATAAGTAATATTGGTCCTTAATTAAAAATTGAATTGTAATTGGGCGATTTGGCCGAACTGGGCGGGCTAAGTCTGACTTGCGTAGTAGCAATTGCGCTGGCAGCGTCCGGTGTACGCACTATGTCGGGACAGATTTGTACGACGATGTTTCCGTAAAAAGGCCGCGTTTTCCAGCAAACTGAGTGATGCATTCGTTTAGTCATTGCTGAAAAATTCCTCGTCTAGACGAGGGACGCGTTTTGTGAATATTTTCCAAACAAAAACTATCGTCACAGGTGAGTTTAAGCTTTTTGAAGCTTTTCCTTCAATCGGTGTACTTGTTCTGTTCTGATGAATCAAACAAGATGTCCGCCAGACATTCTTGGCGGTTCTGTTTATATTCACGTAAAAGTGGGCCACATTTCTTGACTAGAGTTTAACTGACCATGAAAATTGTAATTTTCTGCGTAAAATTCGCGAAAAGTGAGGATTTTCTTCTTCTTGGGTGCATCTGTCATTCAATTGTGTTTAGTAAATATTGGTATACGAAATTTGCAATGTGCTGTAACGATTCTTCGCTTGTGTCTGGTACGAGTTCATAACTTTTATGGCCTTGAAGCGCCTTGATAAGACGAGTTTCATTGTTTTGTTAAAGCATTTCCTGTGGGAGCAGATAAAAAGTGGGAAGGGGTTATGAATTGTTTAGCGCGCTTATGTTTTCATAACCTATTAACGAGCAACTAATGAAAGTGGCACTTTTAAGACGGTTAAAAGCAATCGTTATTAAAAAGCATTTTAAATTTTGAGCAAAATTTAACTAAAGTTCTAGAGCATTTTTTTTTATTGTCAAGTTAAGGAAACAAACCTATTTTCAGTATATTTTTTGGTAGCTTTATCTAATTTGTATCTGATCGCCAATGAGAAGCTCTATTAATGGAATTGTTTATTTTGCAGAAGGTTCAAGATGTCTAGTTCTTTCATCGTAGAACCCCAGGAAAATACTCCTAAGAAGGATGAAACGTTGATTATCATGGTTAATGATGATGGAACAATTTCTGTAGATGAAGAAACTTTACAGAACTTGATAAGTGAGTAGATTTTGTTATAATTAGTTGACAATAATTGCTCTGTTTGCTTAGTCTATATTGTGAGGTTTTAAAAGTTCTAAATATTCAAATAAAGATTTCTTTATTTGCTTTTTAAACTCAAGTCAGTCCTAACATATTGGTTTGTTTGCATAGAAAATAATCTGAGTTCCAAAGGAAGTTAATGATTAATTCTTTTATGTTAATTATTTGTTTTGAAAAATTGTTGTTTTCAATTTGAATCTAGATATAAATTATAGTTTCACTTATCAATCAATTTCTTCACCTCTGGATAAAATGTTGCCTGAAATAAACGCAAGCTATCTTAGAAATATTTGGAGTTGAGTTTTCTAATAAAGAATAGGATCAATTTGATGGAAACAAAAATGTTTAAAAAGATTTATTTAACATTAATTATTATTTTTTGTAACATATGTTTCAATATTTTGAAAAAACAAATTAAAAAAATCATACCTTAAATATTCAACTGTCAAGTATTTTTAAAAAAACTTCCATCTATGAATGCAGAGTTTATTTCGAGGATTTTTATCCCGAGGTGAAGAAATTTGCCCTAAACTTTGACAAAATTACAGTGAACCAGGCAAATGCTAACATCAGCGTTGTAAAGTTGGGTCAGACAGAAGGAGACGCAGAAAACGGGGGTATTACTCTAACAGTTGATCCTCCACGTCCTTCTACAACAGTTTCTTCCGAAACTATTACCAAATCATTGACGACATCTACTACGACATCTACAACCACAACAGCCGAAGGTACAACAATCGTAGATCCTTTCATGGAAATGGACCCCGAACAGCTTGAAAGGCTTGAAACAGCCTTGCAGAGTGAGGAAGCGAAACAAATACTTGGTGAAAATGTTACTGCAATGCTCGGTAAGACACTGATTGATTTTTTTAAATGTATTGCTGGTGTCTTTATGGAATGCAAACTTCTATTTTATAAGTAGAACTGCAAAATAACTTCTCATTTCTTATTTATTTAGACATGCTAACTGTTGAGGAGAGGCAGAATTCGTTAAAACATAGCATTGAGTTGGATCATTGCTACACGACTAGATTATCTCCTTCCCAAACAAAAGCTACCGATCCGTTGCCAGTTGCTAATTCATCAGAAGTAGCTGAAGTGCGGCAAGTTGCACAAACTTCAATTTCAGCAAGTTCGTCACCGGCGACGAGTGCTAGTGTTTCAAGCCTTAAAGCCGTACGTATTAAAGTTAGAATAAAATTTTCAAATAAAACTTGGCTTTGGAAATTTCTTATTTAATTAAAATAATTTTTTTCAGTCGAAGACAATAACGGGAAGGCCTAGAAGAAGTACGACTTCTGCTTCCTTTATTGGGAATCCTAAGACTACTGGCAATGCAGGACCAAGAAATGCAGTGCACTCTCATCTACAAGACAAAGGTCAACACAAGCAAAACGACGATGAGGCTGAGGAAGAGGATTCGTCATTGTCGTTGTCGGAGTCTTCGGAATCAGATTCGCCTTCTGATAACGATTCCGATTTTGGACCTCGAGGACCACGAAGAAGTGGTGTGAGAGCTAGAGGAGGTCGAAAGGGTCTCACGACCAGAGGAGGTAGCATGGCTGCTCGCAGAAGAGGTGGTTCAAACAAACGCATGGATAGTGATCAAGTACGAAGACTCGATTTGGAAATGGCAGCGGCTGTGGATGCAATGAAGAGTCCTGAGAAGGAAGAAAAAACAGGTACTTTAGTGTTTCTAATATCAATCGCTATAAGTTCTTCCGACCACTTAAATTCAATACTTATACCTTTAATTACAATATTTTACCATTTACAGATAAAGTAAGTCAGGTTAAAGTCAAGAAACCAAGATCCTTCGGAGGGAAGAAGAAAGAAGAACCTCCAGTAATACCTGTTGTGACTCCGGAACCTTCACCAGTGGCTAAACCACTGCAAACTACAAATCAAGTCAAAGCTAATCTTATTAACGCCAACATGATTAAAGGCGATATGATTCTGACGAAACCTGGCGAGGCGAGAAATAATCAGAAAGTTTATTTTGTTCAAAAGCAAATTGTGTTGAAAGCTAACGAGATGAAACTCGGCTTGAAAAAGTCTCCTATTCTTATTCCGAGAGGGAAATTGGTTAATCAATCATCAAGCATTCCGAAAATCACGACTAAGGATGGAAAGTTGGTGTCGATACCTATGCTTCCAAAATCTGTTATGCAATCTTCACCGGGTAGTCAACCTAGAATTGTGACATTGGGACAGCTTCAAACTCAGGAACCTAATCAAACAATGCAACAACAACCACAAGTTCTACCGCAACAAACACAACAACATCCACCGAAATTGATTTCGCAACAAACACCTAAACATACACCACAGCATACACCAAAACACACTCAACAGCATACACCACAGCAGCAGCAACAATCAATTACTCCAAGCCAAAGCAAGGTTCAAATTCCTACTACTCCGACTAAATCGAAACCTCTGGAAATTAAAAAAGAGAAAAAGAAGGTTGAGGTTATTCCAGAACCTCCACCGAAAACTGAAGAAGTTGCAAAGATTTCTGAAGTTGCAAAAGTTCCAGAAGTTAAAGGAATTCCCGAAGGTAAATTTTCTATAGATTATTCATAATTATTATTCAGACTGACAAGGAAATCGAGAAAACTGGTTCAATACTTCTGTTTTTAAATTATATATTTAATCAGTATCTTCTATTTTCAGCTACAAAAAAACATGTGAAGAAAGAGCAAAAAAAATCCCCCGCAATACTTGCAGATACCTTAGGACCAGCTTTGTTTTCAACACCCGATATTATTCGAAGAGTCAGTGTTGGGAACGAATCGAAAAATCCTGAAAGTTCAATTACGACGATGCCTGTGTCTTCGACAGTTACTGCACCAGTGACTACACAATCAATTCCAATTGTGCCGTCAACTCCAGTCAAAAGTGTAGAAACAGTGCCTCCAAGGACTTTACAATTTTCTCCAAAAAATGTACAAATTCCTCCGAAAACTGTGGAGCCAGTTCAAACAACTTCAGCTTCAGTAGATTTAGAACCCGTAACTCCCATTGCAAGTAGTTCTTCTTTGAATGTTGAAACTAAATTAGACTTGACTCCATTATCTCAGTCATTGCCTTTGGAAGAACAGATGGACGTCGATAGTGAAAATAGTCTGGTTCCTCCTGTGGTTGCAAAAGATCAGAAAGAGGAAGTTAAAGCCCCTCTTGCTGAGGAATTACAGCCATCTTTGGATCCTGGTGAGTTTTTGTTAAAATAGTTTCTAATCCGTTTTGCATGTTGTGTTTTATGCCACTTTTGCTTTATGTGGAATGGTCTATTACACTCTTTTACATTTTATCACAGATGTATTGAGGTAATTGAGTTTCTAGGACAATTGCATGAATGAGTATTTTTACATAATACGAGTTAAGTAGTTACAAAGGGGAATTTAAATTGCTTTGAGGTACGAATATAGAAAGATAAGGATGACTATTGAAACTGGGAAAATTGCGCAATTTTTAGCATTTAAAATTTTAAACTGTGCAATTTTTAGGCTTAAAAATACAATTTTTTTTAGTATGGAGATTGAACTAAAAAAATATGAAAGTTATTGTAATGAATTTGTTAACTTTAAAGTTCATTTTCTTTAAAGCATTAGTACTTTTGAATTATTTTTGCGCTATTTCTTTCTAGAAGTCATAACTAAAATTCACATTTTTGTTTCAGAAAGAAATGCTGCTTTCTGATTATTCGTGCGCATTAACTTACTTGTGATTTGCTTATAGTTATACCGTTTCTTTCGTACCTGTCAATGCTCTCATAATTGAAACTTTGTAATTTATTGCTCTGCAAGTTACCCCGTAGTTCTAAATTTTAATTTTAATATTTATGTTATTACTAAAAATGAAGAGTTTTAAATTGTAGCATGTTACATAAGTCGATTCCATTGCCAAAGGTTTTTAGATTGTAGAATGCATGCATTATTTTACTATATTACATATCTACAAATGACTAGCATATTATTATTATTATTATTATTGTTATTATTATTAATATCTGTAAATTAATATATTGGCTACGATTTTTCCTCTTTTTTGAAGCTACTTTTAAAATGTGAAAGTTGGAGAAATTAATAAAAGGAATTGAATTTTTCTTTCCATGAAGTATTTTAAAACAATTAACACCTGAAATTCATTCCTCACTGTATTTCAGAGATATAGCACAACACGAAAATATGAAAATTTCATTAAAATTTGTTTAGTGAAATGTAGTGGGGCTTTTACCATTATGAAAGTAAATTATGAAAGTAAATTGGCTCATAACTAAATTTAACATGAGAATGGTTCTTCATTTTTAGTAATTATTCGATGTGGAAAGCTTTTTTCACTATAGTATTAACTGTCTACTTATGTTCGCAAAATTCGTTTTTTTTTTGTTATTGTCAAATATAGTTGTACCCGAGGAAGTTTCTGAACGATTAGAACAACCCAATGTCCCAAATGATATTGTTCCTAAAGAATGTAAGTTTTATTATCGCCCTATTTTTAATTCGACTTCTTAACTTACATAATTTTTTTCTAAATTCAATTGTAGCATTGACCTGTTTGGTTTTGTAAAATGTACATAACATTATTTTTATTTTCTGAAAAGTACCTTTTACGTTTCAAAAGAATGAATTTTTTAGTAATTAATATGTTTTTAATTTTAACATTAAGAAATTTAAACATTAATGCAAATATCATTTAAATAGATTTTTAATTAGTTTTCCTCCATTTCTAAACAAAATGTTTTGTTTTTTATTTTAATTATGTTGTTTACGTTATTTGTTTTATATTTCTAGGTGGGATTGAAGGTGAGGAACATTTATTGGCCACATTGGAAATGGAAGCAAGTAAACACGAGGATGAATTACTAGCTGAAGCGTTGTTATTGCAAGAAGAACTTGGAGTTGATTTGGCTGTAAGCATTTAAATTCATTCAATCCAAAATTAAGTTAAAGTAAAATTTGTTTCAAATTTTGTTCCCATAAAAAATATAAGTTGATGAATACGTGAATAAATTCTGTCTATCTTAATTTTAGAGCTTTCAAAAAATGATTTTGCTTTACAATACTTGAAACTTTATTAATAAATTTCGTAAATTCTTGTTCACAGTCTGGATTGGATGCAGCATCAGTTTCAGAACCTGTCTTGTCGCCATCAACATTTGCTTCTCTTACTTTACCTCAAAAACAATCCGAGGTGAAACCTCTTGAACAACCAAGTGCAGAAATATTGAAACCAAATCATCAACCTGAACAACTAAAAAGGAAAGAAGAAAAGGAACCGATTCAAATTATTCGAGGCGGTCGTGTAATAACTTTACCTCCCATTGAAGCTCCTGCTACTCGAAGCAAAAAATTACAGGTCAAGACTGACAGTTCGCAACATAAAAGAGTAGCAGTTCAAAAATCAGACAAATTGAGGTACAATCTATAAAATTAATTTGTATACAACTTGAGAATCTTACAGTTTTTACGTTTTAACTTTGCTCACGTTAAAATGAATATTTAAATATTTTTTACAGCAAGCCTACGATACAAGAATTAATCCAAAGGGAAGAAATGGAGTCGGAAGCGGACGACGACGAGCTCGATGATGAAGGTGATAATTCCGATTCTGAGGATGATCCTAATAGATTATGGTGTATTTGCAAAAAGCCACACGCCAATCGATTTATGATTTGTTGTGACGTATGTGAAGATTGGTTTCACGGAAAATGTGTGAACGTGAGCAAAGCAATGGGTTAGTTTTCAAATTTAATTTACAAATCAATTAAAACATCGAATTTTACTTTAATAAATCTCATTTATTAATTACTTTCTGATGTTAATGTTCCAGGACAAGAAATGGAAGAAAAGGGGGTAGAGTGGGTTTGTCCCAATTGCACAAAAAAGAAAGATGAAGAAGCAAAAGGAAAGCACACTTCACCATTAACTTCGAAGCGCAAATCAACTGAAGCTCTTTTTCAAACTTTGGATGGGAAATCGAACGTGGCTTCAGCTAGTAAAAGTGTTACAATTACAGACGGAACTTCGAGTGCAGAAAAAATCGTAGCTCAAGGTTCTGGAATAACTAATTGTGTTGTTTGTAAAAAGGAAGCAAGGAATTCAAGCATTTATTGCTCAGATACTTGTATCTTAGCACATGCCCAAGAAACTTGTCCCAAGGATAAACCTGTTCCTGTTCCACAGCCAAAGACATCTAAACAAGAAGTTACTAAAGCAAAACCAGAGGGTAAAGTGATGGTTTTTGAAAGAAAAACAGGCAAAGTTCTTACAGGTAAGAATTTAATTTGAATAATACTTTAGCAAGTTTCGTTATTTTTTATCTGAGTAATTAAATTTTGTGTTCTTTTTCATTCTGTAGGCGCTGAAGCTCCGACGACATCGAATCTGAAAACTTGGCTTAAGGAACATCCAACTTTTGAAGTTGTAAGGCCTAATAATTTCAACACCTTTAAGATCGGCGGAAAAACTGTCACAGCTATTCAAACTACAGATTCGGTTAAACAGGTAATGTCCTCGAGAAATGGTTTCTCGGTTTTCTACAACATTTCTATTTACTTTTAAAATAATACATCAGAATTTACTAAACATTAAAACTTTTATTTTATAGTTTAAAATTTCGCCAAGTGATAAACAACAGCTACATCCAAAAATGGTTTTTGCAAAAGTACCGGGTTCGAAACAAACTGTCTTGGCAGCGAGTTCAAAGAAAACAGTCCTCGTTCCTACAGCGCAAAACTCTCCACCACCAATAAAAATCAAAGTATCATCCTCTCCGAAAACACCTGTTTTAAAACAATCCACAATGAAGACCGTACAAGCTCAGAAGGTTCAAACTCCGACTGCCAAACCGATAAAAAAGCAAGAATCAAAAACACCAATTATGAAGCAGCAGCAAATAAGGTCTCCATTACCAAGAAAGTCAGAGACTGAACCCATAAGAGTTAACGTGAGGAAGACGATGGCAGATTCACTGATGGCAAGAATCAAGGCAACTAATGATCTAAAGTTGACTCAGGAAGAAATATTAGATTTGTCTCTCAATATCGAACTTGAGTTGTACAAATACTTTAAGGACACAGGTGCTAAGTATAAAGCAAAGTACAGGAGTCTCGTATTCAATATTAAGGACCCTAAAAACTTGACTTTATTTAGAAAAATAGCCGACAGATCTTTAACACCAGATGCTGTTGTGAGATTAAGTCCTGAAGAGATGGCTAGTCAGGAATTAGCGGAATGGAGAGAAAAAGAAACGAAACATCAACTCGAAATGATTAAAAAAAATGAGTTGGATCTAATGGCTCAGGCAAAATCGATAGTCGTGAAGACTCACAAGGGAGAACAGGTTATTGAAAATGATCGAAGTGATCCGGTCGATCCTAAAACGTCAGTTCAAGATATAGTAACGGCATTGAATAGTGGAAACAATATCAACGCGACGTTAGAGGACGAGAAGAAGGAGGATTTGATAGAAGAGGCGAAGAAATTGAAGTTAGAAAAGAAAAAGGAGAAGGAAAGTAGATCGCGAGATAAAGAAAAGACAAAGAAACGAGACAGGAGTAAAAGTAGACATCGACATAGTAAAGATAGAGATCATAGTAAAACGAGAGAGAAGAGCAAGGATAGAAAATCAATTAGAAGTAAGGATAGTAAAAAAGAGAAGGATCGAGATAGGGATAAGGAGAAAGATAAAGAAAGGGATAAGGACAGAGGAAGAGATCGAGAAAAAGAGAAAGACAAAAAACACAAAAGAAGCAAGAGTAAAAACCGAAAGAGCCACAAGGATTACAAAGAAAAGGATAAGAAAGATGAGGAGAAAAAGAAGGAAGTAGAAAAGAAAAAAGATCCAACACCTCCTCTTGAAAGATCAATCGAGGATCGTCTTTGGCGACACATTGATGATGAAACGACAACGAATACTTTCGAAGGTAATGATTCCGATTTGTCAGATAGGGAACCCAGTTCTACAGTTAATATAAAAACGCCGGATATTAACGAAGATCTTGAGAGAGAAAAAGATCTAGAACCGGAAAAAGAAATACCAAGAGGTTCTCTTCAAACAGTTTGGCGAGGATTCGTGAGTATGCCTGATGTCGCCAAATTCTTTATCACAGCTCAGGAAGTTAGCGGACAAGCTAGGGATCTTATGGAGGATTTACCAGACACGGTAGATGTCGTCGGAAGAATTGGTCACGAAACGGTTTGGGACTATATTTCCAAGATGAAGAGGAACGCAACGAAGGAAATTCTTGTCATCAGGTTAACAGCCGCAAATGACGAGGAAAAAATTCCCTATATTACTCTTTATAGCTATTTGAATAGTCGAAGTCGTTTGGGTGTTGTAGGAAATGTTTCAAAAAATATTAAGGACTTTTATATAATGCCTTTTTCGAGTTTGAGTCAAGTTCCGAAAGTCCTGTTGCCATTGGACGGACCTGGATTCGAAGAACAAAGACCACCTTTGCTTTTGGGTATTATTGTAAGGAATAAAAGAAAACGAGCAGCACCAGTTTCTATTCCTGTTGTGTCTGCAAAAACGGTGAAGAAGGATCCAGATCGCAGTTACACTCCTCCGCTTATTCTTTCTTCTAATGAAAAAAGCACTACTCCTCCAACTTCTCCAAGATCTCATCATAAGGGAATTGCTGAGTCTCTGCCGGAAAAAGTTGTCACCCAGCAAACTCTTGAGCATTTAAATAAAGCTCACATCGGAATGTCAAGAACAGTTCTTGATAGTGCGACGATATCAAAAATTGTCCCTGAATTGTCCTCGAAGATTGATCTGACATCATCTCTTTCGAAAACTCAGGAGGAGGATGATGATGAACCTTATAGTCCCGGACAAATGGATGAAGATGGGGATGATAGCTTAAAAGCTCTGGAAAATCCAGTTCTAGTGGAAAGTAAGAACGCAAACAATGAACTTCAGAGGAAGATGGACGAGCTTAACAGGCAAATTGAAGAGCAGAAGCAACAAATTCAGAACATCAGCTCCTCTTTCCTTGGGGATGCGACCAATACTCTGCCGGTGAGATTTTTATCCAGGACTTTTTACAACCCAGTCGATTTGCATTTTCTTTGTCGTCTTAGTGTCAATAAAATTTGTTTCAATCCTATTCCCTTTCCTAGAGTTGTTCAGGTTATGATTGGTGGTATTTATTTTTAAATCTATTATAAATCTGAGTTTTTAAAAATGATTTAAATAATAGTAAAAATATTAGCTTTAATTTGCAAATAAAGTGATTTCTTTGAGAAAAAAAAAATAAAGTTTAGGATAAGTATGTAAAAATTGAGTCTGTGATATTTTGTGATAATCGTCTGTAATAATTTACTTGATGTACAATAAACACTTGTTAAAAATACATAGTTTTAGACAACTTGAAATAGGGGAAGCCTCGATATTGTAGAAATAGCAAAGAGTAGATTTTCATTAATTAGCAATACTAATATACATAAAATAATCATTTTAATTAATACATAATTAAAACACGAGATATGATATTATCTTTTATACGCTTCATAACCTGAATACGCTTAAAATGAGTAAATTTTTATTTATTTTTTGATTTCCATTAATTATTTATACCATTTTAAATATTTAAAAAAATACCATATGTAGTAAATAATTTTAATAACGATTATAATTTCCAGGGTCTGGGACTCGATCCTGAGACAACCGAAGCCGATGACGCTTACAGCCCCTCAGACACAAGATCCTTTACTCCACCGCCTCAAGGTCTTGCGAAATTTTCTCAGCCAATTCTCGATAAAGTTTCTGATATCACAATTCCAGCAAACCTTCAAGAAATTCTCGCAAACGTTAAGCGTCAGGAAATTACTAAAGTGGATCCCTACCTTCCATCAAAACCTGGTGCATCTTTCCTGACGTCAGTGAACACCAGGAGTCCAAAATCCGAAAAGTACTCTCCTTTCGGAAAAGGTACAACCTCGACAAGGTTCAATGAGAAGAATTCCGAAGCAGAAGCTGTAAAAGCAAAGGAAAGTAAAACTAGCACACTCAGCTCGATGAGTGAATTAGATTTGATAAAAAAAGCAGCGGAGCAGTTGGCTGCGGAGCCACTTCCACCGACTCCCATAACTCTACCTCCTGGACTTTTTTCCTCGATTTTGCCACCTCCGACCCCGGCAGTGCCTCCACCTCAGCCTCCACCTCCACCAGCGACTTTCTCAGCTTCTTTAAGCCCCTCGAGCACGGACTCTGTTGATAATACCATAAACTATCCACCGAAACTCAACGATTCGTTTAAAACGAATCTCGCTTCCAATCAACCCCGACCTCCTGGCCTCGAAGACGACGACGAGATCCCGAGTTTCTTGTCTCAGCCAACGACCCCCGAAAGTCCTTCCAAGACTGCGCTTCCTGCAAAATTTTTACCCAAAAGTGGTGTTGTGCTAAGTGTTAAGCGAAAACTAAGCGAATCTGAATCGCCTTCCAAGTCTCCAAGGACAAAATCGAGGTGGGGACAACCTCCCTCAGATTAATTTTTTTAGGACCCACGAAAGAATCTGTAAATCAAGACCACGAAGGAGTATAATAGAACGTATGTCTTATGAGAAGGTTGATTCGGAATACTTATAATATTACTTATCTTGGAAAAGTCCGATCATTCCAAATATCAATAGATATGTCTCTTTATACTATTTCGTAGTTGAGAATTAAGCTTGTAATTTTATTATTTCATCTTTTCTAATGTAAAACTTGGCGTCTTGGATGCTATGGGAATCTGATGAAAACAAGGAATCTACAAGTCGAAAAAAATGATTTTGATGTAGCTTTGCAATCCTGAGTTTTGTACTTGTGTCTTTTAAGTTTGAGGACTTAGTATATTGGTAACTGCAGATAATCCGAAGTACAGTTACGTACTTCCTCATTGGGAAGAAATATTTCTTCATCAGATTAAGTTAGGCGCGAATTTATTTTTGTATTAATTGCATTAATTCTTTTCCTTAAATTTTTATTTTTAAAGACAAATTCACTTAAAATCCCTCGCTTAAAACTTATTTTTCTAAAAAGTAAATAAAAAGAGTCATTAGGACTAAAAGTACTCTTCGCTCATCTTATAAATAAACTATTTCATTTTTATTACGTAGAAAATTTGGTTAGTTGCTTAAAGTTAGAAATCACAGAAGTTGTTTTAATTTATTAAATAATCTAGTCTACTAAGAAAAGTTTTGTCTTTTGTGGTTTTGATTCTTCTGAAGAAAGAAAATAAAAAAGAATTAAAGTAATTAATAATTAATTAAAATACAATCAAAATTAATTATCTCTAATTAATTATTTACTTTATTTCTTTGAGCATCCAAGCACCACTTTTGTAAATACCAAAGCGAAAAGGAAGGTTGAAACAAAGAACAATTATTATCTGCAGTGTAATCACAAAAAAAGGAAGTGTGTCTATTCATTGTACATAATCCGAAAGAGTAATGTAAAATATTTGACGGAATATTGAACGATGAAAACTTGAGCAGAATGTCACAGCATGACTTAGATACTGGCTGTGTAAAAATTAAACAAAATATTGATATGAGAATATTTGTTTAAAATGTGATTATAAATCTGCCGGGCGATATTCGAGCAAACGGGGTGTCTAAAAATTGTTTTGTACGTCCATCTAGCTTTTCTCTTTCCTTGGCGAATACTTCAATAGTTAATTGGTGAAAGTTAGAATGATTGAGAAATTAATTTCCCAGTTAAAATCAAAATATTTTTTTCTTCAAAAACTACGATTTTTTTTTTCATTTCCGCAAAAAAATGGATAAATATGTTTTGGTTTTAGATGGGAACTAGTGTGCAGCGAATGTGTGATTGAGAAAGTTCATTTTTAGCGTAGTAAATGTGTAACTTGTAGAATTGGATAAATTTCAAGGAGGAACTAATCATTGACTATCTCATCGCATTTTAGAGACTCGGATATTCGTTCATTGAAAAAAAGAATGTTCGATGCCTCTTTCGCAGATACTTTTCGTAGCTTAGAATTTCAGGCGTAACATTTACAAAATTAAATAATAACTATCGAATTGTGAATTACCGCCTTTAAATATTTTTCTCACTGGCATGTTTTTTTGTGAATTAGTTTTTTGAAAGATTTAAAGCAGGTCACATAAAACGTAGTAATAAAATATTATGTAAAATATTTTGTGTGTCCTGACTGAAAGTGTAAACTAATTTTCTAGAGTATTTCACATTTTAACTGTTTTAAAACATGACGAGTTGAATGTAAATACCGTAGAGCATGCAGTATGTTTAACGATCATTTGGTATCTAGCATTCTTTAATTTTTTTATTTCATTTACAAGATAGATACATGAGACGATGAAAATGATAAAGTCGCACTACTGATGTTATTATACGAACTTCTTCAGTTTTCGTAAAATGCATTTAATTACTCGATGGAAAATGTTTATTGAACATGAATACTATAAATGGGAGATGAATGGGTGAGAAAAATTGAAAATTTTCTGTGATTGTCCTTAACATTTTTTATTTTTAGGTCAGTTTTTTTTTTGACCAAATGTTTTCTGCGCTTTAAATTTGCATTATGTTGCTGTGATTACTACTTATTTAATTCAAAATGAAAGATCAATTCCTGTCATTTGACTTCTTCACAACTAAATGTGAATTTTATGTAGAACGTAAGATTTTGTATATAATAAATTTTTACAGTTTTCAAAAAAGCAGTTTTGAGCTATTGTTCGTATCCAGACTTTGTCATTCTTTTAGTATTAAAAAAATTCAATTCATTTCAGTAAATATTCGTTTTCTTAAAAATTATAGAAACAAATTAAAATAAATTATTTTTTTGATAACAATCAATAGTTTCAAATTATTACAAGTTGTTATTAATTACATATATAAATGATAGGTGAAATGAATATGCTTCCTAAAAGAAGATATTTTGAAGAAAAGTTTGCTATTTTTAATCGATGCTTCATAGAAGCGTAGAAAACATCAATTGGTCATAATTTGCAATACGAAAATTGCTTATTTTCTTTCTTTTTTTTTTTTTAATTTATTTCTGTACGTCAATAGGGCGACTCATAAATATGAATAATTTCTCTTGTGTACGTATTTAATCATATATAATATTCATATAACATTTCATTTAATTATCTGCACAAATTTTCTCTTCTTTCGAAAAAATAATTGCAAAAAAATTATGTCAATTATATCTTTTGACAAAAGTACGATTGCAAAGTTTCATGAAATAGTTTTTCTATTTAACTTTAAAATTCATTAGTTTTTAATATAAATTTGCGTAATATCTTTCATTTGCAAGGTTTTGTACACATATCTATATTAGGGAGGTCCAAAAATACTTCATTTTTTCAAAAATGCTATTTCAAATTTTTAAATTTTGTTTATGTTCTCTCAATAACTCCGGAGTTCTCATGGAATTGTATAAAACGTTAAAATAAATTTAGGTAAGCTATTTTATATAAAAAAAATTTTAGTTATTTTTTGGGCCATTCTAATCTATTTGGATTACAAAAATGCATTTAAAACCCTATAAAGCGGGTAGCAGTTGCATCGGATTTAAGAAATCTGTAAATATAGTTATAAAATGACGAGACTTTACATAATAAGCGGTGCAAAATAATAAACAATTATTAATTTAATGTTTAAATAGAGCTACTTCACTTTTAGTAAATCTGTTGTTAAAAATTCCTATTCCTATTATGTTTTTAAATAACTTAGATTTTAGATTTAATTATGTTTGTATTCTTTATTATTAATTATTTTCAAATATTCAATTTATTATTAATAATATTTTTAATTATTTTAATACTAGTATAGTATTTAATATGTTTCTTAATTTTAAATGTACATCTTGTGCAACTTATACTTTCGAGTCAAAAGAGGATCCATTTTTTAAGTTATAAAATTTCGTTTCGGTTATTTTAGGAGTTAACAACTGCAAAAGATTTTGGGAATCTGTTTCTTTTATAGTAGTATTCTTCACAATTAATTAAAATATACGTCTAAGTTTGTAAACAAATTCTGAATAAAATAAATTTACTGGAGCGTGCGCGTTGCAGTTACAGTAAAACGGGTAAAATGCATAATTATGTGTAATTAAATGTATACATAACAATATCAAACGTTATTTATCTTTAATTACTTTCGAATTTTCTAGCTTAAAAACTGTTAAATCTTTTGTTTCAAGAAATTCAAAATGGCCTTCGTCATTCACACCATAATATAAATTTGGTTTCAAATTACTAAAATTAAAAGAAATAGTAAAAATTCAGAAAATTTTAACAGAAAACTAGATTATTGACACATCCCTGGTAATAAGAAGTTCAGTGGGGCAAAGCATGTCATCTTTTTTATTGGTAGACGAACCGGAATCGGAAGTGGGCGGAATCTGCGTGTTTTTCAAATCAAATTTTTAAGTTAATTATAGTAACTATATATACAAAAATACATTAAAAAAAAACGTATTTAAACCTTGTAAATTAATGTAAGTGAAATAATATTTATAAAAATATTTGTTAAGTAATATTATTTGAGTAAATGAAGGCTTATTTAGAACCCATGAACTTGTTGCAAAATAATTATAATTCAAATTTTGGCGCTTCTGCGGCAACTTCCGTTTCGTCTAAAAGCATAATGGAGGGGGCCCCGAAATCTTCTGCGCATGTGTCGCGCTCGACATCCGATTGGTTGCTATTCGCGCGTAATTTGAAATGCATAATATTTTTTAGCATTTCAAATTGCGCGCGAAAAGCAACCAATCGGATGCCGAGCGCGACACATGCGCAGTAGAGTTCGGGGCCCGCGTTGGGAGCACTGTATAGCTGTCTCACTCTTTCTTGAGGATTTCTAGGTATAACTCAGTGGCCCGCCATGTTTTTCACCAAGTGGGGTGTGTAGAGAAGGCCGGGGTGAAATTCATCTCTCGGGATATGCAGGTATGTTAAATTGAAAGAAATTTTGTATCTTTCGTCTAGACAAGTGATTAGGATGTTGTTTATTTGTGAATCATAGGCGATGCAAACTGTGATACAATTTCGTTTCGCAACGTCACGCGCCCAACTCACTGATTTTAGACTATGGCTGTGACATGAACATGACTCACGGGAAACAACGCAATCAGCAAGGTTATTTGCATTATGCAGCTGTCGATTTTTCAATATAGCACCCACAGGATTTCATTGTTCCGATAATTTTATTTATTTTAATTTTCTCCAGTCTATTTAGATGACCCAAAATAGTCAATAATGAATCAGATTGTTGACGTAAGAGCCAGAAGAGTGACGCGATAACTGTTAAGATTTCTCTAGTTCTAGAATCTAACCATTGCATTTTGGTAATCATAGGTCCGATTTCTGATAGTCGCCCACGAGACTTTCACCAGCCTTGGTGCATTTCGTCGTTTTTGGAAGTGAACCAGAAGTTTCATGTGCCAGATTAAAGTTGGGTTTTTGAGTTTTGTTAATGTTTTGGTTTGACGTGTCAGTGACCGAACCGATGTGTTTAGTTATTGGTATACCAGGTGCAATTAATTAAAATGAAGATTGAGTAAAATTAATGACAAATTTTATCATCACTTATTTCTGGATATTGATTTCGCTTATTTGGTAATGAAAAATTGTAGTTTGTTGGTTGGAAGACGTTATTTTTATGTGAGATACCTAAAATCGATCGTTCTGGAATAATTCTGATGTAAAAACAAAAGCTAAAAATATTTTTTACAGTTTCTTAATGAAACTCTTGCAATTATACCGTTTTGTGTTGTTATTTTTATTATTTATAAATGATGAAGAAATGCGATTCAGATAAGGAGAAAATTTAGACCTATTATGTCATCGATAGAAAAAGATTTATTACAATTTACTTTTTTTTTAATTAAAAAATTGACAGCTCAATCATTTTAAGCTCGAGATATTCAAAATGGAATAATTCTAATTTTTAAGTGTTAAAAAATGAAAAATTAAAGCTCATCGTTAAGAAACTTTTAAAAATACACAATTTCAATACTAAATCTTTGATATTTTCTTAAGTTTACCGTTTAAAAATTAGAATATCTTCCCTTCGTGATGTAATCCATAGCAAAAAGTGTTATACTGTAAAATCTTTCATAATTTTAAATTGTTACATGCTCAATATTAAACTAACCCTTGCATGCATCCGGCTTAAAATTTTACAACTTTACATGCTTTCCAATTCCCAAATTGTTCAATTCTGGATATTACAATTTCTTTACCTGGTAACACGATCCTGGTAATAAAGAAGTGGATTTAATAATTTAATTTAATAAAAGAGAACTCTTTCACAACATAATAGATAAAATCGATGATTCTGGAATTAAAGCTTAACAAGTGTTAAGCTTTTGCATAATGGCATAACTTTTGCAATTCTTCAATTTTATCTCATGATATTTTGATTAAAACTGATGATGAAATGCAGTTGCGATAAGGGGAAAAATTGTATTAGATTACGTCATCAGTAGAAAAATATTCATTGCAATTTATTTCACTTTGCTGGTAGTGTTTTATTGGAAATTGAATTGTTTAATAATTAACTGCATTTTTCCAAATTTTATCGTATTTGGTCAAAGAAATTCCTCTTGTTTTTCAAATTTTTTAAAAGTCTTAATGTATCAAATATTTCATTTAAACAATTTATTATATTTTCTTGTACTATTTCTTAGAATGAAATTGAATTTCAATTAATAATTAAATTTAATTCTGTTGCAGAGTCAAAATGGGAAGGAGACAATATTGCCTATCCCACTCTAAGGCCTGTCATCCTTGCAACGACCACACATCCACCACTCGTGTACCTGAACCCGACATCTAATTCTATAAAAGAAACAAAATTCTAAATAAAACTGTTACATCTACTCAAAATCAACGAAAAAATAATAGTTGTAGCAATATCAATCGGACAGGGACTTGGAGGTGGATCTATTATAGCGAAGAAATCATATTAGAAGGAACAGAAATTCAAATTAACAAATTGGTAATTTCAATTTTCATACTCTTTATCATAATTTTATTTTCATAGACTGATTTTTGACTTACCCTTGGAATTTATTAGACTAATAACTTCGTAAATTACTTAATTCTGTGAAGGATTGATAAATATGGTTCCTCAATTTTTTATTTAAATGAAGCATTTGATATATGACCAAGTAAAGTCAAATGTGTCACAAATATCACAAATTCTAAGTAATTATACAATTATATGTTTATAACACATTTAAAATTGAAGTATAACTTCTAATTGGCATTTTATAAATTGCACAGGGATTAAAGAGTAAAAAATTCTATACAAAGTGTTTAAAAAACAATTTTTAAAATTGCATGGTTTAAAATTCAAATGATTATTAAATTGAAAATATTGTGGATAGAAGAGAGGATGATCACCCCGGAGGTAGCGAAGATCGCGGGAGTTTGCGGGTTTAGGAGGGCATTCCTGAAGAGGGAATGAGGAATCCAGGGCTGCATCTCGTCGGGATCGCGGCGTCCCCTGGAGGAGGTGGTGTCTTCGGTACCAAGGCCGAGGAGGAGTTGCGCCAGTGGCTGGACACACGCTTGGACGAATTGGGAATTGACCCAGTCGCGTACTCGCGGTTCGTTCTCAGCCTTTTGCGCCACCCCGACTCGGCCCTTACTCCTCCGGGAGAAGTAGTTGGTACTGGAAATAAAGGAAGAGGACGCCGTGCCCGCACACGGCCCAGAACAAGGCTGCCGCTTCAAGGGGACAGGGAGCAAAGGCGAGCTGTTGTACAATGCCTTACGAGTGCGGCTGACCAGGTCATTATCTCGACTTTACCACTACTCAAATCGTATTCTCTATAAATTGAGTCAATCATACTAACGTTTTAAACTTTTCCCAATTTACAGAAGTGTGGAGTAGAGTCTCTAGTCGACGAGCTGTGCGCTAAATTGCGAGATTTAGAAGGAGGCGCTTCAAAAAATGAGACCGAGGATCATAAAGAAGAAGGTGAACCGAAACCTTCCTTAGAAACTCTTACTCCACAGGACAGGGCTCTCAGATATTACGCAGCATTTCCGGCCTTACAACCTGCCACCCCAAAGAAATTCCCGCACAGAAAAGACAAAAACTTGGGCACCAATAACATCATTAATAATAACAACAGCAACAATAATAGAAACGGTGTTCTTGGAAACAGTAACAATAAAAATAACAAGAATCGTCAGAAGAAAACAAAGATGTCGATTGTGAGTATCTTAACTTCAATTTGTTTTATGTAATTCCTAATTTACAATTGGAACATATTCACAAATAACTCTGTTTTTGCAGACTATCCAGGCCCACCATGAAGGAGAGAAGGAAGGATTTGGATTTGCCAAATCCATGGAACGCGAAAGAGAAAGAGAAAAGGAACAAGAACTTGAGCTGGACAGACTTCGACTTGCGCAATTGAAAGCTAAGTTTGATGAAACTCTGGAGGCTTTATGGGACACAGGATCAGGCAATTCGCAGGGCACAGATTCAATTTGGGCAGCACCTTCGCTTTCAATTCCCTCGAAGCCTCTTTGGCCTACTGATGCCAATGAGACTCCCTTTATCGTTTCTACTTCTAAAAGCGAACACGTGGTGGACACACCGTTTCAGGAATCTATCGTTGACGACTCACCGCTTATTCCCTGGGACCTTGATTTAGTTGGCACTAAGGACTGTTCTGATGAAACCGGCAACAAAAATAACACACGTGAGTTTCTCACTGTCAATTCAATCCATACACCGACTTTAATATACTCCCAATTTTATATACTTCTAATCGAGATGGGCAAATGTAGAAGAAAAATAACCAGCCCGAATGACATTGAAGGTTTAGTTTACTTGATTCAACACTAATACTTAATATGCTGTTTTTTTTTTTTTTAGCAAATTGCTACCTTTTCAATGTTGGATTAAATAAAAATTAACATTTAATTTGAATTCCTTGAAAAATTGAAGGTTTTTGAATTTTCTTGGGAGCAAAGTAATGGATTTAACACCTCCATTATTCAATTTAAAAAAAAAATGAATATCATTTTTGACTAGTAGTAGCTATTTTAATAAACATTAATAATAATGAATGTCTTCAATCTGCTTGCAGAATACAACGTAACTTGGTCTGAAACATTGGATGGATCGTGGTGCTGGAGAAGTCTTGATAAAGATTCGACTACTATGGCCCACAGTCCATCAAATGGCGATGTCTTTCCGGTTGTTGCGTGTAAAAGTACCGATACAGTTACCAAGGAGGCTCGCTTCGCCCAGAAGGTAAACAGCCTTCAGGAACCTGACGAAGATTTGCTGACTTCTGCTCGAACTCACTTTCGTCCAATCAGAGATGATGGTCACTGGGCTGATGGAACAACATTTCCTGTGAACGATACCGTCGAACGAGTTGCTTATCGGAGATCCGAGTCTGGAAATTTGCTCTATCTTCCGGGAGGCGAAAGTCCTTACATGGAATATCGAGAGGGTGATACGCCAGCTTCATCGTCAGTTTCTACTAATCTCACTCTCAAATTTAGAGTGAGACAGTGCGACAAGTGTATTCAGACGGAGCCAATACGATCGCCGGTTAAACGCAGAATCCTGTCGGAGGAAGATCGCTTTTATTATTCCTCGGCCGAAACTGAAGAAACTGCAACACAAGAGATTGAAGATACGGAAAAAGATTGCTTCTTTCTGGAACAACTTGGATGGGCCCAGCCCACTTTGCTCTTGCACAACGAGAGAAAAAGGTAATTGAATTTTATTTATTTTTTTTTATTTATGATTTTAAACTTATTAGAGCTTTTTGAATTTGTAGTTAAATTACATATCATTGTTATAAGTATTTCTTTGAGAATATCTTTTTTCGATTAAAGTAAATCCGCCTAAGCATTTTACTGACATTTTACTGACATTTAGATAGGTTCGTAACTTCGAGTAAAATCTAAAATTCTAAATGTTAAAGTAAGAAATTAAAATGAGAAGGTACATTAAATTAAAGATAGAATTTATTCACTGATGAATAATTCCATTAAATTTAATTGTAATCCTTTCAAATTATGGAGCTTTTCCAATCTCGAGTATTCAAATTTCAGTTCTTTAAAGCTTCCAGCGCTTCCATTTAATCTTGTAATACTTCTGACATTGGAAAGGATTAGAATTTGAATTATATGAAAGTTTAAAGGGACTTGGAATGAAACATTAATGCATAATGTTTTACCCTTGAAATCCCTGCAAATTAAATCCAGACTAAATAGAGGAATGTTGTTTAAAAGACAAAACAAAATTAAAGAACACTTGAAAGTCTTTTAGAATTTCTGTTGATTTTGAGATTAAATTTCGGCGAGGGACGTTTCTACTATACAAATTAAATTGATTTAATTGTAAATTTAAAAATGTTGATTTTGAAGCGTTATAACAAAGATTTTATTTTTTGTTAAAAGGAGACACAGTAGCAGCTTCAGATATCGGCCGCTGGCAGCGTTGCGTCCGTTGACTTTATAAAAAAGCAAATTTTGCAGAAGATACGTGACCGGCAAATTATGTTTTAGCTATATATTTGTCGAAATGTAGACAAAGAATACAAAACTGTAATATTTGGCATGGGGGTCCTCTTGGCATGTGGAATTTGTTATGCATGAATCCAAGATGGCACTGTTATCTCCCTTGCCACCTATAGGCAACAGTTATTAAAGCAAAACAAGTCAAACACAAGGATGCGAAGAAACTTGTAACAATACAGTTTATTTAGATGGTTTAATTATCATTAACCTTTTGTCGAGAGAAAAAAAGTAAAAGAAAAGTAAAAAAAGTGTATACCTGATGCCTCGTTCGATGATAATGCAATCATCGACAAATTAGTAAGAGTGATTTCCAATTTATTCGTTATATATATTGTTGACGATTTTTTTCATCGTTTTGCTTTTAAAAAAACGTGAAATTCACTCGCCGTTGTTCGGTAGGATATTATTACACATGTATTTTATGCCGTTTTTATCCCCGTTTGGCACTCCAGAATTGCAAAAGTTATGGCAAGCCAAGAATTCATGCGCAGAATAATGATAATAACGATAATATTATTAAAGAAAAAGGTTGATTTTCACAAAATTGATAATGGAGAACGTACAAAAAAATATTGAAAAGTAGCGAAAGGTCAATTGATTTGATCTTTTGCAAGCTGCACTCAAAACTATTCTATTTCCTTGTTATTTTCTGTAATTATTAATGAATTATCGTAATCGTATTTCCCATTATATTTTAACTCCTTAGAAGTTTAACACCCTCCTTAATCCCAGGCTCCTGATATCCTTATGCTTCCCTCACGAATCCCTTAAAAAAAAACAAGTAAGTCAAAAAACATACGTGTATACAGAAACAATGTATTTGTGAAGTGCATACCTCAGAGGAGGTGAAAAGGAGTCACTGGATGATAAAATCTTTTTATTGAAATAAGTCAAGATATCTTGATATTTATATCTTGATGATATAAATATAGCGGAAATAGGAAACGTGAAGGATGTAATAAAGCGAAAGTTTTTAACTCTGAGCAAAAAAATGTACACGTTGCAAGTGACCAAATAAAGGCAATGCAGACACTACAATTTCCGTTTTCATTTATTATTCCTAAACATCCAGTAGATTGTCTTAGGTTTAGTTTTAATTATAAGGCAAAAACCATATCTGGGTTGAAAAAGGTAAATTAAATTTTTAAAACTTAAATAATCTTTAAAATTAAAAAATGTATTTTAAAGTTAGTTTAAAAATTCAAAAGACTAAGAGAAAAAACAAAAACTTTGGAAATATTCGCACCGTAATTGAATAGGTTCTTAATTAAATTCTTGTAATTAACACATTACTTTATTTTTTTACACAACATCCAAATACACGTTTAAACAAGTACACATTAAAATCAAATCGTCTTATTTGCAGAATTCATCAGTGCAAAAAAAAATTAAAATAGGCGTTTGATCTTTTTGTGAATAATTTGAAGAATTTTCTGAGTTAGTATCTTGTTATCTATAATATTACGTATAAATTTTTCTGTTTCTGAGCAACAAACTCGGTCGCTATTTCCTTTCCTTTTATTTTGTCAAAAACAATCAACTCCGTTAAAAATTTTATATTATACATATATTGAATTCGTAAAAACGATTTCTATTTCTTTTATTCTAAAAAATATATACTTCTTTTGCTGATATTTTGAGGGTTCTAAATTCTATAGTCGTTCTATAGTTATTTTTATAGTCTTTGCTGGGTAATTTTCATTACTTCATAATAGAAAACTAATATTTGAGTTTTCACTGAAAACACGAAATAAAATTGACTACTAGGGAATATTATCTACATCCTACAATCGAGAAGAATGTTTCACTTTCATTTATCATTCGCTAACTATAATAACATTATCTAAAACAATTTTCATAAATAATACATTATATTTAACGGTTTGTTTCAGATAGAAATTTGTGGACTTTATTTAAGCTTATGTTTTCCCTGTGGTATTTTTACGGGCTTTTAATTATTTATATATCATCATTATCTTAAATCTACTATTTTCACATTTTGCATTAATGAGCCTTTTTTAAAAACAAAACACGCCACAAAATCGGTGAAAAAATAATGTATATATCTACAGTTTTTAATTAATTGTAAAATACAGAATGACTCAAGTTTTTAAAACTCATGTCATACTGTATTTTACGAACACACGTGCTTTGAGAAATTAAACTCTATCAAATCTTTTCAACCACTATTTTTTAAATGGACAGAGGATTACAAAGATGCGTGTATTGAGCATTTTTAATTTAATAAGGCTACTTCTAGGCTTTTCCTGAATGTTCTAAATTATATAAAAGTTTTAAAAATCTAAAAACTTCCTTTCAAATTTAATTCTCAAGAATAAAACAACATAAGACATAAACACTATAGCATAAAATAACTACATAACATACTGCTTATCTTATAGACATATACAAGCCACACAAAATACCTCCTTTATAAATTCTACTTTCTGATACTTTTCGGGTGTTTAAAATTTATTAAACCTTTGTTGATAAGTAAAAAATTAGTAAAGACTAATCTTATTTACCACTAAATAAATTGGCCTTATGCTTATCATAGCCACTTTTTAATTCTCAATTATCGTAATTTATTTCATCACCTAACTAAGGTTTTAATTATGATTACGCTCGCGTAGTGATGATAAGAATTTATGCCTTCCATTTTTTTTAGCGATTAAATCGAATAAAACGTAAAATGAAAGAATATGATGCTTTTTCGATAGAAAAATAATTTTTCTAATCCAAAAGTTTAGATTTTCAAAACCTAATCCATTTGGCTAATTTTTTGAATTTGAGAAGTTTATTCTTCAAATTTTAATTCCGATTCTTCTGTAAAAAGGGTTGACAAAGCTTTACATAAAAAAGATGCATGTAAAGTAACCCAAGAATAGCACAAATCTTGAAATATTAATTACCTTCAACCTTTCTTGAAGAGTAGGAAATAAAATTTTTATTTTTAAAGAGTGACTTTTAACTGTCGATTTTGCATAACTCGTGATGATCGATTTGTATACGAATAGGCGCATCTCCCAATATATAAGACGCCCTAAATAATCGCGTTTCTATTTCCTATTCGAAGTCGATAATCAATTATGATATCGGATCTGATAGAATTTTAGTTTCCTGAACGCAAAGCATTGGCTTTCACGGGTCACGAGCTTTTTTCAATTCGATGCCCTACTTGCAGCCCAATTCGAATTAAAATCTTGATCTGAATCGGGTAGGAAGCTGCAAAGCTTGCGTGGGAGCTGGCCGCAAGTTGAATACGATTGGCTTTACGGCATCTGCAGGCTTGATTTTTGCATCTAGATCGGCAACAGCATCTTTGGTGTTCACTTTGGGACGACATCGATAATAATAAAACTCCATCATCAAAGTGACACAAGCCATACTAATGCCTACAAAGATAACGATAAAAATCCCGCCGATATTATGAATGCTGATTCCGTCGTTTTGATCGCTATCCTTGCCACAACTCTTCTTTTCCTTGTTCTGATTCCACCACGTGTCCTTCAACTTTTCCAATTTTCTCTTGTTCAGCAAGTCCAAAATTCTGTAAAAACCGTTTATTAATCTATTTTTCTTCAAGATTCATACTCTCAGCAGACTTATACAGAATAATAAATATTGTTTCTAAACTTTGAATCAATTTTTCTAGTTTAAAAAATTCGACTGACATATTTCTAAATTTTTGGGTTCAGTTTTCGAATTTCAAGCGATTGGCTGACTAAACCTGATTATATATACTGTCTGACCGGTACATCATTTTCTACTTATATGAGTTTTTAGGCAATTTTAGACAATTGAAAGGTTTGCTTTAAAGACTGGTAATTTTTAAGAAATGTTTGTGGCTAAACGGTGAAATACGTGTTCCTTTATTTCATTTTATAAGACATTCTAGAATATCTGAATACCAATTTATTCTGAAACCATGACCTAGTTTTTTTCTGAAATTTTCCTTGCTTTCAAATGAAATCCGTCTTTAAGGTTTTATCTTGCTTTATAGATCTTCTTAGGACAAATCGGATTGTTAGGAATATTTATATTTATTTATTTTCTTAATTAGACAGAATGGATTAAATATGATTTAAATTTTCTCTTCCAGAATGTAAAAAAAAAATCAGAACTGCGCTTTGCTTCAATCAATTTGAATAACTAAAAATTAAAGTGACTCAACGAGTTAATTTTTTCGAGAGACTAATTCAATTTCATACATTTCTCTTTAATCAACAAATACGGTAATTAAACCAAATATTATTGTAAAATTAAGTTAAAAATGAAGCACATTTTAACTTCATTTAAAGCAGGATTTTCTGCCTCAGTTGAACTTTCTGTCCTGTCAAATTTTTGAAGCTGAGAGATCTGAATCTTTGCCAACTCTTTAAAGAAGGGAATTTATACGCTTAGCCTAGCTAAAGCTGGGCTAAGCGTGTAGCACTTTCCTACTTCTGTTATAAATCACATAAATAATAATGAATATTTTTGAATTTTAAGCTAATTTTCAAGATCTTGGCTGACTAAAACTTGTTATATCTACTGTCTGACCAACTACAGCTTTTCTTCTTATATTCCAAGTTTCAAAAAGAATAATAAGAATTTTTACAAAAAAAATATGATTAAGTTTTATTTAACAATTCATGCTGCTTTGCATTTTTTACGATCTTGTAGGTAATGATTTATAACTTTATCAGAATGCTAGGAATGGATGGCATCTTCAATATCTGAATTGAAGATGCCTCAGATATTATTGATCTTCATTAGAGCATAATTTATTACACCTATTTATTAATAAGCTCTTAGAAAAAAGTCTAATGCATTTCTAACTAATTAGTTTAACTAATTTAGCCTAGCTAATTTCCAATAAAAAATTAGTATTTTTAGGGTACAATTACCAAATAGATTAGAATATAAGTCAGAAATCATTTTTTTTTTAAATTTCCTTGATAATCATTTTGATTTTTATATAATTATATACTTACGCATTGTTGAACTGATCTTTTAGAGGTGATCCCCGTTGAACGGCGATAGCGTAAGGTTTTCGTGAAAATTCCTCGCCTACCATTTTCAAGTCGCAATTCGTGAACGTCAGGTATTTAATATCCGTGGCATCTCCAATTAAAGCAAATTCGTTAGTCGTGTTAACTTTTCTTACTCTGTCTATAGCTTCTTGCAGAGTTTTCGGGAATTTGGCTTCTTTCATCGTCTGAAACATTTTCGTGTACTTGTCGCTGACGGGATAGTCCCAAACCGCTAGCTTTGATCTTTCCAAGTCACTAAGACTATCGTTTAGACTCATGTCCTTCCAAATCCTAAATACAGAAAAATAAAAACTAAAAATTGAGTTATATTGCAGAATAAATCGTCAATATTTCCAGTTAGAGTATCGGAGACTTCCATGGTAAAGGACTCAAAGTCGAAGCTTTAAAATCCCATACACAAAATTTTTGTTTCATAATAATGAGCTAAAAAAAATCTTGGCCGACTATAGCTAGCTATACCTACTGCCTGCCTGATAACGCCTTATCTACTTTCATTCTAAGTCTAAGGTATTTAAGGTATTTTTCTGAACTTCGAGCCAATTTTTCTAGATTAAAAAGCTCGGCTGACTAAAACGGGCCATTTCCACTATCTGGCTGGTACGGAATTTTCTACTTGGATTTTTACCCTCATAAAGAATAATAAATGTTTTTAAACACCTGAGCTTATTTTTCTAATTTAAAGAGTTGAGCTAAACAAAATTGAACGTACCTATGTACTGATTAGCCAGAAATACATTCTTTACTTCTTTATTTTTAGTCTTAAGAATAAAAAAAAAATGTTGACATTGGATATTCTTATCTTTTTTTCTTTAACAGCATCTCCCCTTAATACTCGTGTTTTATTTTAGGAATATCTGTTGGTGTTTCTGTGATAATTCGGAAATTCGAACGAGAGCTTCTCAGGTTTATTTTTACCAGTAGATTTTATTCAGTAAACGTGACAAGAAACTTTTCTACGTTACTAATGCATTTACTCCTAAAGAGTGAGTTGTGGTGTTTACTTAACGTCACAGTCAACTCTGTCAAACCCTAGGGAGAATGAAAGTCGCCACGAAGAAATCGATTCCCATATACATTAAATACAATCAAATAAAAACGAAATAAAAATTTCGAATTAACGTTTTTCTGACTCCTTAAAATCAAATTAGTCTTATTTCTCAAAATTAAAAATTTGACCATAAATAGTAATTATAGAGTAATATTTGCAATAAGTTTTAAATACGTTTCATACAACTTTTAGCTTCTGAAAGCTTAGGAATTTGTCTGTGGTTAAAGGAGATTCTTGAAACGAACCATAGAAAAATCGATGAAAATTCGTTATTGATTTTCAATCCAAGAAACAGAAAGTTCAAACCAATTTAGGTCTGAGAAACATATCTTGTTTTTTATTTTCAAAGTGTCGCAAAACTGTTCATTCAAAGAAAAAGGTCTCTGAAATGTTTGACTTTTTAGATACTACAAGAAGACAATTTGTAAATTTCGAACAAAGTGAAGCCATTTTTTAATTTCATTTTAGATTTTTTCTTCACGTTCATATTACTCAGAAAATGGGAAGTGAAGAAGAAAGTATATCGACTTCACTTTCCAATTTACACGCATTCATACCGCAAAAGGGAAAAGTATTTTCCTTCGTCTATATTTCATTCCCATGAGAACTTCGACATAAATCCGGGATTTGTAAGATTTTTGCTCCACCATGTCGAATTTCTCAAAGGAAATAATATGCGTATTTTTTGCTTTCCAATCGAGGAAGAAAATACAAAAAAGCAAGCTTTTTTGAACCTATATTTATAACAGATAAAAGTAATTAATTATATATATGTAGATCTTATTGTCTCCAAAAGTAATTCTATCTATGATTTCAAAACATTCTTTACCTTATTATAATATTTATATTATTCGATTATGCAATGAAAAGCAGTAATGATCACATATCTAGTGGTAGATATAAAATAATAAAATAAAGTAATAAAATATTTGAACATTACTCTGCACTTTCTGTACTTCCCACTTTTCCAATAATTTTCAATGAGAAAAGAGTCGTTCATTCCAGAAAAATGTTTCATGTGTTTCTTTATTCATAGAAATAAAATTATTGATTTACGGTACTTTTATATTTTTCTTCAGTTTACAGTATTTAAAAATTCAACGTATTTCTATTTCGAAATAGAAATTTTAATGAGGTGTTTATTTTCATTTGTGTGTTAGTAATTTATAGTTATTATAAAGAATAATAACAAGAACTGAGTTAATACTTTTTACTTTTCAAATTGTCATTAATCTTGGATAATGGATTTCCAATATTAATATTTTATGAAACTAGAGCTATAAATACGTGATTATCTGATCGAATATGATAAAAGTGCGAATTAAATTAGCACATTGCGTGATTGGCGCACCCGGTCTATGTATAGGGTGGGATATATTCCCTCCTGCTGTTTTTGTTATGGAAATGAAGACTCTTCAGTTGATTCAGTCAGGAATATGCTACGGGTAATTTTAAACTTTACAGGTTTCGTTTTACACTTTAAAATATGCCCTTGTTGACAATAAAGTACATTTAAACAAAAAATTTTGTAAATGGAATTTATTCGGCTTTAAAAAAAATGATATATTACTACCCATGAAACCCGAAATTCACAAAAATTTGTCAAATATACCGCAAATTATCCAAGTCAGTTTTCTAGTTGAAATATTTAAATTGACAATACCTTGATATATTTTGTCCTGTTGAATTTGGCTTGGGAATCATTCTTTTAAAAAGACAAAAATTTATATATTTTAAATTTAATTACCAAAGAGAATAAACAATTTTTTAAAAATGGTTTTTAATAATGTTTTATTATATTCTGTGCCTAACTCGTATTCTCGACATAGTATTAGAAACTATTTAAACATATTTCTTATAGGCTTTCTTTATTACTTGACTGTTTATTAAAATTTTCTTCTCATATCCTCTATAAATCAATCTACTTTTCCACACAAACAAAAATAAAAAATTCTCAACTTACTCATAAAAGCGGTCTTCAATAGCAGACATTCTCGAGAAGTACGTGTAGGCATCAGAGTCTTCGATCACAGAATACTGAACTTTGTACTGTGCAGCAAGTTGTTCCAGCGACTCAATCGGAACCTCCAGTCTCGAAACGGTAAGATAAGCAGCCAAATTCGCCGTATAGGAAGCAATGATGATGAATCCAAAGAGCCACCAAGTTGCCGCTACCAATCTTCCGGATAGATTCTTCGGAGCTTCACCTCCACCTTGAGGGGTCAATGATGTCATGCAAAACCAGAGGCATTCCTTCAGGGTAAATTCCCTTCTCTCGACACTGTTCTTGTACTTTTCCTTGTTGTTTTGGTAACTGTAGGGCGAGAATTTATCAAAGATCCACATCAGGAAGCTCGTGAAGAAGTAGGCAGCCAAAATACAGAGCCATACGTCATCTTCCAAAACCGCGAGGAACTTGAAGAGTGAGGTCCTCGATCTCGATTTCAGCATCAGGATTGTAAATCCTACCAGGTCGTAATAAGGAACCGTGTAGTCAACAACATTTTTTCTTTCAGCCATAACTGCAAGTGCCCCGAGAGCGATGTCAGCTTTCTTGTCTTTGAGTTCCCTGATCATCCCATTCCAGTTTCCTTGTTCGTCCATGTAGCCATACTCCTTATCGTCTACTTCTCGGATCGTATACTCAAATCTGACGATTTCCCTGATTGCATTCAGAAGATCAATGCAGTATCCGGTCCACTCATCAGTTTCGTTATCGTACATAACGAATGGCTTCTTAAGAACCGTGACGACCTGGTAGGTCGCTACTGCCGAACGATTTAGCATGGTGGTTTCGTCGAAGACCTGTTCAGATGTGAGAAAGAAACATTTCGTTTATAGGAATCTTAGGATAAAAATGTTGTTTTTTACTGAGACGTAGTCATTGATGAAGAAGCTTTATCCGAAGAAGGTGATGACTCGGTAGACATAGTGTTTATGTTAGTACCGGTGTTGAAAAATGTAGGTCATACAGGATCGAAGGGAGAACTGCAAATGAGTAGGTGTGAATGTCGCCAGACTACAAAGCTAGCGATCGATAGGAGTGCGTGCGATTTGATAGGTGACAAAGAGAAAATATGTAATTTGTTGATTACTTACTTCCAAGGGTGAATCGATACCAGCTGACAACGTGGCGATCGGATCGTTTGATACAGGGTTTCCATTGGCGATGTTCATATTGCTGAGGGACATGTACACAGTTTTGTGCTCACTATTTTCCTTGACCCAGGAAAGACGTGCGTAGGTAGGGGTGAAGTCCGAGCTATTGGAGACTGCCTTCAACCTTGGGAGGAAGTTCAGGTTCCCGGTTGACGTGTTATTTCCTGAACAAATTGATTTGCATTATTCAAATCGATTATTTGCTTCATGTTGGGTTTTTGAAATTGATCTTATGAAATCTTTTAAAATTCAATATTGTTTGAAACAAACAATAAATTTTAAATTACTAAAAGCATGAATGGGATGTTAAGAAATGTCGAAAGTTAAAACTTTCGACATTTCTTATTTCATTATATGTATACTAAAAAATTAATTTCATCAAATCTCACCGACGTATTCATTGTAAGTGATCTGCACTCGTTTTTCAGGCCATTCTCCTGCATCAATGGCATTATCCCCATTACTGCAATTTGAGTGAGATCATAGTAGAAAGTAGAGCTTATCAGCGGCTTTGGTAGAAGTTTCTTTGTCATCAGTTCAGCCAGTTATTGCTCATTTTGAAGCTGTGGCTTTATCAGCATCAAAGAGATGTTCTTAGTCGCATAGAGGCGTGAACTCAGCCAGAGTATTCATGTACCAGGAATAGAATCTTCTAGTGTAATTCATCATTTCTGCGACTTCTAAGGCCATGGATACGGTTTCTTCGTTCCCAATATGAAAAAGTGGACAATGTCCAGGTCGCGAAGCCTTGTTATCTGATCCGTTGCTTTTACAAGGGTATCCTCGATGTCCATCATCACGTGTTGAGTTGGAACATTCAGGAGAAGAATCTTGTATTAGTGGTCCATTACGAAGAGGAATCACTTGATGATATAAATATAACGGAAATAGGAAACGTCATTGAATAGGTCCGCAATTAAATTTTTGCAGTTAAAACATTTACTTTATTTATTTCACAACATTCAAATACATGTTTAAACAAGTACACATTAAAATCAAATCGCCTCACTTGCAAAATTCATCGGTGCAAAAAAAAACATTAAAACAGGCGTTTGATCTTTTTGTGAATAATTTGAAGAATCTTCTGAGTTAGCAAACTTGAAATACTTCTGTATCTTGTTATCTATAATATTACGTATACATTTTTCTGTTTCTGAGCAACAAACATGGTTGCTACTTCCTTTTTAAAAACATATTGTCTACAGCAATTCTTTAAGACTGTAATTATAGTCTGAATTATATTTTGTCAAAAACTATCAACTCTCTTAAAACTTTATATTATACATATATTGAATTCGTAAAAACGATTTCTATTTTTTTTCTGAAAAATATATACTTCTTTTGCTGATATTTTGAGGATTCTACATTCTATAGTCGTTGTACATTTCATCACTTTGCTGGGTAATTTTTATTACTTCATAATAGAAAACTAATATTTGAATTTTCAATGAAAACACGAAATAAAATTGACTACTAGGGAATATTATCTACATCCTAATACAATCGAGTAGGATTTTTCACTTTCATTTATCATTCGCTAACTCTAATAACATTTATTAAAACAATTGTCATAAATATGTAATACATTATATTTAACGGTTTGTTTCATAGAAATTTGTAGACTTTGTTTAAGCTTATGTTTTTCCTGTGGTATTTTTACGCGCTTTTAATTATTTATATATCATCTTTATCTTAAATCTACTATTTTCACATTTTGCATTAATGAGCCTTTTTTTAAACCAAAAAAAAAAAAAAAAAACAACGCCATAAAATCGGAGAAAAAATAAAGTACACTATCTACAGTTTTTAATTAATTATAAAACACAGAATGACTCAAGTGTTTAAAACTCACGTCATACTGTATTTTAAGAACACGCGTGCTTTGAAAAATTAAACTCTTTCAACTCTTTTAAACCACTAATTTTTAAATTGACAGAGGATTACAAAGGTGCGTGTATTGAGCATTTTAAATTTAATATATGCCCGAATATATTCTAAAGTATATCAAAGTTTTAAAAATGTAAAAAATTCCTTTTAAATTTGATTCTCAAGAATATAAAAACATAAAACATAAGAAAGACATAAGATGTTACATTTTTTCTTTTCAATTTTAAATGACAGTAAATTTAAATTCAGATAGGAGAAAGTATTAAAATTTTCTAAAAACGAAATATATGTGCAACTTCAATATTTTGGCGAAGAATGTTACAATTTGTTAACTACGTATATTCATTTTCTAACTACTATTTATCTTAGATATATACAAGCCACACAAAATACCTCCTTTATAAATTCTACTTTCTGAAACTTTTCGAGTGTTTAAAATTGATCAAACCCTTGTTGACGAGAAAGTAGAAAATTAGTAAAGATTAATTTCATTTACTACTACATAAATTGGTCTTATGCTTATTGTAGCCACTTTTTAATTCTCAATTATCGTATATTATTTTATCACCTAACTAAGGTTTTTATTATAAATATGCTCGCGTAGTGATGATAGGAATTAATGTCTTACATTTTTTTATCGATTAAATCGAATAAAACGTAAAATAAAAGAATATGATGCCTTTTTGATAGTAAAATAATTTTTCAAATCCAAAAGTTTTGATTTTCAAAACCTAATCCATTTTGATAATTTATTTGAATTTGATGCATGTAAAGCAACCTAAGAATGGTACAAGTCTTGAAAAATTAATTACCTTTAACCTTTTTTGAAGAGTAGGAAGTAAAATTTTATTTTTAAAGAGTGACTTTTAAATGTGGATTTTACATAATTGGTGATGATTGATTTGTGGACGAGTAGGCGCATTTCGCAATATATAAGACGTCCGATATAATCGCTTTTATTTTTCCTATTCGAAGTTGATAATCAATTATGATAACGGGTCTGATAGGTTTTGAGTTTCCTGAACGCAAAGTATCGACTTTCACGGGTCAAGAGATTTTTTAAATTCGATGCCCTACTTGCAGCCAAATTTGAATTAAAATCTTGATCTGAATCGAGAAGGAAGCTGCAAAGCTTGCGTGGGAGCTGGCCGCAAGTTGAATACTACTGGTTTCACGGCATCTGTAGGCTTGATTTTTGCATCTGGATCGGCAGCAGTATCTTCGATGTTCACTTTGGGGCGATATCGATAATAATAATACTCGAACATCAAAGTGACACAAGCCAAACCAATCCCTACAAAGATAACGATAAAGACCCCGCCGATGTTTTGGATGCTGATTCCGTCGTTTTGATCGCTTTCCTTGCCACACCTCTTCCTTTCCTTGTTCTGATTCCACCACGTGTCCTTCATCTTTTCCAATTTTCTCTTGTTCAGCAAGACTAAAATTCTGTAAGAACCGTTTATTAATTTATTTTTCTTCAAGATTCATACTCTCGTCAGACTTATACAGAATAATAAACATTGTTTCTAAACTTTGAATCAATTTTTCTAATTTAAAAAGTTCGAGTTTTCAAATTAGATCTTAGACTTTCCAAGATCTTGGCTGACTAAAACTTGGTATATCTACTATCTGACCAGCTACAACTTTTCTTCTTCAATTCCAAGTCCCATAAAGAATAATAATAACTGATAATTTCTACATAATATATATATATATATGATTGTTATTTTATTTAGCAATTCATGATGCTTTGCATTTTGTACGATCTTGTAGGTAATGATTTATAACTTTATCAGAATGCTAGGAATGGATGGCATCTTCAATATCTGAATTGAAGATGCCTCAGAAATTTTTTATTCTCAACAGAGCTATCAAATATATTTGTCTACAAGCAAAGAACAATTTATTAAACCTATTTATTTACTGGTTTCCAATAGAAAATTAGTATTTTTAGGGTACAATTACCAAATAGACTAGAATATACGTCAGAAATAATTCTTTTTTTTTAATTTCCTTATAATGATTTTGATTTTTACATAATTCTATACTTACGCATTGTTGAACTGATCTTTTAGAGGTGATCCCTGTTGAACGGCGATAGCGTAAGGTTTTCGTGAAAATTCCTCGCCTACCATTTTCAAGTCGCAATTCGTGAACGTCAGGTATTTAATATCTGTGGCATCTCCAATTAAAGCAAATTCGTTAGTCGTGTTAACCTTTCTTACTCTGTCTACAGCTTCTTGCAGAGTTTTCGGGAATTTGGCTTCTTTCATCGTCTGGAACATTTTCGTATACTTGTCGCTGACGGGATAGTCCCAAACCGCTAGCTTTGATCTTTCCAAATCGCTAAGACTATCGTTCAGACTCATGTCCTTCCAAATCCTGAATACAGAAAAATTAAAAACAAACATTGAGTTATATTGTAGAATAAATCGACAATTTTTTCAATTAGAGTATCGGGGTTTTTCATGGCAAAATCACTAAAAGTTGAAACTTCAAAATCCATACTCAAAATTTCTGTTTCACAATAATCAGCTAAATAAAGGATTGGCTGACCATAGATAGCAATATCTACTGCCTGTCTGATAACACTTATCTACTTACATCCTAAGTCTGAGGTATTGAAGGTATTTTTCTGAACTTCGAGCCAATTTTTCTAGATTAAAGGGATCAGCTGACTAAAGCGGACCATTTCTACTGTCTGACTGGTACGGAATTTTCTACTTGGCTTTTTACTTTCATAAAGAAATGAATTCATTATTCATAAAGAATAATGAGTTCATCATTCATAAATAATAATGAGTTCATTTAAACAAAATATTTTTTAATTTGAATTTATTCAGCTTTAGAACAAATGAATTATTATAAAAAGTTATCAACTTACTCATAAAAGCGGTCTTCAATAGCAGACATTCTCGAGAAGTACGTGTGGGCCTCAGAGTCTTCGATCACAGAATACTGAACTTTGTACTGCGCAGTAAGTTGTTCCAGTGACTCAATCGGAACCTCCAGTCTCGAAACGGTGAGAAAAGCAGCCAAATTTGCCGTGTAGGAAGCAATGATGATGAATCCAAAGAGCCACCAAGTTGCCGCTACCAATCTTCCGGATAAATTCTTCGGAGCTTCACCTCCACCTTGAGGGGTCAATGATGTCATGCAAAACCAGAGGCATTCCTTCAGGGTAAATTGCCTTTTCTCAACACTGTTCTTGTACTTTTCCCTGTTGTTTTGGTAACTGTAGGGCGAGAATTTGTCAAAGACCCACATCAGGAAGCTCGTGAAGAAGTACGCAGCCAGAATACAGAGCCAGACGTCATCTTCCAAAACCGTGAGGAACTTGAAGAGTGAGGTCCTCGATTTCGATTTCAGCATGAGGATTGTAAGTCCCACCAGGTCGTAATAAGGAACCGTGTAGTCAACGACATTTTCTCTTTCAGCCATAACTGCAAGTGCCCCGAGAGCGATGTCAGCTTTCTTGTCTTTGAGTTCCTTGATCATCCCATTCCAGTTTCCTTGTTCGTCCATGTTGCCATACTCCTTGTCGTCTACTTCTCGAATCGTATACTCAAATTTAACGGTATTCCTGATTGCATTCAGAAGATCAATGCAGTATCCGGTCCACTCGCCAGTTTCGTTATCGTACATAACGAATGGCTTCTTAAGAACCGTGACGACCCGGTAGCTCGTTACTGCCGTGTAATTGTGCATTGTGGTTTCGTCGAAGACCTTTTCAAATGCGAGAAAGAAACAGTTCGTTGATAGGAATCTTAAGATAAAAATGTATTGTTTGTTTACTGAGACGTAGTCACTGATGAAGAAGCTTTATACGAAGGTGACGACTCGGTAGACATAGTGTTTATGTTAATACCGGTGGTGAAAAATGTAGGTCACACAGGATCGAAGGGAGAACTGTAAATGAGTAGGTGTGAATGTCGCCAGTCAAAAAAGCTAGCGATCGATAGGTGTGCATGCGATTTGATAGGTGTCAAAGAGAAAGTATGTAATTCGTTCATTACTCACTTCCAAGGGTGAATCAATACCAGCTGACCACGTGGCAATCGGATCGTTTGATATGGGGTTTCCATTGGCGATGCTCATAATGCTGAGGGACATGTCGTACACAGTTTTGTGCTCACCATTTTTCTTACCCCAGGAAAAACCTGCGTAGCTAGGAGTGAAATCCGTGCTATTGGTCACTGCCTTCAACCTTGGAAGGAGGTTCAGGTTCCTGACTGGTGTGTTATTTCCTAAACAAATTGATTAGCATTCATTAAATCGACTATTTACCTCAAGTTGGGTTGTTGAAACGCTTAATGAATAATAAACAATAAATTATAAATTACTAAAAGCATGGGTGGAATGTTAAGAAATGTCTAAAGCTTTACATTATATATATACTAAAAAATGAATTTCATCAGATCTCACCGACGTATTCATTGCAGGTGATCTGCACTCGTTTTTCAGGCCATTCTCCTGCATCAATGGCAGCCTTCATCCCCATTACTGCAATTCGAGTGAGATCATAGTAGAAGGCAGAGCTTATCAGCGGCTTCGGTAAAAGTCCTTTTGTCGTCAGTTCAGCCAGTTGTTGTTCATTTTGAAGCTGTGGCTTTATCAGCATGAAAGAGATGTTCTTACAGTCGCATTGAGGCGCGAACTCATCTAGAGTAATCATGTACCAGGAATAGAATCTTCCAGTGTAATTCATCGTTTCTGCGACTTGTAAAGCCATGGATATGGTCTCTTCGTTTCCCAGGATGAAGAAGTGGACAATGTCCAGGTCGCGAAGTCTTGTTATCTGATCCGTGGCTTTTTCAAAAGTATCCTCGAGGTCGACCATCACGTGTCGAGTTGGAACATTTAGGAGAAGACTCTTGTATTTGTGATCCATTACAAAGTCACTGTTGAAGAGGATCATTGCGTTACTTACGTTCGTTGTTAAACAGAGCTGTCTGATAACTTCAGGTGCCAAATCGGCTGGAGGCATCACTTGGATTAGGTATCCCAATTGATCGTCAGTGAGGTCTCTCCAACGTCTTAAGATGAACAATATTTTTTCAAAATGTATTAGGAATTTTAGATAATTTTTTAGAAAGGATTATAAAAACTCCTATTATTAAGTACTCTAAAAAATTGTTTTTTTTATGTAATTGTTTTTTTAACAAAGGATTTGTGCCAGAAGAGTTTTTAAATGAGTCTTTGGAAAAGTTATTTCAAAACCGCGCAGTTCCTTTGTGTAAAATACGTAAAATGAAGCTGGAACAGCTGAAGAAGACAAAAGGAGGACAAAGAGAGGACAAAAAATTGCAAAGTGTGTGAATATGTTCACTCAGGAATAACTGAAAGAAAAATCGAACAAACACGTGACAAATAATATCTTTGTAGTGTATTGAGCAAGTTATTTTTTTATATTTCTGTAATAATGTGCTTTTTTGGCAGCTTTTTATAGACTAGTATGAATATTATTTCAAAAATGAAAATATACAATTGAAGATACCTTAGATCACCCTCCTGGCCAAATTCTCCAGAGACAGTTGGCAAACCCAGAGCAGCAGTGACAGCGTTAACAGTTTCAGTTGACAAACCCGAAGTGGTGGTATCGAGTACCAAATCTGGGATTTTTGATCCTTGAAGAGAAGACTCCCACGTCCCGCACATCCGTGCGAGAGATTCCTCAGGATCTGAACCGTTTATTTGGACCACATAGACCTCTCCGAGGTAATCGGGATACTTGTCCTTCAGCATTTTCAGAGAATTCGTCACGCTTTTATTAGCCACGTCATTTTCCTCATTGTTGATGACAACTATAAACAATCAAAAAGATAAATATGAATATTTCGAGGCATTATTCTTTTACTCTGAGCAATATTTGCGTAACCGAAGCAAACAAATCCTAAGTATCAAATTAAATTTTTAAAATACCTTTTCTTTCGTTATTGTAAGCTGAAATCAAGATTAATGAATTGGTTTAATATGTCATAAATAATCTAATAATAAAATTAAACTTAATAAAAATATATACCAATAAATATATATACACATTTAAAGATTATAGTTTGCTCAAAATATGTCCTGGAAGCAGTCGAACGAAATGATTGATCTGATCAGATAATTGTGTTCCAATGAAGCTCGTAAAGCTCTCAATTCGAAATCTACTCAGAAAAGGACGAAAGAGCAATAAACTTGGCAAATCCATAGGTACTACTAGATCATTATTCCAAGAGATAAAATAAAGTTTCTGTCTTCATGGATACGAATTACATATTACAATATGTAACGAAATACATATTTTCTTATGTTCTAAAGAATTATTAGATTTTGAGAAACCGCCAGATAAAAATGAGAAAATAACTCATAATAGAAAAGATAATGACGCACACGCGATGTAAGATTTTTTTTTTGGATTTTCCAATTACCTTTCGAATTTATTTTGAGAAGATTCGCTTGAATATTGGAAAATCAATATTTTCACTACCAATATTTGGATGAAATTTGTTCAAGGCTGACGGAAATTAAAAATCTTCTTTCTTTGCCTATTTTTCGTAGCGAGATTCAATTTATTAAGCTTTTTGAAAAAAAGCACTTCTATTTTAATTTAAAAAATTTCTAATCGTACACACATAATTTTATTCCTATTTTTATAAAAATGTTATTACAGCTCCTTTATATATTTTTCTTAATTCGGAGTGAATTCTATTCATTTCAAATTTTTATTTCAGTTTAAAGAAGAGGAAAACTTTGAGAACAAAGGAAAGGAGATTTAAGAATGTATTCCTGCTACCAGTGCCGGATTAAGCCAGCGCGGGGCCCGTAGCAAATTATATCAAGAGGCCCTTGGTTTGCTTTAGGTTCTTAAGTTTAGGGTGTTAAATAAAACACAAATGTTAAAAATAAACTTTTCTGGATTTAATATGAGCAAATTTAGAGATAATACCATCCATATCGATTTCTCTAAGCAAATCATATTCTATATTCATCAAGATGAGATGATTTAGACGTTCTTGACTCATCGTATTCCTTAACTCATTTTTAACACGCTTTAATGTGATGGGTGCGCGGGGCCCTCTTATGCGCGGGGCCCGTAGCATTTGCTACTCTTGCTACGTGGCTAATCCGCCACTGCCTGCTACGTTACTAAGAATCCCGAAGCAAAATTATTTCCCCAGGCGATGTTGCTTGTGCAATCTCTCGTTTTATTTGACAAATACAAATTAATACAGAAAATAAAGGGTTGAAACAAAAAAGTAAATAGAAAATGTTCTTTTTTTTACACTTAATATAACAAACTTTGTATTGGGAAATATCGATACAAAAAATTCCTGTTGCAAGGATACTTTAATCGATTTTAAACACTCATTTTTTTAATCCCATCTGGTTGTTAAGTACTGCAATATTCGTATTTTGTTTTATATTATGCCATCTTCTATTTCGTTTTATATCTTCAATCTGATTTCTTTCTAATAGGCGTAATTTTCTTTTCCATTTCACCCTATTTACAAAGAGTTGAAAAGGAAAGAAAAACTTTGTAAAAAACTGAGAACTGAATTTAAATAAAATGTTTTTTATTCTTTCAAATTGCACACTTTGGAATATCACGAAAGTGGTATTTTTTTCAAAAAAAAAAAAAAAAAAAAACAGAATGAGCCGGACTTACTTTCAATAAGCTTTCCCTTCCCACATTTTCTTCTTTGCAAATTTTAAGAGCAGTTTCCTGTGTAAAATTCTTTTCAAAACTCCAGAATGTTATTTCTGCATTAATTTCGAAACCAAAAAATATTGAAAGTCAGGAAACTGTTGTTAAAATTTGTAGAAAAGAAAATATGACAAGGGAAAGCTTTTTGAAAGAAAAGGTCAGCTATTTTATTTATTTTTTTTTTTCTTTCATGTAAAGTAAGACCAGAAATACCATATAAACAAAGCAAGACTCGTCGTACTTACTTGCAATGAATATTAAATTACAAAAGACGACAATTTGCAATACCTGCAAGTAAAATGAAACCTCTCCAGTGCTTTGAATTCAGTGTTTCATTATAATGCATTTAATCCTATGAGATCAAATGAACTCGTAATACCCTTACGCTTTCTATGTCACTGAATCTTTTGATTTCAAACATACTGAAAATCAAGACTGTTGCTTTTCCTGCTTTTGATCTTTTGCTTAAGTACCAACTCTGTTTTCACTTTTAATAAAAAATGACTTTGTATTTAACCAGAATTAAAATTAACTTTTATTTTTATACGGTGTTTATTCAATTCAACATATACAGTTAAAAATTTAAGAAAAAATAACTCATCCTGTAGTACAAACGTATTTCAAACACAATACGATTTTTATTCTGTCCTCGTTTGTAAAAGAATATCGGAAAAAATATCTGTCTCGTTAGTTTCATTGAGTTTACTTTCTTTGAAGCTTTTTCCTTTGACCACTAATTTCAAAAATGCTGCTTCCGCACATGATTCATGATCGTTACTTTAAATTCTTTCGGTGCAAGCAACCCACAGTTTTACCTCGTAGAACGCGTAAAAGCAAACTTCCAACATTCGTATACTCAGCAGAATAATAATGAGCAGTGCGATTAGTCAACTTTCGCATTTTAGCATAAAATGTCCACTTGCGAAATATTTATGTTTCTCGAAATCATCTGCGAACTGTGGTCATACAGTTTCCAGTCTGACGATTTCAGTAGTACAAATCAACGTTCGTTCCGCCGAACAATTTATTCGAGAGTTTCGCTTTAAATGAATTTATTACGCACTAATTTCTATGAATTTAATTTGCAATAATTCACTAATTATGGAGAAAAAGCTATTATTCTTATTTGTTATTAATAAACATTTAAAAACATTTGGTACTTGCAATTTTTTCCTGGTGCAAAACGTTTTTATATTAAATTAAATATACTAATATTTAATTTAATATAAAAACGTAAATTATACATTATCAAGGTTATGTTGAAATGAAAATAACGTTTTTAACTTGTAGTTTAAAACTAATAAAGTATTGAGAAATGAGAGCACGAAAGCGCTCTATTTAATAGAGAATGTGACAGTGACATGGAACGTGACTTTTGTTCCAGAAAATTATTCACAAGATAATGTAGATTAAATTCGAGAATCGACGATTTTTCAAATTATATTTTCTGAAAATCCTGCATGATGTGAACTACTAAATTCTGTCATTCAAGTTAAATCGTTTAAAAACCTGACTTTCAATAACATAAAAAATGTATTAAATAACCAGGGTGGTTCCAAAAAAACAAGACACGCATTTTTTGAGAGATCGCTTAATGAAAGTGACCCAAACTCAGAGTGTAGTTCTTAAGTAATAAATAAAAGTGCAGTAATTAAAAACATTCTCACAGTGAAGAAGTAATTACTTTAATGATAAAATTGAGCTCCTTCATGACACTTGATTCTCCAGGAGTTCTTGGAGGAATTTTTTACAAAAATTATATTAGATAATGCAATTTTAAATATAAAGATCTAATACTGTAAAATATTAACATTTCTTCAAATCTTATTAATTTAAAAATATATATATACAGAGGTCTCCTGGAGATTTACAAATTCGAATTAGGATTTTTTAATAACAGGATCACGTACGGAGATTGACGGGCCTGGATTTGATTGATGAGGATTTGCCAGGCTGAGGCTGAGGTTTGGGTTGGCCCTGGACCAGATTTCCGGAAGACAAGAAAAGGCTGCAAATTACTGCAGCTAGCCTAAGGCGCCTCATCGGGCCGTTTGGCTTGGAAGCCACTCGCTCGCGTGTCGAAACGTACTTTGGCCGATAGTAAACAAAGAGACAAGCAACAGCCGCTGCTGTGAAATGTTGCTTTGAAAAAAGAACTGAAGGGTGGATGCAAGCTTTTTGCCCGGGTGATGCTTAGCCCATTCGTGTTTGTCCATTGGTTGCCGCGGGGATGACCCAATCAATTCCCGACAAGCGGCCGTATTTTCCCCTTTTTTCGAGACACTCCTATCCTTTTCTCGACCTTGTCGAGTTCTATATTTACACGATCAGAAATTGCCTCACACGCTCGCGCATTGGTGTGACACTCCCTACCACCCCATCGCAATCCTCCACCGACACCCAATAGAAGAAAAAGAAATAAAATAAAGTTCATTTTTGTTGAGCCTCACTTTTTTTCCGAAGGGCAGGTAACTGAGGGACAGTCGTTCCAGATAATGACTTCAGCTATTATCTCAGACTTCATACCTTTTCCATCTTTCATTAAAGTATTTAACTTTTGATTGATTGCAAAGGGATATTTAAAACAAGTTCGTTTCTGTAGCATATTTATTAGGAGTATATCTTTTGAATTTAAAATATACTTTTTTTTTCATTCACTGCTTTTTAGGTGAAAAATTATTCATATAATGGGGGAAAGATGATTATGTTGATGTAGCATATAAAAAGTTATCGCCTTAGAAAGAAAAAAGCGCGAAATTATGCAAGGTGAAAAAATGTACTTTCTCTTATTAGGTTCAGAGAGTATGGCCAAATATTTTATAAGGGAAGTTTGAAACTCAGTTCTTGAGAGTAAAATCATTTATGGAAATATTAGAATGTTAATACCCTTATGTTAATATTTACATATTTCAAAATTCAAGGAGTAAAACATGATTTAGTATATTCAGAAATTTTTATTCATAGATGTAATTTGAAAATTATAAAAAGGTAATAAACCCTGGAACTTTATACGTGAAAAATATTATTTGCATGACTGAAGAGTTACCAACACGAAAAGATTAAATTACTCACGAAAAAAAATATCTTGCGGAAACTCATTACCCGGATTGCCTACATATGATATTAATATCAACATATTCATAGAAAAATTATAAAATTTCCAATGACAATTTTATAGATTTTCTAATTAGTGATTCATGTAATATTGTTAGAAATTTTTTTATTCTATTACAGAATTTGTGGAGAAAACAAATTGAAGTTTTAAAAAATTTTAAATCTGCGAATGCTTCAGTTATAGTAAATCGTTACATCAAAGGTTCGAAAGCTTTTATATTTTGATGTTTAAGGTGATTTTGTTTTTATTTCTATTTCGAGAGATGGTAAGAACGACAAAGTACTAAAAGCAGTCCTTGTTAAGAACTATGTCAAGCTCTGATGTCTCCCGAATTTTGGCTTTCATTCAGCTGCTCTTTTTGAGCTTCAAGCGCCATTCAGCCTTAGAAAGCGACCAACTAGAATCTATCCGGCTTAAAGAAGTCCTTGGAGGGGATCCATTACCTTCAACGGTTTTCTTTGATTTTTCCTGTATTCAGAGACTAACACTGAAAACCCAATATAAAGATTCTGAACTTTCAAATACTGCACTTTTCAAGGTGACTCGTCTGGAAATAATAATTACACATTTCAAGTAATTTTCTTTCCCAACTCAATAATGCGGAAGAAATTAAAAAAATCATTTAGTGTCAATCGAATTCATGTAGGTTTTAACTTTTCATTTCGAATTGCTTTCCTTTGAATAAAAAAAAGTGCAAATCTTTTACCTTGACATTTCAAATAAAGAATTGCATATTTTTATTACAAGAAAATTGTAACATTGTATGTTACAATAATATTATGCCTGTAGGGAACTATGCCAGGGAAAGAATTTATATTTTCATCACCTGTTGAACTTTACCACGTGTCTCTGTAGTGCAAGTTTTATGACAGAAAACTTTCACATTTTTATGGTGATAACTTCTTCGAAGTAGGCAAGTAGGCCTCTTGGCTATTGAAAAAACTGTCCTTGAGGTACAATGTCAATGTTTTCAAAACGGATTATATATTTTAAATAATAAATTATAATAAATACGACATTTTTGATACTTTTTGGTGAATTTTCTAAACAGCCTATTTATGTGTAGTACATACCTAAAAATATTAATAATCTTGATTACTATCCAAATGAAAAATATAAAAACTTAACAGCTAGGAGGAAAAATGGTTTTAATAAATGTTGTGCCATTGAAAAATTGATGAACCTCTTTAGTACAAATTAAGTTCAGTAATGTGAGCATCATTCAGATGTTTATTCCGGAAATGTGGTGCATTGCAGAAAATCTTGTACATATATGTATTGAGTCAACAAGAAGTGCAGCTCAAGTATTCGAGCCAACGATAACCACGCGTGTATAATATTTTCTCTGTTATGTCTCCCTATGTAACAACCAGTATTCTATTTTTTTATATCCTCTACTTCTACTTCCTTCTTAATTTATTGCGAACAGGTTCTGAAAGAATGACTTTTCTTGGATTCTAGACTATAAGGGACCATAAAAATGAAGTAGTGAATATTTAGCTTGAAGAAATAGTTCACCGGGTGAACACTAAACACTAAAATCTAGTCGGTTATGAATTTAATATTCTAAATATTATAATTTTATTAAGCAAAAGATTCGACTTTTTTCCTTCGAAGAATAATTTTTCTGGTTGATAAAAAAGTTTTTGTCGCTAAGCTAAGATGGAAATGCAACTCTCAAAATAACCCAAGGGGTTCTATCAGTTTCCACAAGAAGAAAAGTTTGCTTGTCTGGGTTTATGTAACAAGAGACTAAACTTAACTATTTATCAGATAGACGTCGTATATGTGGAATGTCTCATGCATTTCCTCTCGAGAATATCACTATGTACATATCAAAATTAACTGCAGAGAACTGTATGTTAGTATACAAATGGCAGAATGTCAACATTTTCTTATTCATATTCAGCATGAATTAGACAGTGTGAGTTACAACTATAATATTATTGAAGGTGGGAGGATTTGAGTTTAAAGGGCATAAGTGAATTTTTAAACGTATTAAAGATAGAACTTGATTAAAATTGAGCAACTAAATTTAAAAGAAAGAAATCTTTATAATTGTTAATAATTTAAATGAATTGATAATAATACAAAAAATTACCAATTCTAAATGAAATTCCCGGGGTTTTCCCGGCCCGCTAGCTGGTTTTCATAAAAAATTTAAAAGCTCTCGAAGCCGTGAATTCTTCGCTAGCACATTTTCTCCCCTTCGTTTCTTTCAGTGCGAGGAAAATAAAGGAGCATTCCAATAAGAACGTTTTTGGTTCCATCTCGACACTGAGCTGCGAATATCTTTTACGATGGAGCATTCGTACAATTTTTTTTTATATTTTCTAAGCTTAATGAGAACAATACCACGAGTGCATGTGGTTAAGTAGACTCAAGAGCGAAAAACTATTTCCACTAAAGCTGCTAATTCATGAATCAAAGAAGGACTAGGAAAAATAAAATTGTGCTCATTAAGAAAAATTCTACGTAAATTAAAAAAAAATAATTAACAAAAAATAAATAAATTTACAATTTGATAATTTAAAAGTACTTTTATTTAAAAATTGAACAGTGATGGCTGAATCGAAAATATCTTGAAAGTGTCCTAACTTTCAGATTTCGTATCATGGAAATTCCTTAAACTTCATAAAACTTTTAAGATTATCGTAATTTGTGATATACAATTTGCATGTTTGCTGAGACTAGCGTGTTAATAGCAGGTACGACTTTGAAACTGCATCAATTAAGCTGACCTTCATAATTGCCTTACTTCAATTATTTGCCTGTGTTTAATTAAAGGCACATAACTTTTAATCAATTAAGGAATTTCAAGTCATTAATTAGCGACTGAGTTCTAATTGAATATTTTTAAGTGAGCAACTCGACTTTAAGATGGCATCAAAGATGCTAAAATAACGTATATATTATCTTCCAAGTTGCGTCATAATAACTTGCGTAATTCTGCGTTACATTTATTTGCATTTATTCAAAGCTTTGAAATAAATTACTCTTCACTTTAAAATTTATAACTAATCTAATTAATGAGTTTATAAGATAATATTCTCTTTTTAGAAATGATGTATGTATTCACGGTGTTAAATGTAATTGAAATCGCGGAAAAATACTGATATTTTTGAAGTGGCAGAAAATAATGCGAAATAAAAACTTTCATAGGAAAAGTTTCATCCCTGTCAGTCATTACATATTACAGAAGCTTAACCGGATACCTTATCTGCTTTTAAATGCATGAAAATTTCCATCTAGCTTTACAAAAAAATTCCATGCATTGGTGAGTAGATGCGTGTATCAAAATATGATTTACCTTATAAACGTGAGTTGCCGATTTCAAAGTATTAAAATTTTCTTTGTACAAGGAAATCCATATGTATTCTCACTGAAGCTTTCTAATATATTAAAAAAAAACAATATCATGTAAAATATCTCTCTACATTCTTCCTGATCTGAATAAAATATTAAATTTTAAAAAGAACTTGTATCCAGAAATTTTTAAATGTAAAACATGAAAGACACTTACATTTAAAAATTAAAAATTTTCATTAGTAAACATCCCGTCTATTTAATCATCATTTAGAATTCTCCACGAGTAATTTTCTAAATGTAGACTTCTATTTAATTTCAGCCTACTTGCAGCATAAATTGAATTTCGCTCCCCGGTCGACTAAAGCTATTCATCAAATCCTTCAGTCTGACAGTAACAATATTTCAGCTTTAAATTTTTTTTCTACTTTGAATTCTTTATATTAAAACCTTTCGACATATTCTGAAATATTAAAAAATGTCTATACCTCTTACAGTAACGAATAATAATGAAATATTTATATATCGCTAAATATTACTTAATCAAGAAGAATACAAAAAAAAATTTAGGAAAAAATGTAATTATCTACAAGAAACTCTTAAAGACTCATTTTGCAAGAGCAATTTTAAACTAATTTCGAATAATAACTATCTTAAGCAAAAACCTTCTCTATAACTTCTATTTTTCTTCCTCTTTTTAATTAAACATTTCCTGAAAACAATTTTCTAGAGAGCTGTCGACGACGTTTTAATGTCAAGGCTTTAATTACATTCGCAAAATTTAGGTTAGCAAGAAATTAAAGAAAAAAAAATCTGATCAATTGCAGTTGAGATAAAGTCGAATAAAAATGACTGCAAACGTTTCCGTGTAAAATGAATTCTAGTTTAACTGAACGAGAGTGGTTTTGTGGTGAGAGAGTTCGATTGATTTTTTTTTATCAATCGTCAATGGTTTTCAGTTTTTTTTTTATTGTATTTAACGCTAGTGATCGCTTTGAATTTTTTCGATCTAACAGACAAATATTTCGAGCAAATTAAATGCTATTCATGTAATTGCAGCAATTGCTAAACTTTAGATTGCAAAGGTATAAAGCGGCTTGGCGATTTGTTAATCAAAATTGGATGCGTATGCGCAAATAAAAATCATGTTTATCAAACATAAAGAACAATCATTCAAATATTATCTATATTTTTCTTTGTGAATGTTAATTGCAGAGAAAAGGAAAATTCTATGTAGAATGCTATTTTAATTCATAATGTTATGTTTTCAATACTTTTTCTATCAGTCAGTATTACAGATTAAAGGAAAATGCTTTATTTTTATGGAAGATGTTGATACTGAAAGAATTTAAACTTCCTTCGCTTTCATAATATCAAATTGAAATTAATTATTCTTTCAAATAAGAAAAATGGAATAATGCAGAGGAGTTTCCGTAAACTTCACGCTTTACAATTTTGCTACTCACTCGGTTTAAATTTAAACCGGTGGCAGTAGGATTTGTCGGTTTATCCTTTTTCGGGTTCGGGAGAGAATAATTAAATGGATTAATTAAACTGATGGTTGAAATTTCCCTGTTTTTAAACCTCTTTGAATAACAAAGAAGGTATTTCGTTGATCGAATGAAACAACTCGTCCAGCCAATTATCTTGGCGTGTGTTATTTTTTAAGCTTGTTCTTATTATACTCTATAAGCTCTAAGAATTCTAAAAATTGAATATTAAATTTCAAACGAAAATACTGATCAATTAGTTATATTTTCATAAAAAAAAAAAAATCATCTTGAAATAATTGGTCCATCTAAATCAGTTATTGTCAAAAAAATTAGCATAAACTTGTTCATGGGCATTATTTCTGTGATTCCACAATTGAAAATTCCACTGTTTAAAATTTAAAGAGTTGAAAGAAAAAAAAATGGGGTATATCATCCTCTAATTATTGCAATCTCAACTTAAATGCACCACACATCTTTACTTTTCAGATTCCGCGCGTATTGCATAAATTTTTAAAGCGGATTTAAGTATGGTTTTAATGAGAACAAAAATTTTGAAGGGTACTTCGGATATGAATTATCCACAGCCTCCGCGATAATTCAGTATGTGAATCTGCATGTGTGTAGGTTTAACCGCGCTTTCGGAATGAGATTGTGTGAGCTTTGTTGGATTCAGGATGGAATTGTGTACGAGCGTAGATATTGCTCACACACTTATCAAACACGTCAGGTGAATTCTCACTGTTCTGGGTATATCGACCATGCGAGACTGCGCGCATGCGGCTCTTGAGTTTGGAGATCTTTCAAAGCAAGACACATGAACGTCTCGTGTGTATAGCCTCGTTAACTTTTCAGTTTCCCCTTTTTTTTTAACGCATTTTATCCATCCAGTTGCATCAGAGTTAATGCACACAATGCCGTACCAAATTTTTATGCAAGTCCCAGAAGATCCGCAGTATTGCAAGTATAAAAGGAATTATTCAGTTGCAGAGTCAAGTTCTATAGAGTCATAATGTAGGAAATTAATGGAAAAAATAATTTATGGGGTTCTAACTAGGGCACTTTCTAGATAGCGCAATTTGGCCCAAATTCTGCCCGATCGAGCCCCGATCAAATCCATATTAAAATTCCTGCGAGGGACCTTAAAATTTCTAGCCTGTTCTCTCTTTTTACTTCAAGCAAGGCATTTAACTGACAGCATGTTCTGGAAATGTGATTTTTATTCAAATTTTGTTCTGTAATTTCAACCCTGTTTTTATCCTTATTCATTTGTGCAAACCGTCATAAATAGCGCTTTCAATTCAATAAATGCGAATATCCATGAGTAATCAGAATTTTTCACTCTTTATTCACGAGATTGTGGTCTAATGTATTCAAACTCTAATTCAATTCAAATTCTAGTGGCACGATTATGCAGAACATTGTAATATCACTTAAATTATAATAAAGTGTGAAATTAAAATGAGGATTTGATAATTTTATTTAAAATGACTTTTTATTTCCGAAGGTTCATTTTAAAGTTTACTGAACCGAGGAAAAAGTACCTAACACAGTTTTACAGAAATAGTGTCCTAACTTTTTGCCCAATATATACGAATTACCGAATCGTGAATTGAGTCGAATTGCAGGTGTAAAATCAAATTATGAAGTGCAATGAAAGGAAATAAACAAATTTGACACTCGATAAATACGATTTCCATTGAGTCAAATTCACAAATCAGATTTACATTGATAAACTCTCGAAAAATAAAATAGTAGTTATTTTTAGATCCTGACTAATTACATTTTCTGTTAATCAATTTAACATCAGAGCAAATTAAATTGCTCCGCTTCAGAGAGAAGAATGACATTAATTTTGGATTTTTAATTAAATCCTTTTTTTTATAATGCGAATGTAACGTGCTTCTATTTTTACCAGTTAATTGCGCTAATTTTTGAATTCAAGATTTTTCTAAATAAAAGTTACTTTAATCTTTGAAACTTTTAGTATTTTTGAGTCTTCCAAAGTTGTTTTCTAGTTTTATGTTTACCTCACTTCACGAAGTTGGATTATTGCAGTTTATAACGGAAGTTTCAAAAACGCTTCTGCATAAAAGCGAGCGCTTCATTTCAGCAGTGAGAGTTATAATCGTAAAATAGTGCCACAAGAACAATGCTCGAAATTAAAACAAAGAATTTAAAATTCTAAACAGCTTTTCTACACATAAATAAATTAAAAACATGCAAACAACATATTTTTTAACTTCAAAATTGTTTAGCTTTTGAGAAAATTTTGTTTACTTATTTTTCCTTTTGAAATAAAAATGAGAGATAGGATAAATATATTTTACATCTCTAGACCGTGCAAGGATGTTGTAACCAGTCAGCTCGAAACATTCTTGATGATTTTGCAAAAAATAATAATGACTCGGTTATATTTCTCAGTCCTTGGAAGATTTCTCAGACATTTTATTTTCAAAGTGAATTATAAAAGCAATATTAATTTAATCAATTTACATAATTCGTGATATTTTTTCCTCGATTTCATAACGTATGATTGTTAGTTTTATTTATTTAATTTTTCTGGAGAGTGTTAGATCCCCTTAATATAAACGAAAGCTGTTAGTTTGATTAAATTACATCAGTTTTCACCGTTAAAAAAGAAATTTACTTAATGCGAGTGCTCCTCATGGGGTTCGTATTTGATATAATATTGACACGAAAGATCTCATAAATATTTGATGAATGAAAAATAGAATCGTCTCTTTTTGATGGAAAACTCGGTTCGATATTTCATACCTTGATAGGAATAATATCAGCATCTTCGACTACGTAGTTACAGTATTTCATATGTATTCAAAAAATTTTCAATTTGACTTTTTTTGGAAAAAAAGAGAAGGCAATCTGTAAAAATCACTCAATTTGCAACTTTTAGCAACTATTTTATATTTCAATCCCTTACTAATCGATTTTTGTTTGATGAAAACGTAACTCACAAATATTTTTTGGATTAGAAGGAATGGAAAAAAAAAGCATTTTTTCCATTTTATTTTATTTTCTGGAATTCACGTGTGTCTGATTCTCTTTACGAAATTAACATTCGAATTTCGATCAACCGTTTATGAGTGCTTACAGGTAATTTCAAATAATTTTTTTTTTCTATCAGCATTCTCACTTCCATGCATACGGTTTTACATGTAGATAATAATAAAATGAATTTCGTTCGATATTTACACTCTCAAGCGTCGATTTCGCAAAAACACACGTATTTCTGCATTGTTTGGACGAGAGCAGATTCACCCCTAGAATTTTAGTCCCTTTATTTACTTTTTATTTCATTTTATTCCTCAATATTTATCATAATAGAGAAAAGAGGTGAATGAACCACAATAATTTTCCATCATGTTTTCTGATAATCGGCTAGTTCATTTTCAGTACATACATGAGAATACAAGCTGCTTTCAACTCAGTTCATGATAAGCATCGAATATCGATGTGCAATCTATGTCCGCCTATAATAATGGAAAATGGAACGAAACGAGTAATATGCTCGATAACGAAAACCATCCACATGTCACGCAATAACGAACTTTGGTTTACATAGCTCGTGACACTAAAAATACCTTTGTTACCATCGATATGTACTTTAACTAGATACTTCATTTTTTTATCAATTAAATTTTTTACAGCTTTGTTACAGATTCTCTCGATTTTTCAATTCTATAAAATTCTATAAAAAGATACATTTTTTCAGTTTTTAATACCTGAGTTTTGAGTAGCTGTATTTTTTGTAAAATAAAATATTTCTTATGGAAGTTGACAGACCCGGAAGAGTGAAAAAGAATATGAACTTAGTATCTTCATTAAAGTTACATGGTTCTTTACCCAAAAGAGCAATTTAGTTTCCCCTAGCTTTAGAAATTATAATAATATTAAAGATATTTCAGGCATATTGGTAATTTTTCTTCTGTAAATTCTCAAGTAAATCTTGAATTTAAAGTTACTGGCAAGAGCTGTAATGGAAAATATGATAAGACACGGGAACGCTTTTAGTTCTTAGTTTTCCACCATCAGCTCTAGCTGTTGAAATTAATATTCATTTCCTGTAAAATGAAGTCATTCTTCATTAATTCATACTATCCGAAATTGCTTTCCCGTCTTGGAAGTTTCTAAGGCTCTCGTGACTTGATAGGAAATGAAGAAGACATTTTATGGATTGTCCGTACAGCATAGAGAATATTAAAAATCTTTTTTAGTTATACTAAAACATGCTGCACTTTACGAAGAAATCCAGATAATTTTAATTATTACGTTCAAAATGAAGCATTTCTGTAATTAAAAACTTTTGATAACAAACTTCGTTATAGATTCTGTAACGAAATTGTTTAATTTCATACGGATCAGAAATTAAATGCGAATCATGCTTCAGACACAGAAATCAAATGTAAATGTTTGAGTTTAAACTGATGAATTTAAAACGTAAACTGACAGCTACTGAAATACTCTGTTCACGAGTAGCATTTTAGAAATTTAAAGTTCTCTTTAAAATCTTTGCAGACCTTCAATGCAGACCCACTAACTATATTTCAAACACACGTTTTTAAAATATTCTACAATAAAATTTCTCGGATATTCGTAATAACAAAATTTAATTTTATTAATGCATTTCAATACACTTTATAAACTTGAACATTTTTTTCTGCTAACTTGAATTCCTCATGTATGTTTCTTTCAATACCTAAAGAAGATCAATAAAATTACAAAGTAATAGATTGCATCCGCAATCAAATAACATAAAGTATGTACTACACATTTCCTTACAGAGAAATCGCATTTAATATCGCTCTTAAATACATATATACACGATTAGAGGATACATTTGCATTATTATTTTTGGCATTTCCAATTTTGCTGAACACATACATTCAGGGGCTGGCTGCTCACGACCCGATTGCAATTGCAGACTACTTTGGTATTGCTATACTTGTAAATCACAACCAATGGAGTATTAGATCCATAATTAACTTGATCTACTGGGTGTCCACGTTTTTCTTACTCGATGAAATTTTCTCTTTTTTTTTATAACTATTGCGAGTTTATTATCAAAACTAATCCAAAGAAAGACTTGGAAATTACTGTTTCATTTTTTTTTTCGTAAGGGGCCGTTCAAGTATTACGTAACGCACTTTTTGGCGATTTTAGACTTCCCCACCCCCTTGTTATGTTACGCTTACGTAACATTTGAACCGCCCTTAACGATACTTAAGTTACACAAGTTAGTATCCATTTAAAAATGTTTTCGCTCGGGACGAGAGTGATAAACGTGAACGCCCTGTATATCATGATATACGTATATCGTAGTGTGTACATTTTTTTTAATGGGCAACTTGTCCCGGCGATTATCGCACAACCACGCCTGTCTGATCATCCTCGTTTAAATTATAAAAATTAATGTTGAACAATATTGCTTTTAAAGTTAAATCGTTCTTGGATTTAGTTAACTTTTTTTTATTGCTGAATTACTGAAGTGTTTGGAAGTAAAAAAAAAGTATTTATTTAATTAAATCCAGATGTAAATTTAAATTGTACCATGAATTTATTCGAATTTACTTTTTTAAATAGATAGTTGAACGAAAATTCCTTCAGTACAAGACTAGATTCGAGTTTCCTTAGAGGTTTAAAAGCTTTTCCCGGGGTTTATTTTATTTCCGAGAAGTTTCGGGTTGGATCTAGCAGGCGAGGCGATGGACGATATTCATCATCCTCTTGTGTGTCACACGTATTTATGGTAATTCGAAAATCCTGTCCAAGCTCAAAGTCGACAAGAAATCAGATCTCTGAGATTTTTTTAAAGTAAAATCACACGTGAAAAGAGAGTCGATAGATTTATAGTGAAAACATTAGTTGGAAAAAGGTAGAGAGAGAAGAAGAGGAAAAAGAATTTCGTGTCTGCTTTTAGATTGCATAATTAGTTAAATCGTTTAACTCAAGATCAGAGGCTGTATCAAACCATTTTTCTGCAGTATATCTTTTAGTAATAAATGGTCTTTAGGTTTTGAATCGTTGAGGGAAAACGAGATAAGACTTCAACTACTCAAGAGGTCTTGCAAATTCAATGTCTCTAATTAGACATCTATTGAGATTTGCTTAATATGAGAACGGAAGCGCAAAATGAAAGAGAAGTGGAATTAGAGACAAAGCTGGGAATTAATGAATATATATTAGCTAAGGGTGCAAAGAGAACGAGGCTTCTCAAGAAAAAGAGAACATCTTTGGATAATCCCTCTAACAATCGGATGACTCGTAGATTTGACAATAGTCTTGATAGTAATTTTACAAAAAATGTACTGATATTCAATTCTAGAAATGTTTGCCTTGATCAGTACTCAAAATTGAATCATAGGCATCTTCTAATTCAGAAATACTTATTAGATTTGCAGCGAGTTTTTGGTCTGAGTATAACAGAGTGGATCCTATAGAATTCACCTTATTCATATTTGTCTACAGATCCCCTAGGAGTGCACATGAAGGATTTTCGCCATAGGATCAGAGTATATTCAGTAAAACGACGTACTATTCAATGCACAATCAGGAACGAGCTCAAGATCTACTTGACCATTTTCCATTCATGGCAAATTCTATATTTATTGTGCAAATAAAAAAATTATTTCAATGGAAAAACCTCGTCTTGCAATAAAAATTCAATAATGTTAGATATACTACTCGTCAGGTCCCATATTCTTTTAGTTCGACCAGGTTCCAAAAATCATATTCACAGAATGAATTAAATGAAATACAATGAAAGTATCAATCAATATTTTCCCCTTTTTCTCGAAAAGGACCCGATTGAAAACTCGACTCGTAGCTTGAGCTGGACTTCGTACATTTTGGACAAGATTATTTTATGTAAATTTGTATCTATATATTGTTTTTTAAACTAAAAATCTTGTGTCATTCGAAGCAAGGCTACGAATGTTGTTCACAACCTTATCACAACCTTAATAAAGAGTGCCCTGTTGTGTATGGTCGAAATTCAGCGGATATTTCAACCAGCACTCTGGAGGGGTTGGCCATTTGTCGCCTACCTCTGCCCTCCTTGATTACTATTAATTATACTCTTATTGTTGTCAAGCGTGTGATTGTGTGTGTGTGTATCCATGCCTTATGTATATGTGGCCGAGGCTTTCGGGTGTACAATTACATTGGGAAGTACAATTTGCATTCATTCCTGTCACTGACAATGGACTTCCATTTTTCAAATTAACAATACCTTGACGCGGAATTTTTTAATATTTCAAAAACAGATGTTACACAGTTGTAACATAGCCGTTACATAACAGTTACATACCTGCTACATAATATATACATAATATATACATAACTGTTATATAAATATTACATACAATTGCAATTTGGCGCTTAATATAAAATATAAAGTTCCATTGGTGTTGAAAAGAGTCTCGGCTGTGATGAGAACCGAGATCAGTGTCAGGAGTTTTGCACTTGAAATAAATAATCCGGTTCTGTCATTACATTACTCACAACCTTAATACTTGCAAATTTACTCACTGGATAGGTATATCTACCGTTACATCTATGTGACGATTCTTTATCATTTATTATAGCGAGACATAATTCCTCTCGTGACTGGAAACCTGGCCAATGCAATGGTTGGGTCCAGACTATACAGTGCACGTTTTGTCTGAGCAACGCGCTGACTGGACGATTCTCTGATTGCTGTCCAAAGTTGATGGACGCTCGCAAGTGCCATCGGTTTAGTTTATTGGAATAGCAAATTTCTCACGGCCAATCTGAATTTCAGATGCGCGTTGCGCAAACCAATAAACTAAAAACCGGATGTCTTTACCGCATACTCGCGACCAAAACTGAATTTCCCTCTACTGATTACAATGATTTGTACTGTTATAAAAAAAATGGAATCTAATCAACCTTGTCAACTAACGACTTTCAACAATATTAGTTTTCTTACGCAAATAACAATTTACATAAACTTTGGTCATTTTCACATTCTTTTAATACACTTTCCATTTTCTGAATAATAATTTTAAACAATGTAATATCCGTAATATAGGTAATAGTTTAATGTATAAAATGACCATAAAATTTAATTTGAAAGCACTCGATAGTAATATCCGACTGTAATTATGTACCGACACAATTAGAGTTTAATTTCGAATTCCTCTTCCTACTATGTTATAAATTCTGAATAATATTCTCTTCATAATAATTTGCAACAAGTGCGAATTATATGTATAATTACACGTATATAATATACAATTATTGTAGACAAATGAGTTGTTCTCTCTAAAAATGTTTTTTTGACATTAAATAATAGTTAAAATATTGTTAGAGATTTGTGCTCACATAAGTGGAATTCAATCGATTTCGATCTTTTCCACTATGGTATCAACTTTGTAACTCGACAGCGGCCTAGATTAAAACTCTAAATATTTAATTTATCTAGTTACAAAGAGACTAAATACTTGGATATCCTTGAAAATATTTTTAACTTTGATTTTAATTTATTGAAATCGAATCCTTGATGAAAACTTCTATTCTTCTATTTTCTATTCTCTATTCTATCCTATTCACTTCTATTTGTTATCATCGATTTAATTTTAATTTTGATGAAAGTGACACCTCAGTAACTACTTTGTATTTTAATTTCTCTGAATATCTGCTGTTGACAAGAATTCTTAAGGAGAAAGAACTCATCGATTTCAATCAGTTAAACTTAAAACGAAAAAGAACTTTTCAATGGGTGCACTTTCTTGAAGCCTACTCGACAAACTTTAAGAATAAAATCGACGAGAATGTGCTTCATAAAATATCGTAAGTATTCCATTTTATTACTATTGTATCCCAACTAGTACTTATAAATATTGATCGCACTAACACAGATTTTTGGTCTTCATCCACAGTCCCTAATTAATTTTATGCACGATATTATGAAACCAAGTTATATTATAAACTTTAGTGAAAATCATCTCATTACTGAGGTGAAATTATATTTTTAAGCTTATATTCAAACTTTTCTGCCGTACAAAAAAATTACGGGTTAATTAACTACTTTTATTTCACTTTTTAAATTCAGTCACGCGAAAAAATATTTAATTTTCCATCAGATTTCTAAAACTCTATGAGCTTCACAAAATTTTTCACATTTTAAATCTTGAAAAGTTTAAAATGAAATACAGAAAACTACTTTTAAGCTTAACGCATGACATTAGAGGCGATAAAGATAATTCTGTGGAATAATTTTTGCAATAGAGTTTATTTGAATTGTTCTATGAGGATATGTTGAGAAATTAAAAAACTGTAAATTTATACGATATTGAGACCTCTCGAGTAAAATGCCTATATAGGTCTGACATTAGAGAAAAACTATTTGTGCCCAATTTATTAATCGGAGTTGAAATTCTGTTAAGAAGTTTTGATTTCCTTTAGTTTCCTTAAAACCTACTTCATAGAACTTTGAGAGGAAGAATATTGATTGATGTTCGCAAGGTTGCTCCACCTTGCCGAAAATCTGAGAGGGGGAGAAAGCAACTTCGACCTTTTCACGTTTTAATTGGCCTAAGACACTTTCAATTAATACTCTTATGTAATTAACTTTCAGCTTTGGATGTCAAGGTCACTTTTAGTAATAAAATCTCAATATTTTCAAAATTTCCTTTTGCCTAGAGACAAAATATACAACAAATAATCAATGAATATGAAGAAATCTTAACTGCTAGTTTCAAATTTGTTCAGCTAGGTTGATTTCAGATAAATTTATCTGAAATTTAATTTCTACATTTGGTTATTGGTTTTTGTTATATTGATTAAAAGAGGATATTTATCATCATCATTATCATTTTGTTTCCACAAAAATAAAAACTTCAAGAGCCCATCAATGCATCGGTCAAATTTCGCTGATGCAGAGCCTACATTTTCGGCTGTGTAGACACATTACAGTGTAACATTTAAAAAACTGTACTTCCATCGTAATCACTTCGATTACTTTCCAGCAATTTGCAGCGAGTGCGGTACGTGTACATTGTATAAAGATAAACGTATACTCTGAGAAAAGCCAAATCAGCGTTTCGACCAGGTCACAGTACGAGAAGAATTTGCACGGCGATATACCTACTTCTGTAGTATGGGGATTTTAGTTACAACGACGAATACCGTCTACGGTACGGATTTAGCATCTAAACAGCTTAATTGGAGTCTTGGTCGAGTTTCGTAGAAAAGTCTTATTCGTAAGCGTGAAACGCTGTTATTACTTCTTATTAAGTAACGCGAGTTACGGGGGTTTGAGCTTCCGGATGGTCGCGTCGACAACGCCGTCAACAAACCTCAAGGAGTTCCTAAACGTTGTAGTTTCACTGAAGCACAAGTTTGTCCGTAAGTACATACACAACGGTCGAGCAATAACATGCTTTTCCAGTGGGAGAGCATTACCATCGATCCATTACCAGATACAACTGCAGACTTTAGACTTTAGACAAAGTTCTTCGAAGGTGAAATCTCAGCACATTGTACCGCAGAGAATCCAAGTTGAACCGCTTCAAGTTGCAAATCAAGCTTCATGTATCTGAATTAATAATGACATTTGCGTCAACTCGAGATCAGCTTTCTACATCAGCAGAAAACTTTACCAGGTCTCACATTCCTTCACTTGATGACTTGGGAATGACAGCTCGGTAAAGACCATTTGATTTGGCTCCTACTTCCAATTAATTTATGTATTATTTAGGGGTCAAATGGTCTTTACCGAGTTGTCATTCTCATGTCTTCATGTTTATATCTTCTCCTTTATTTATCACTCCGTTTCCTACAGATACATTATTTCACCCTGTTGTCCTGTCACCACAACATCAAACAGGCTCTCAGCTTTAAACATCTTTTTTTTATGTCTAACCATCGCGTAAAGTGACACGAGCTTATCCGCTTCACTGCTCACCTCTCTGCTGATGTTGATCATTCTTGGTATCGAAAGTAGGTTAGATAGATTTGCAACGATACAGTGAATATTCCAAGGAAAATTCACAAATATTATTATTAAATATTAGTATTATTAAATAAAATAAGTACTATTTAAAATCAAAGGCAGAACCAAGTTTGATTAATGTTTATTTCTCTTCACTGAGAGGAAGAGATGGAAGAACCGAGTGATGAAAAGGTTGCTCAAAAATTGGTTTCAATTGTTAAAATTATTAGAATTGGTTAAAAGTATGGAAGCTACTTTCTTCCTGTGGCGTAAATTAGAGAAACTAGTTTCATGATTCAATCAGAGCAACCTAGTCAGCTCTATGATGTCATCTCCTGCTACGCAGGTACTTTATATTGAATATGTTCCCTCGGGGTAAAGTTTCGAACCGCTTGATCCTCAGTGAAACCGCAATTCGCTCAAGTTGCACGTCCAACGTCTATCGGGAAGGATCTGCTTCATAGTTTCCGACCTCTTGCACATTTCGATAAGGAACTTTCAATCCCGAAAATAAAGAGGTTTCTGTACCTGCAGGTACTTCCCTTTTATTCCCACTCGAATAGGATCTCATACGGAAACTTAAATTGTGCGAGATTTAATTTGTAACTTTACAACTTTTATCATAAATGAATGCAATGAACTTTTATAAACCTGGAACTTTATAATAATGATAATTATTATTTTTCAAACTACTATAAGAGGCTAAAAACGTAGCTACAAAAGTAGTTGCAAAAAGAAGTTCCTTTTTGGATATAAAAATAGATCTTGAAATACTAAGGAGTGAATGTATACTTCTAGAGAGAAGTGTCAGGCTACCAAAAAGATGGTTTCGACAAACTGAATATGATTGATAGGGCTGGTAGTTTTCTATTCATCATGAAAATATCGACGAACAAGCGCATTCATCTAAATGATCTGCACGAGTAGAGACTGCTTTTCAATAATCATAGCTATAAATATTAACGTCCCAAAAAATGGGTGATATAACTATGCTGAATTAATGTAGCTTACAAAACCATTTTTCCTAGTTAAGACAAGCATTAATATAGAATACTCTTACGACCCTTCCAATCGGCTGATTTAATATTATCTTCTTTAACTAACTTCACTCGATGTGGACATTTTTAATCATTCACAATTTTAACAATACAGAATACATCCTCTAGGACTAGAAATTTTAAGACCTGCGTATGAGATCCTTCACTCACATTTTGGATTACCTGATCCAAAACTAGACCGTTCACAAATCCAAAATATGTATAGATTCCGGAAGTCCAATCTCAGGAACATTAAAATATCTTCATTCTCCGCGCGACTCGACGCTTGATAACTTTATAAGATCCTCTGAGATCAGATATTTTAAGTCCCAAATATGATATCGTATTATACTCGCATTTAAAACTCTCTAACTCACAACCAGAGCATTCAAAAATCGTTAAATATGTACAAATTCCGGAAGCCGAAATCCCTAACTGATCATCTTATCCAAGATGAAGAAGCCTCCTGAAAGCCCTCCTGTAGTCGAGATTGAAAATCGTGTAAATGAGCGGATTGAGAGCACTGTTAACGTATCCTAACCAAGTGATAAAGTAAACTATTCGATCTGAGGGACAACAAGAGGAACAGAAGGGTAAGATGACGTACATCAGGAAGAAGGGAAGCCAGCAAACAACAAATACCCCCATAATGACCCCCAGCGTCCTCGCGGCTCGTCTCTCCTTCGACAAGGAAATTCTCTGTCGTTCTTCAATAAACTGATAAACAGTCGTAGATGTGCCAACCCCAGGACCTCCACGTCTCGAGTGTCCAGTGTTAGCACCAGCAACCGTCACTTCCGTAGGTTCATCGTCGATTAGCGAAGGTTTAGGTTGAGACCTTGGCGTCGACCTTTCATTGTGATTCGTTTCAGAGCTGACGGATTCCTCTGCGTCATCAGTTTCCCGATGTCTGGCTGATTGGACTACACCTAATCGACTTTGTTTGGCCCTTTCACGTAGCCGCCTTCGAGTCGCTAGGAAGATCTCCAGATAAAGGAGACTCATGAGCAATAATGGGATGAAGAAGGAACCTAGAGCTGAGTAGATGACGTAGCCTTTTCTTCTAGTCAGCTGGCAGGGTGTTCCAGGTTCCAATACCTCGGGCCAGTCGTTCCAGCCAGCTAGAGGTGGTGAACTGATGGCTCCTGACAGGACCCAGACTCCAATTATTGTCGTCAGGACTCTTTTTAAGGTACGCTTTTGGGCGTAGTTGATGGGATCCGTTATGGCGAAGTAACGGTCGAGGGCGATGGCGCAGAGGTTCAGGATACTAGCTGTACAGCAAAGCACGTCGCAGGTAAGCCAGAGCTTGCAGAGATGGATTCCGAAGATCCACTTTCCGAGCAGCAAATAGGCTACGTTGAAAGGCATCACCAGGATCGCGACGGCGAGATCGGCTACTGCGAGTGAGACGATAAAGAAATTCTGTACGATTCGCAGTGGTCGGTAGGTGAAGACACTTAAGATCACGAGAACATTGCCGAGGACTGTTGCTAGCACCAGGAAGCCCAGGGTTATAACTGCCGCTACAGCCTCCCAGGGGGGCAGATTTGAACCGGATTGTTCATCCCCGGAACTACAACCCCCATCTCCATCGTAATCCTCTTCCATCGTCCCTCCGAGTCCAACACTGTTCAACCCATCCAGGCCTCCTCCTGGAAGAAAATACCATTTAATGCAACGTTGATTATCGATTAATATTTATTAATTAATATTTCATATTTTACTTATTATGTTCTTCTTATGAAAAAACTGATCCCTCGTTACAACTTTTCATAACTGAGGGACTCAAAAATATAAGACCCTTCATTATGAAGATGGGAAGTATCAAACTTTCAGCACTCGAGTGTCCTCAGCTCAATTATACTTTATCTTAACAACTTGGCTTCCATTCAAAGAGTTTCTTAATGGCATTAGCTGACTAAAGTTTTAAAGAAACATTTTCTTTGTTAACATAAGTACATTTAGTAAATTGGAAGGTGTTACAGTGAAAAAGGTATCCAGAAAAGCTATCAGTTACATAAACATTAAACATTTAACATCTCTGTTTGGATTTCAATGATAGGAAACCACCTCGAGATACACAAGCTATATATAACTTTATTTGAAGTGTTCAACTATTTGTTCTTGTGTCCACCAGCTTTGAATGTGGCGAAACCATTGATTGCAGTTTGTCCTCTAGCACTAGTTTCGAGTATTAACCAGTGATTCGTACTAGCTCTCAGGAGTATTGCGAAATTATTAAGCAGTTTCCGTAGATATCAATTTGTGAAATTCAGGCGAGAATAATTCAAATTGATCGAAATTTTATGGAAAAAATTTATTCCTTAGATACTTGTAAACACATTTCATTTCAATAATTTTTTCACAAAGTTTGAGGAAAGTTTTACATTAAAAACATTCTTTTATCCATTCCATAGTTTCTGGCTTCAGCAAACTTTTTACAAAAAATATCAGACGAAACTTTTATAAATGCAAAAAAAATTCCGAAAAGTTATTTTTTATTTGCGGACACAGTTATTACTTTTCCATCTATGTCAGCCACTCTAGCTAGACATAACTTGTCACATGAACACAGCTGCCAAGGAGAAAATTTTCGAGAAAACTTTTGAAGCTTCGAAAACTGTATCTAAAATATTTCCTCACTTTATGGAAGATTCTCTAGAATATTTCGATATTCTGAATTGATTTTAAAAATTTTTTAACAAAATTTCTAGAGAAAGAAGAACGTGAACGCTGAATTAAATTATTCTTTAAACTTTAGTATTCAAAATGTACATATTGGGTCACCCTTGAGACAAAATTATCCCCAATCTGATCCAATAAAGCTATTAATGGAATTTCATATTCCGATTCCATCTCAAAGTGGATCGATCCACCATTAATGGGTCAATATCTCTTATTATTGAGACGAAATTCATGCTATATACACATCAAATAGGGCAGCTGTTGCTATAAATTTTAGAGGTAATTTCTATCAAGTTCCAAAGGCAATAGCCTTGTTTAAGTTTCAGTTAATATACTCCTTGATGAAACTATCTCATAAGAGAATCACTAGAACCACTAATTGAAGTCATGCCTTAAACCTTCCAAAGAATTTTAATTAAATATTCGTTAGAATGTAGCTAGCATCATCAGTCGCATAATTTTGAATACAAATTTAAAATACAGACATTGAAAGTTATCCGAACTTCGGTCGGTTGAAATTTTAGGGTGTCTGAATTTTTCGGTCAGTTGGAATTTTAGCTAAATGAATTTAGAAATATATAAATATATTATAAATAGACCTTGCTATTTTCATATTACTTGTGATTGTTCGGTATTACAGGAAAGTAATTTAGGTAGTTCAACCGAAAATGGAATTCTCCTTAGAGTACATATATTTCGTGACACCCCTCAGGGACAAATGTTTGTCAGTAAATGAATACAGGCTGTGAACAGTGAACACATAGTAATACTGTCGTAAACAGTTAATCATTGAATGTAAATTTGGGACATTGATATAGTCCTAGAGCTCAAACATTAGCCCAAATATTGATTTAAAAGTAAGGAAAAAATTACTTAATTAGATTATCAAGGTCTGATTGGAATATATTATCATGACTCATTCATTAAATATGCAATGATTGGAAGTAATGGATTGATCTAGAAAATCATATAAACTTATATCTGCCAGATACTCATTAATGAATCAGCACTTATGCTCCAATGAAGTAAAAAAGGAAAAATGTCAGTCGCTTAAGTGCAAGACAACTTGATGATTTACTTTCAAGTTTTGTCTGAAAATGTGATTTTTGTCATCAATATACTAAAGTTTTATTGAAGTTACACTAAAATGATTAGCTCGGCGACAGAACTGAAAGCTGATACTCTAAAAGATTTGTACTATTCAGAACTGACACCAGTGATGCGTAAAAATTCAATAGTCGATTTGGAAATTTTATATGATGAAAATTATGAAATACTGGACAAATTAATGAAAAAGATCGTCACAGCACCGGATTTCGAAACCTGCATTGAAAATCTTTTAAAAGAAAGGAATGTTGCATGCTTTATGACTAAATCGATGTCGAAATTATTTTTGAAGAAGTACAAACAAGAATCGAATAAACCTTTGATGAGAATCGGAAAGGAGTGTATTTTGAGGACATTATCATATATGAGTTATGAACCTGGTTCACCGTACATTCATAAAATCAATCGGATCGTTCCTCGGTTACGAGACTTAGGACTTTTACAAAAGTGGAGACAGGAAATTAACTTGAATACAGAATTTATAGACGTATCGAATTCAAGCAAGTGGTATAATATCTCAGGGAAAATTGAATCTGTCCTACTGTTAGCTGTACTCAAAATGATTCTTGTGATAGGTTACATATTGTCAATTCTTGCTTTTCTTGGTGAAAAAATTGTTAATCATATTAAGACTAAACTAAATTGAATTTCTGACTTTTCCTCAAAATGGAAATAATAAGAATTATTATTATTCAGGCCACAAGATTCAATTTCTCAACTTCCTTAACGTTTCCCTGACTTTCAGACAAATTTACGCGACAGAAAAAAGTATTAAAAATGTGAATAGATTTTTAATAATAATGCTATTGAAATTTTTCAAAAATTTCACGTAATATCCCATTGAATCTTTTGAAACTACACGAAATCCTTTCAAATTTACTAAAATTCTATAAAATCTCTTAAAATCCCACGAAATCCCTTCAAATTGACAAAGAATTGAAAGAAAAATTACAAGACAAAGAAAGTGAAAAATGTGCTGCACGTAGAAGCTCCAATGTGAACAGAATGCATGAATTTATCGTACATTATTATTATTAATAGGTGCATCAATTTCTATTTTCCCTGACAGCTACTTACTTTTCTCAGAAATTTCTCTCAAAAGTGACAACCATCTTATTACTCTATTCGATCACAATCTACAGATTTAGTTTGAGCAGCTTTGTCACCTGTGTAAAATTATATACCTATATATATTATATAAATATTAATATATATATAAGATAAATAAATATATATAAGATAAATATGATAACGAAATGAAAAATGTAATGTTGAATCATTTTAATTATGAATGGTCGAAGGGGGGTCACATGATTGATAGAGGGGTTAATAAGGGCGATTTTCACGCGTTTGAGGGGTGTCAATAAAGGCGTACGACACAATATCGATGGGAGATCAATAAGACGTATATCACGCGGGGGTCATGTGGTCATGGGGTCACATATGGCTGGAATCTTGACACAACATCGGCGGTGGCGAGATCTTTTTATAATAGAGAGATATATTGTGTTGAGAGTCTTGTACTGGGTTTAGTACTTTGCATCGAACAAGAGTGTTCGGTTGGATGCTCACCCTTTTTTGTTGTAAAATTTTCAACGTAGGGAACTTTGGTGACAACTCAACTATAAAGTTATTCGATCGGGAAGGTCTGCAGTGCTACAGAATATAGATGTAGGGTGTGGGACACATACGGTGATTGGATGATGTGCGCAAATCGTGCAGTAGATTAATGCGGTTTTGGTCAGCCGACTAGCTGAGAGAGTGGAAGCTCCGATCCGCTGAAGCAGCACGTTCAGTACTTTAAAACGAATGAAACCGATACTTTGAGAAAAATTCAGACTATGTTCTATCAAACTCCACTAACTATTTTCTCTCTCGAAATAAATCACACTTTTTCCCATTTTCAGGATTAATCAATTGATTAATATTAAAATCGGAGAGCAGTGAAAAATGTTCACAAAGTGAGTGATATGCCTGTAAAATTTTAGACAGCTAATATTCTTTCATGAAATCTGCATCCGACATAAATCTAGCAAAAAATTCAAAGAATCGGAATCCCTGTGAAAGCGCTCGATTTTCAGCAGCTGTGTGAGGCATATGGGACATATGAAGGTCTAAATTTTTATACGCTTGTCATGTTGCTGTCTGTATGACATTTTCCAAAATTATATATAAATGTTAACATTTAGATGGCGACAAATCTGCCATTATAATATTAAAATTATTTTTCCTATAATCTCTTTGTAGGGTTTTTTTTCTAGAAATATTTTCAATGTACATACCTATTTTTTATCTGAATACCGAGTATTATTGCATAAACTGTTCTTTTGTTCTCGTGTACATTTAATTGGAGAAAAGCGACTCTTAATAATACGGTTTTCGCGCGACATGGAAACGGTAAAAGCGCAGTTTAAATCTTCAGCTTAACTAGTTAGTGACCAGAATGACAGTTAGAGCTAGGCTTTAGAATTTTCATGCTTGATGTATAAAAGCGAAACGAATGCATTCCTCTAATGTAAGCATTAACAAATAAAGCATGTGACAGTTTTGCAATTATATCTTCATTATTCAGATTTCTTGCATTTTAAATAACTTTTCATCACGGATTAACACCATCCACTTCCCGCAATTATTACGCGCAAAATTTGGGAGTTCTGTTTTTCTCGTAACCGTCTTCATAAAGTTTTTTTTTTGCTGTCGGAGGGGACACAATAAATGATTTAAGCTTCTCGTTCTATGGGTAATAAATTTCAAAAGTATTTCTTTTATTTCCAAAAATACGCTTTTATATCGGTTTTCCAATTATTTTTCTTCTCTTGTAAAATATTAAAACTTCATTGAGCTAAAGTTTCAAACGTCTTCTCAGACGATTATCATTTACAGATTCTCTCTGAAAAAAATTGTTTTATTTCCAATAAAGATTCTATTCATATAAATGTGGCTTTTATATAATATGTAATTTTATTTTGAAGAGTAATATTCATTTTAAAATATTATTTTTTACTCTCTTCGGAATTAAAACTGGTATTTAGCAAAATGTCGAACAATATTCTCCAGGTAAAAATTTGCTTTAAATTGCTGGTGGGTAATTTATCAGAATCAGAGAGTACATTAACCAAGAGCATCAACTTCTCGCTGCTATATTATATTCGACCGAAAGCCAGGCTATCGAACCCTGTATTTTCCTGTTGGTGTGCATGACAGTATGACATGTACACAGAAACACAATTTCTAGGTAAACGTTGGTTAAAGTAGATACTACATAGCGGGGTGCGTGTTGGTTGGTTCAAAATAGGGGAAACATAAGGGCCCTTCTTCTCTTATTATGTGAAGAGACCGTAAAATTGAGAGGAAAGTACCCATAAGTATTTTATTTACGTTTTTCCCGGAAGCATAACTGGAAATTAAAAAAAAATATTTCTTTTTTAAATAAATATTGTTTCTCGCGTTACATGACAAGTATATAAGTTTCTCTATATTTTTCCCATGTGCAATGATTTCAAAGAAAAGCTGATAAAAAAAAATAATGGTTTTTTTATTAAAATAAAATGATAAACTCAAAAATTATGCTCATTGTAGAATTGTATGTGTATAATTATATTGTATATAATTGCTTATGTCCGTGAAGTGCAAGCTAATAAACTGGTTTTAGTACGCTTATCTAAAAAGTTTTCTTTAACATGCAGGTGTATATTTCATTAGTATCTAGAATTCTACATACTCGCAATAATATTCTCCGATTGGTTCTTGTTTATCTCAATTCTTTATTACATTAGTTTGCATTTATGTGACTAACTCGTAGTTCCGATAAAGCCACCACTGGGAGGAAACTCACACTATTGTACATTTTACAATCTAAATGAAAAAAATTTGATTTAGAAATTAAATTCTGCATCTAGCAGCTCCGGAAAATATGTACAAGATATTTTCTGCAGCTAAAAATTCTAAAAGCTACACATATTCTATTTTACTTCAATTTTTTTTAATTGGCTATATTTTATGATTTTTCCCATTATTTGAATTACAATTCGAAAGTCAAATTTGTAGAATGAGATTTCCTGTTATGATATGATGGCAAACCGAGATTTCATTCCCTACATCGGAACAAATTTGCTTAGTTTTACATGAATTTCGAAATTACACACAGGAGTCCATGTGGATTGAGATGGAAACATTTAAGGGTCGGTCCATGTAGAGAATTAGCCTTATTGAGGCTGCAATAATGAAAGCTACATTCTCATATAGAGATTAAAAAATTATTTTGATAAGATATTATAAAAATTATCAAATTTTTCGGTTCTTTAGGAAAATGTTTCTAAACGAGTGAAAAGATATTATGGCTTTCAGAGAATTTGTATAATAAATGTTTTTATGATGTTCTAATTCAAAAAAAGGTCTCTACAACTTTGTTATCACAGAACCAACTTTTGAAGAGACTAGAATGTCATATTCTGAGACAGGAGACATATTGCCGGAGGTGAGAGTTATGAAATCATGACTTGACCCTTATAAAGTTTCAAGGGAGGATGTAGACTTTCCGGTGTTCATACGTTCAGGTTTATACAGGTTTACACAAAGGTTTATGCTAGATATCAACTCTGTATACAATATTCCATTCAGCACTCTTGCTTCAGGCGAAATATATCTCATGAAAATAACCCCAATATTAAATAATATTCAACGAAAACATAGATATAAGAAACAAAAAATAAACTAGAAAGTAGAATTGAAAAAATAATGAAACGAACTATCGGAACGTTTTTAAAATTTCAATCAAAACCGATACCATACTCTGATAACATTATGTAAAAAAGAAACTATAACGATAAAGAAAATATATATTAAAAGAGGGGTATATATTTTATATAAAATGATGGAGTGTTTTCGAAAAATAACAATGAAACAAACCAACCGTTGAAACCTCGATTCTATAGGCGATAAAGATGAATAGAAATGCTCGGAAATTTGCATGCAGTACAATTCAAGGTGTGAGAGTTAAAAATGCATTGAAATCTAAGTGTTCTTCAGAGATGATATTTAGACATGGAGAATATGTTTTAAAGCATCTCTCTTTCCCTTGCTCAGATTTTAATTTGAAAGGTAAAAGCTTTCCAATTTTAAATGATCGAATACTTCGAACTTTTTAATATCACGAAAGGAGATATTGATTTCTACAATTGCTTGATTTCTACAAAGCATGGATTTTCTAAAATCTGAAGACATGTATCTATCCTCGTTGCAGACTCTTAACAGAATGCATAATTAAAAAAATTTTTCAATTTCCTAAATTAAAAAAGAAGAAAGGAGAAGAACGAAAATCCGTGGAAATCGATGGTTTGTTGAGTGCATAGAGATGCAGCAGCGGAACAATCACACAATAGATTAGAGATAAAGGAACACACAGTAAAGTGAAACCAAAGTTGGAAAACAATGACAGTGTGGCTGCTTCAGAAAACAAGACTTACTATTCATCCTTACATGGCAGTGTCATTTGAAACTGTGCACCTGACCATTCATAACTTAATCTCAGTATGACCTAGAAAGGAGAATTTTCCAATTTGAGAACACTTACACTTCCTATCTACATAAACAGACACTCAAGTTAGATGCAGTCTCGCTCACGGCTGGTGACCTGTAGATATAGACATTTAGCCTACACAGGGAAACAATTAATAACGCTATTTCACTGTTATGTTTTCCTCTCGGCTTCACGTTTCGACTTTCGCGTACGCATTCTTTTGTGTTTGTAATGACTCTCTCCAGTTCAAAGCTGATAGACTCGAGATTTGAAAAAAACGGGGAAAATGAAAATTCTAAAGAAGATAAACTGAAACATATACAAATCATATGTATATATGAAGATTCTTCAGAAAACGCTAGCTTTTGTTTTGGTTCTTCAATCTCAAAAAGGAAGCCTTGTTTTGTAAATTCAAACTTCTTAAGGATTCAATTATTAATTCGCATATCTTATGAATGATATGCCTATTTATTCCATTTTCTTTTTCCATCTTTCATTGCACTTTTTGATAGCATTTGCATGAAGTTATGTGCTCGCATTATTCTGCTGCGACGGAAGAGCGCATGGCATAATAATTAAAAAAGACATAATTCAGAGTCTGAACTCTTTATATCAGTATAAAAAGTGTAGAGAAAGCGTCATTCGGTTAGATTATGATAAAGTCTTCTTTCTCAATCGGAATTAGTAGTTTTTTTACTGTGAATTAATAGTTTTTAATTAATTAATATAGTAAAAATGCTAAAATGAATTAAAATGCTTAAAGTGAATTAGTAAATGAATCGGCATTATTTAATTATAGTAACTTCTTATTAATTCAGATATATTGAGAGAGTTCATACGATGTAAAGAAAAGGACTAAAATTTGAATGCGACGTTTCTATTAATATAAAATGAATTCTAAATATACTTTGTATATTCTTAGAATTCCTAGCTTGATACAAAAATAATAGTGGAAAGCATCTCACGAAATAGGAAGAAATACAGTGAGACTTTATAAATTTTAAAATTATTTCACATCACCGAGTTTCAAGAATTGAGAATTTTACTCATGTTAGTCAGGTAAACACCAACCAACGATAAATTTCCAACAACATGATAAAGTATTCTTTTCAGAACATGCACGAGAATTCGGTGTCTATGAAAAATATCGCGTGCCCATGAAAACATAAATATTATAAAAAAGAAGAAAGTATATCAGTTTGAACCTAATAAATTAAATCTAGAGAAAAATGGTCAAATCTTAAAATAATGTTCATTTCTTCGAATAAATTGTATCATTTCTCAAAGCACCATTTTGAATTTTTACGCACTTACGTAATTTATATCCTACAGAGGCAGAAAATTCCAGACATTTTTTATGCATGCAAACAGTTGACAAATGCATTAATAATCGTAAGTTGTTGTTGATAAAAATTATCTTTGAATTTTTGTTTGTGAGCCAAGCCGATTTTGAAAGGGACTTGAAAAGAGTGGGAACTGTTTTTTACTATACTTACTATATATACATTCTACGAAAATAGTCAGTCATACAAGCTATGAATAGGATATTAAATTCTAAAGGAGAATTTCATTTAAAACGAAGCCGTTTTCAACGCAAAGAATTCGGTTAGTTATCTCGAAAATTTGAATAGATGGAGTTCTGCAAAATACATTAGTAGATTCATGGCAAACTCTCTCATGTCAAAAATGAAGAGACTGAACTTCATTAAAATAGTGCGAAAAAATAAATTTAACTTTGCTATTGACAATTCTAAAGATGGATTATAATTATAATTTATTTTATAATTTTGTTATATAGATAGTCGTTTAATTATCATTTTTTTTTTAACTCAAAAATTTTTATTCAAAGACCCATCAATTTACCATTGGCTCTCATCACAAGAACAAATGCCACTGCAGCTTTTTTGGTTCAACTGCACGAATTGATTGATGATGGTCAAAACAAAATTAGCATCACTTGCACATTATTTTACTTTACTTGAATTTACTTTAGAATTCCTAAAAATGTTTATAATTCAGTTAAATATTTTGACGAAAATCAGTAAACCTTTTCGTTTCAACAAATGGAGGTAGAAAAGTAAATAATCGAAGATCTTCTCGAGTTTATTTAATGTGTACCGTGAGACCTCAAAGAAGAGAGAAGTTTCACTATATTTGGTCGATGTTAGCCACGAGAAGTGGTGTTACGAATTGCGCAAAGGTAAACCACACTTAAAAAAAAAACCAACAAATATATTTACTCGCGGTTTTTCCGAAGGTTTTTCCTGGGTGTAAATGTGAATATAGGTGTGTAATCGATAGCAAACCACTTTCTTAAAATAAATTGACCCTTCACAGTACGAGCGTAAACGAGAACTACACTAGAAGAGATTTCCAGGGTACTTTTTATTGAAAATAAAAAAATTTGTAATGGAATACAAATTTTCAATTCCCTATCTATTAAGTGAATAAATATTCGACTCAATTCCAAAACGATATAAATTTCAGAGACGATCATTAATATTTCAAAAGCCTTTAGGAAGTATTTCTACTTGTGAAAATTAACTTTCTTAAATTTTCATCTAACTTTTTATTAATAGATGAAGTAAAAGTTTAATTAATTAAACCCAGAGCTATAGAGGCTCTTTAATTATAAATTTAAGCACACTTAAACATAGGGAATTAGTGTGTCCAAATATTAACTAACTAAATATTTTAGTCAGCGGGATTTAATTCATAAGCTTTTTAGAGGTGTATTTAGCATGAACACACACTCTCAAAATCTTTCAAATGTCGGAAATGTCGGTAACAGGAATCTTGCCTCAAAAGATTATATTTTGGGACTCAATTTTTTAAGACTTTTGTGAGTTAATGTTCTTTATTTATTTAGAGTGTGAAGATATAGCATTGTCACGAACGGCATTTTTTTGGAAAATGATTGTAAAGTTGGATAATGGCCAACTTCGCTGCAGTACGCATAAGACGTTAGTAGTTGAGGATGATGAGGGTGGGTATGAGAGAAAAAATTGCCCAAGGCAGTTTCTGATGAGCGGCGCCATTTAGGGCAGTAATCTCGTGCTTTTCTTTTTACGCTTGCAAGCTTTTCTTGACTAAACAACTACCACTTTTGTAATCAAATTCCAGGAGTAATTTTTTAAAACTAGCACAATTTCTTTGACAGCATATATTTAAGAGATTTCATTTTAATTAATAAGATGATAGCTATGGATCACAATCGTAGACTTCTTGTAGATTAAAAAAATTATCAGTTTTATCTACAGCGATATTTCTACATAGGTTCGAGATAAATCGTTCAAATGTGTGGGATTTTTTCCCTAATCAGAAATCGATAATAATAATATCGTTCTGTAAAAGTGCAGCTCTCATGAACATAAAATGTTCTTCCTGGGTAGGTCGTAATGGATGGAACAACTAGGAAACTACCTTCCTTTAACTTTTAAACGAACTTTTTATCGAACTGTAAGACGTAAGCACGTGATTTGGAAAAACGTTCGAGATAAAACCAATCTGATCATCAGAAACGGTTTCTCAGTGTGGAAAATCTGCCGTGATTCGCTTATAAAGTTCGAAAATCGACTTTAACTGTTATCTAGAAAGTACGAGACAAGGATAAGATCGAAAAATGTATAAAATATCTTGAGGATTTCGAAAATCTTTTGTTTACAGCTTGAATATTTTGATAAAAATGCAAGAAAAAAGTTTTAGCTTTTCCCTTTATTAATTCAATTGTGAACCGATTGTCACGATAAATTACTTGAATTGACATTCGAAGAATTTATAGATCTAATAAAAGCTTCTCTCGACGATTCTTCTGTAGTATAATCTTTCAAAGTGAAGTTTACAGTCTCTATTTCTCTTATGATTTCCATTGGGAAAAGGATGACAGATAACTGCGGCAAGCTTAATTTGAAACTACTTACACTACCTCAAAGATCACGAAACTTTTCAAAGTTTCTAGCGATTATTCTAACAAGAAGAAACTTCTCATGTAATCTAAAACTACTATGAACTTGTTCTCTTTGGTAATTATGCCACGTTTAAAGCCGTGTCTATTACCAATTATTTTTTTGAAGAAAATGTATAATATATGATATCAAGTTTATAGATCCAACTAAAATCCATTATGACGTGAAATAGATTCTGTATTCAAAACATTTAACAAATTATATAATTTAATGTACTACTCAGGGAAATGAGGTTCAAAGCATTGATTTTGGTAATCTGATATCGATTAATAAATCAAGCGATGCTTATTCCAATATGCGAATTATACGCAAATGATTGGATTCAGAATATATTTCAGCAAACTAAACCCCAAACATCATTTTTATCCTGAAATTGATTAAAATGCTACTAATAATTGCAAATAAAAATAACATATTTATCCAACTTAAATTAAAAATATATTTGGTAGTCCTTCAGAGAGCAATTCAATTTATGAGAATTCTTACGGTTGAACTCTGAATTAAAGCCTGCTGGGAACATCGATTTCTCTGCTAAAATTTTAAAGGCTGCATCTCCCTTCACAAGTTAATAAATTTTCCCTAAACGGGAAATTCGACCTCAGCTCAAAAGTTAAACCGATTTAGTGGAATGGATTTGAAGTTTAGTGCTCATTCACGTTTTAAATTATGCAGAAAGGATCCATTTAGTGAGAATATAATGAAGTCTCATTCATTTCATTACTAACTAATAAAAACTCAAAGATTTTATTTTTAATGATATTGAACTCTTTTGGGTCATATTTAATTCTGCGTTAATGAGGGGTATATGAGAGGCATAAAGTTAGAATATCAAGTTCGTTTTAACACCAGAAATACTTTCATAAATACAATTTTATAAAGTACAATCTTGAGATTTCAAAAATAAAATATCGTGACTTCTTTAATATGAACAAATATTTAATAAAATCAATAAAAGTACAATGTCTGAGCTTCCTTGAATTTTTAGTAGATAAAAAGTTGTCGAATAACTTTAAAGCTGTACCAAGTTTCTTGCTCACTTTAGAGTTTTTAAAACTTTTTTATATAGCTTCAAATATTTTACACAACATTCTTTTCTAGAATTTTTTAGAATTAATCAAATTCCAATAACATTTCAAGTTTTTTAAGGCTCCAATGTTTCAACTAGAAACATCTAAAAGCTCAAATACGAAAGTTTTTTGCATAGTGAAATTAATGAACTAAATTGCAAGTATGAAAAATTATTAAAGACAATTTTTTAAAACATCATGCCATTATTTCGCAAGGTTTTCTATCATTTCCTCACATAAAATCATGTTCTCATAGATAGAAATAAATGCGAACATCCGATTATATCAAAAAATTCTCCTGGTCATATATTTCCACAAATTTCAATTTAAATTCTGCATTTTGAATTATTTAAAAAAGGCATAAATCCTATTTTCTTAAGAGAATATTCCACAAGATACACATTATATGTATATGAGGGCTTGAGCTATTTTCCACAAAAGTGCACAATAATTGCATTACTACAACACGCGTAAAAAATCAAGATCTTTTTATTTAAGAGGCGACAAATTGTGTATGGGAAGTTTAACAATTCTCTTCTTCCTCCATCATGAGATTGCTCAAGAGTCCTTTAATTTAAAAAAGTGCTACTTCTAACTTTCTAATGAATGAAAGTTGAAATCTTAATTTTACGCTTCGCGGTATGTTAAGGTGAACTTTAAAACGCAGCCACTCATACTTCGTCCTCTCAAGCGAAGTGAACTATGATGCGCAAATTCATTTCGTAAGTATTCCAATTATTTTTTCATTAGTATTGCAATCAATTTTGCCGACGCATTTAAAAGCTTCTAAATTTTAAAGCTTTTAAAATTAATATTCATCTATTATCAAACTTCAGCCTTAAAAATCCAATAATTTATAAATTTCGAAAGAATAATTAAAATTGAAGGTTTTAATCGTACCTATAATTCCTTTTTACGAAGGAACGCCATATTACTGCATATTCTTCATATTTATAAAATTATGAAAACAATGAAAAAAGATAAGAAAAAAAGTTGAAAGCTAGAAAGTTTCAACCACATAAATTCCCAATAGTTATTTAGGAAAAGTATATAAGAGAGTACGTGATCCCGAGCAACAGGAGTGTGAACCTTTTTGCATAAAATTCTCTACAATATTATTTTTCTGCGACGTGAGTGTTGTTTTATACTAGAGCATATAGAACTTAAGTTGTGTGAAAACATGCAAGTTTAAAGCACACATACTCTCGATTAAAATGCTCAGCTTTTGCCTTGAATATAACCGAGTTCCTGGAATATGTTAATAACATCTTCAAAGTACACGGAAATGATGATGGCATTAAATGAAATTAATAATCAACCCTCTTTTCCGAGATGTGAGTTATATTGATGCTATGGATTATTAAATAACCATTTAAGCCATATCACAACAATAGATAATAAATAGCGCAGGATTATCAGGAAACTCATATTTTTGAATTTTCTTTTTTACCTTTTTTCCGCCTTACTTAATGCTATCATTTATCTTCCTTTACCAAAAATTTAACTTTATTAATGCTCTCATCTTTATTAACAGAAGCTCAACCATTTCCTATTTGTTATTGTATTATTATTAATGGCTAGAAATAACTTCCTAAGAATATTTACTCTTTAAATTCGTATTTCAGGTAAGAGAAATTTATATGAGGACACGTTGCAGACCATGTGAATTTAACTGAATAGACAAAAGAGACTAAAACAAGGTTGGGTTGCAGTGAAGAAAATTACACGATTTACAGTTTTTCCCTTGTTCTCAAATTAATTGTGTGTTTTTAGGTTCCCCATAAAGCGAGATAAATGGTTAATAAAATGAAAGTGCACTTGAAAAAAAAAAGAAAACTCGTAAAGGGCTGGATTAATGGACTTATCAAGTTCTTGAGCTTACGAGTTTTTAAAATTGATCAATTTTTCGCTTTTCATAAAATAGTAATCTCGCTGCTTCGTTTTATAAAGTTTTTTTCAATATTCTGGAGAAATTATTGCGTAAGTAAAAAACCATTCTCAAACACTCTGTATTTTATTTATTCACGGACTTCACATTTTAATTAAAATTAATAATCGCTCGATGCTGCAATGAACTATTTCTTTTTTAACGAGCAAGGACTTCTAGCTTTTTTTTACTTTCTTATTCTTTCGAATAATTTACTACTTCTACATATCTCTTCAATTACGTGTGTGGATGTCAGGAAGCGCGCATCTATTTAATATTTAACCATGCATCTGGCTCCATTCTAAGTATCATAGGTAAAGTACAAGGAGAGAAGGAAATTGCATTGAAAAGGTACATTTCAAAATAGAGGTTCAGTTTCTTACATGCATTATAAATAAAGTCCTTTTTTTCCTTCTAAAGTCTGAAGAGAATTTTTTCCTGCATTCCAGTTTCTTTTAACCACTCTCAACAGATTGGCACGTCACATTTCGAATTCAAACAGAATCAGGAATGTAAGCCGCAAAATAATTTTCCCTCGGGGCGGCGGTAACCCAAAGTCACTGCATTGGGAAAATCGTAGTTGACAGTAAGAGAAGTGAAAGGAGATAAAATTGAGTTTACGCAAACTTAGTTTGTCTAATTCATTGAGTTTATAAGTAAATTTTAGAAATAAATTTCAATTTATTATATACAAATAGATAGATCAAAATTGCTGGTTCCTATATATACTTTAATGTCTTTAAATCGTGATACTAGTTAACTCCGGTTACGTAGTGCAAATTTTGGAGAAATCAAATTATTGGTCTACCACATCAATGGATACACCGAATACTAGACAAAGTAAATTATGAGAGATCATCAATTAATTTCCTCTCTACTACAGTTTCTGACATATGTGTTTTCGGCGGAATTTCTGAAGTGAGGAAATATTTTGGCAAAATATTTCAAGCGATAGGAAATAATAATTAATTAAAAGTTAATTAAACACGATTTTCCTTAAACTTTTTAATTGAACGAGATTTGGGATTCGCGTATCACATTTTTAAGAGAGCTCAGTGTGGCTTTGAGGGTGGAGTTTATATATAATTCTCGAAAGGACGGTGAGCTTCTAAAGCATTTTAACTTTGCATATCTAATTCAGAATCTTCGTCTTATGTATTTGAATAAAATGGTACAGCATTGACAAGCTGAAAAGATTAAAGACGAATGGAAAGAAATTTTCTTTTTAACCGTTTTTAACCCCTAATTAGTATAGAAGTGTACGAGAATCAATGTGTATAGCAAAAATACAAGACTTGAATTTAAATTTAATTATATGTAGTCAAAATCCTATCTTTGCTTATACATATATAGAACTGGAAATGATTTAATTATTGTGCACCTAGTAGAAAAAGTTCAGTTTAGTAAGACCGAGTAGAAGCATAAAAAGACTTAATTGGTCAGACAATAAGGTATGCGCAGTAGCAAAAACCCTGTTTGGTAAGACAATTCCAATTTCTTTCTAAAAAATAAAAATATGAACGCGTTATATTTTTATTAAATATGAAGGTAATAATAAAATAATTTATCAGAAGAAATTCAAACAAGCAACTATTTCAATTTGTCTTAAATATTGCGCGAGTAATTCTCTAATTTCTGTGTTGAGAGATAGAAAACGAATATATCATAGTTTACGAGGCACTTGCATCATGGCTTTAATTATTTGTGCTTTAATGCTTGTAATACGAACGTGAGAATACATGATTGGACATAAATTGAATGAGACCTACCCATGCCGGAAGTCCCCTGTACAATTGATTTCCATAGATCGGCAATTCATTGCATTTGCATTTTTTACTTTCATGCTTCTTTTCACGATAAAAGCCCTAAAGAATTCCGTTTTTGATCAAAAAGTACATTGTTAAATTACACAAAGTAAATCAATATTATTTACTTTTTTATAACATACTTCATAATAAATGTTAATATAATTTTAAAAATTCGAACATCACAGAATATGATGAAAAGAATTTTATGCTGATTAAATTTTTATTGAAAGCGTCAAAATATACAACGAATTTTTATGAAAGAGAAAATGTAGGTACGTGAAGGCTACGAAGCTGCCAATTTCGGTCGATTTTCCTTCGCAAATAAACATTTCGCTTAAATTGGATAATATACGGAATGAGAGTATTTTCAAATACACTTTGAAAGAGAGCTTTAGTGGCCCATTTATAAAGTTTATATTCAACGAAAATAAATACAAGTATAAAACTTTTACTTCAAAAAAAGTTCAAGAGTATGTTAATTTTATTCGCTCTTTTGATATCTGATACTGCGTCAACTTACATTTATCTATATATGAATAATTGAATATTCGAGGTGCGAAGAGGTAAACAAATTGACAGTTTATTACACAATAGGAAGAAGAAGCGAGATTTATGGAATGGATAAGAGGATTCAATTCAGAATACAAATAAACATGGATTTGCCAAAGCATGAACCTATTCGAAGGGTTTCTCATGTTATCAGTATGTACAGGCACGAGCTGGGACAAATATAGTTCGATTCAACTATAGGAACAGAAATAACTCCTCATAAATCGATTCACTACTAAATAGACACGCAAATCACAAAGGTTCAGATTCCATATTGATCAATTAACCTGAGGAATGTTAATCCCTGCTTATCTGGCAGTTTGGCCACTCACATTCCATTTTCGAGCCATTCAATTAACCCATTCAAGAAGGAAAGCGGAACTGAGCACGAGAAGAGAAACGGAGAAAATTACACACAAGGAAATTCCCCGAAAGTTCTCTAATTTAACACGGAATTGATTAAGAACCCTACTACCAACTTGGACAACAGAGGGAAACCATGCCTGGAATCTTTCTACTTCCTTTGTCTCAAGCAATAAACTATTAGTATTTTTCAGAAGTAGTACTTGTCGTCTAGATTAAAATACCTAAAGTAAAAATAAAAATTCTTAGAATCCAGAAATTACTCCTATTTTTGCGATTTTGCAAAGAAGAAGTTCAAGGGCTTAATTAATTAAAAACTTTATAATCCTTTGACTGCAACATTTTTGGATGTTACATTCATTAAGTGAAAAGTTTTACAACTCATTGTTAGACGTTTACTTTCAAAAGCTTTAATGCACGGCCATTACTTTTATTACCATCGTAAAATGTCAGTACCATCATTCTCCCAGGAATTCTCTTCTATTGTAGTCACTTACAATTAGAAACTTAGTAACTTGATAAGATACACCAAAAGGGAGTATTTCCCTTGTTTATTTATTATATCAAAAAATTTTCATCAAATTTTTTGACGTTGTATTGTCTGTATTTAATTGGATAAATAAGATAAATATAGTTGCTAATGACGAAACATTACAAATATGATTTCCCAAGAAAATTCACTGACGTGGGATAATTAAAACTTTATTTTGGAAGTTAAACGTTCGTAAATGTTTACAGATTGAACACACACTTGTAAATATAGCTAAATGCTATTTGATCAAAGTTTTACGGGCGCAAAGAGAGGGTTGCTTTCCCTTTAGTTTTCTCAGCAACTTTTAGAAGTTCTAAAGACACCAAACGTGTTCAAACTGTAATTAGTTTTATTCCTTCTTAATTTCCTCGCTATTTTCAAATATCAGACAAATTATTATTATTATTTACAAAATTTATTTAATAAAAATAATTATTGACTTTTAATCATTTGAATCGAGAATAAGGAGATTGTAATTTACCATCAAATGTAAGAAAAATAAAATTATGGAGAAAGGATCTGCGACGAGGGAATATTTAAATTGAAGATATTTATATTTGCGTGGAGTATAATGAGGAAGGTTTTTTTGTTAAGTCAATGTCGTAATGTTTGAATAAACCTTCAAGATTATTCTGTCCTTTATTTTTTTTTACTCGTTCGAATGATAAAACACAATTCAATAAAGTTCTGCCAGTATTGCAAATATTAATTTTATTTTTCACAGAAATATTAATATTTATATGTTAACAGATTTCGTTAGCAAAAAATATATATTTCTGTCTTTAATTCATCATGAAATTCTTTACCGTGTCAGCAGATTTTTTTACTACATGAATAAAGTACGAGAAATGATTTACGAATGAATTTCACCTGCTTCATAATTTAACGTATAAAAGTGCTGGGTAATCTGGCAAATAAAATATTATTGAAGGATGATGTGAAGCCATTACGGTAATATATTAGGATTCCAATGGATATTTTCATTCCCTCTTCTTTTTATTAAAATTTTCAGTCAGTAGATTTAAAAATGTAAAGCTTTTGAATTTATTTCTGGTTTGGAAATATAAATGCTGTAAACAATGAAGCTTGACCAGAACAATGAAAAAAATGCACGTTAAATTGTTCGACAGGAAAATTCAAAGCGGTAATTCAATTGTACTTATGTAACTTCAGTGTTAAATTAAGCTGATCGTCAATTGTTTTGGACAAACAATTAGCACATTTAAATTGTGTAGCTTTCAACGCTTTTCATTTCAAGGTTCTCAAACGCGATATTCTCTCTAATTTAATTATTTATTCCTGGTTAGTACATACATATAAAGTACAAAAAATATAGTAAGCTCTAAAGGAATTCATTTTTTTTATTTATTCAGTTATATAACATAAAATGTGAAATTTCCACTTTTTTCATTCTTCAACTTTTTTACATCATTAAATAAATTCCACTAACAATTATAGGAAATTTTAAGTGTAAATTTCAGAAAATTTCAGTGACTTTTCACTAAATCAGTGAAATTTCGCTGATTTTTTACTGATTCAAGTTTAGAGAGAATGGTGCTTTAAAAGTTATACAAGTTTAATTTATTTAATATATATGAAAAACTTTTAAATTATTTATCACTATTTGTCATTCTGTACTTTGACATTTTCGTGTTTAGTAGTTTCGTAGTTGTTGATATTTCAAAAGGAGGTCAGAATTTGCAATTTTGACAAAATATTCCCTTATAATATTAATTACCTGTTCCTATTACATTCGGGTCTTTTGAAGTATCATTAACAACATTTATAACATTCACAGAGCATATAAATTCATAATCATCTCATTGTTCTCTGTAAATATTTATTCAACATATGTACAAAAATTTAATTATACGCATAAATATAACACAAACAAAATATTCAGAACAAATTAATTTCAACGTAAACGTCAGAATTCTCTACTCTTTTGCATCTGCTTTTAAATTAAAAATTCTCATATCCCGCGAGATAAAAAACCTTGGTCAAAATGAAAAACTGAACATTTTCTAAAATAATTTTTTTAGCTTCAAAGCTTCTTAATTGAAAATTGTTCTATTCAAAGAAGAATATCGTAAACTAAAAACTTTAAAAAAAAATTCAATGAGCAAAGAATAATTTCATAATTTCGAAATCCATGGGGATGAAAATGATTTCACTTTTCCAATTAAATTTTATTTCACCAACCCTTTATAGAAAAACTGAAAGCTGAAGCTAGAAGAAAACGGCGGAACTCGATTTAAAGACATAAGAGAAAAATTTCCAGATTTCTAAAGCTTTGAATTAAGATTGGTAAAATATGATGCGAAATCGCGTGGAAAGGAGGAGATATGTAACGGGTGTGATATCGTAGTGGCTCGGTAAGATTTACGGGAGGATGCTGTGGTGATCGAGCGACTTTAAAGAAGACCGCTGAGCGATATTTACACGCCTCCAGGGGAAGTCCCATAACCATACCCATACCCACACCCATCAGTTATTTATAAAGTGATTCACGATAATCAATAACCTATGCCTTTTTTTCTTCCATGGTAAAATTCACTCAGGTTCTGAACCGTCTTTGTATACCACCGAGATTCTCAGGGACGGTTAGAGGGTCGCGACAGAGTTAGTGGTAGTTTCTAGTATATGAGCGAGAGGTTGCGATAACTCTCTCGTACCCGCAAAGTTGCTTCAGAAACTTTATATTTGCCGCCGAACTGTCTTCTCTGATTCTAAAGTTTTCACCGACCTAAACTTCCTCCCTCTTTTCTCATTTCTGCCCCGTATTTCCGAGACGTCGGTCACCTCGGAGATCGTGTTGAATTTTCATTATCACGCTCCGTTTCTATCGTGATCTAACCAAGCGTTCACGTGGTCCGACATTATAAAGGGGATGTTACACCCCAAAAGAACAAAGACAGATCCTTTACACCCTCATTCCCACCCACCTTTTGTAATTTTTATTTCTCGCTTCGAATTAAAGCAGACAGCTAATTTGCAATTAGTTTTTTTTTTTTTTTTAATCAAATTATCAGACAAAGTAATTACTAAATTCATTTTCTATTATAACTCACTGAAAACTTTTGAATCTTTCTCTACTACCATAACAAAACTTTTCTTTTCAATTAACGTTTGCCAATTCAGCGATACTTTTGTTGAAACTTCTAATTGAAAATTTTCATCGAGATGTTTTGTTTTCATTCGAGTTTTCTTGCTACTCCCTTTTTTGTTTTGCATCTTTCTTTTTTTAATTAGTATAACACAGAAAATTTAGGGGTCAGGAATTAAAATGGGAATAGAAAGGAGTTGATCCGAGAGACGCGCACTTCCGGCAACCGGTCACCGGGAGATCGGTAACGGAGGAAATGATTGATCTCGTACCTGGAATCGAATTTTTCGTGGTGCAGGGCGCGGCGGCATGGTCCCGTCGCAGCGCTGTTCGTCAAGCACTGAGCTCGGCTGTGCGCCAAAGGGGTCGCGTCGACGTCGAAAAGACGCAATCGTAGCGACCCTGCGCGCAGTCGCGATCAAAAGCGAGAAGAAAACTCTCGACGACAGGAAAGGGTGGGAAAGAGACACGCGTCTTAAAAGCCCGCCTTTTTTTTTTTTTTTTTACCTTCTATTTCCACTTCCTTCCTTGGTACGGTCTCGACCCTTTGAAAATCGCCCTCTCTCCGATTCAACTACACTTGCTGCCCGGAACAGCTTTTACAACGCTATGTCGTTAACCTCCTCTCGAGATCATTATAAGAGCGTCATTTTTCCTATTCCGCTTCCTGTTGCTTCAATTTTTTGCATCTCTTAATTGGGGAAACCTACAAAATTTACGAGTAAAGAAATGAGTAAAGTATATAAAAAGAGTTAAGAATGAGCAGTTGAGTTCTTTCGCGAGAAGTTTGTACTTGTTAAGAATCTAAATAAATCATCGTCATTTTATAGAAAATATATTTAAAAATAGAAAATATATTAAAAAATAGAAAATATATTAAATTCGTCATTTTAAAATGTACAAGAATCTCAGGAAGTTGTGAACGTTTATCATGTTTTTTAGATTATCAATTATATTTTCGCAAAACCAAAGCTTTTTTGTGCTGATAATGGAAATGTGCGGAGTAAATAGAGGAAAGCGATTATAGTTCCACTTTACAAGGGAAGTGATGATAAAGGTGAATGCAGATATGCTGGTATGAATTTATGTAGAGAAACATCAAACATTCCCGGATAGGATTATTATTATTATCCAGGTAGAGCAAATGAACGCTCCATAGCACTGAATATTAGAGAGAATATTATAGAGTTCCCGTGCAGAAATTGTCAAATTTTTTCCCCATTACAAGTCAGGCACTGATCGGGTGTACTATTTGTGGCCAGGATAAGACGACTAACTTGGCTCTGACTGGGGCCGGATTAGGTAGCCACAAGATAAACCAATTCACGATTGTGCTAGGGATTGCGCTCGGAATCGCTACTAGGGAGCTGGGGGCGCCTGGGGGGCAGGTAGAGGCATTTCTCACTCTGCCCCTCGCACCCCTCATCATAGATTGCGGTTCTAATATGGAAGGGAGACTTGGACATGTGAGAAAAAAAATCTACGGTAAATGGCTAAGGGACGAAGTCAGTAATGGATTCTTACAGAATATGGTGTGATCAGATGATGTGTTTTCTTTCAATCATTAACTTGATTGATAGAAAATAGAGTTGAAAGAAATACGCTGAGATGGTTAGGTCATGTTGAGAAAATGGTACATAGAAGTATGTAAATGAAATTCTAAAGAGGAGGGATATAAAGAGCCCATATGAGTAAAAAAGCGGTAAAAAGTGTGAGGCCTGCTAGTAGTATGATTGCTATACTTATGTAAAAAAAATATTTCTGGGCCAAGGCGGAGAGTTTATGTAGTTAGAGAGTAGATAATGATAGTGGTAGATTTGAGAATTAATCTTCTTACTGATTAGTGTTCGTGTATTGTGTGTAATGAGATATAATCTCTAAGGTTTTTCCGCCTAGGTTGATTGCTGAAGAGATGGAGTATCTCCGGGCAGAGTGTTTTGTTGGACAAATAAGATGTTTGAATAATCGCCACACGATTCCTGGATCAATCAAAATTTATTTCTTCCCCTCGATTTCCATTTATGTAAGAAAAGGGAATTTTCCTTTTTTTTTTCTCTTTTTAAGAAATAAAAGAAAAGATTCTCTTATAAAAAATGATAGACTTTTGGATAGAACAATAGTTTTCATATCAATCAATGATAAGAATCTGAGGCGTCATTTTTTTTGTTAGAAAACGAAGAAGCTTGTAAATGTAGGTTCCTAACACGTAGAAAATTAATTAAATAAATTAATTAGGGGAGAAATATTAAAATAATTAATATGGTTTTTACCTCCTTGCACTTTTTGTTTTAAAAGTGTTATAATTACATCTGCTCCGAAAGTATCGTGTTGGTTCAACGAGGAGCTTTTATTTATCTCCTCTTTGCCCATGCTTCTAGAGAAATTCATTAAAATATACGCATTTATACCAACAGTAATTAGTGAATATTATTTCATTCATATTCTGTAAGTATATATATGCATCACACTTTGAGGGTAACTTTTTTTGCGCTTTTTTCGCTTTTTGATTAAAATTATCTTTGGGGCTTAGAGTTCGAAAATCTTTTAAATAAAATAAATACTTCGACCCACTAAAGCTTTAACCAAAAAGGCTTTAACCAAGATAATCTTCGACTCTTTAAATATATAACTTATATATGTAGTTACAAAAAACTTAAAGCAGATCATTTTTAATTTGCAAAGTACTTTTACAGGCCAAGTTTAGCTCTTTTTTTATTACTGGTGTGAAAATAATGTGAAAATGTCCAATCTTTTTTTGACGATTCTTTCTCAGTTTTCCGCGTTTCGCGTAGATAAAAGACGAGTGTAACTTGGTACTTAAATTAAATTCGATTTCTTTTTTTTTATCACGCCTTAACGCGAAAAATCCATTTACGAGATTTTCCATTGAATTTTCCTCAGAGGCGACAGTGGATGCTAGCATATTGGCTTGCCGGAAGTAGTTCAGGCTGCCTCGAGTTATACGATCCTGTCAGTTGAGGGTGGTCTTACACTATCATAAACTCAGTCTTGTACAAAGAACACGATCGATTTTAACTTGTTATGTAAATGTATTTAAAAAACCACGAAAATTTTTTAAAGGGCTCATTCCTGAAGTATGCAAATGTCTTAAAAACTACTTTTATAATTCAATAGCTTCTTTCCGTGTACCGAACAAAAAGTAATTAAAATTGAAATCCCACAGATTTTATTAACAGGGTATATTCTGAGCTCTTCAATAATGTAATGTTTTTCAGTTTAACATTTCTGATATTGTAAAAACGTGCAAATATTTTTTGAATCGGTACAATGGACCCAAGCTTCGATATATAATCTTATTGAACTGAAAATGTTTACCACAAATTGGAGAAATAGATAAGTAAGTACAGTACGTTTGGGTCAAACAATTTATCATCGGACAATATTATCGTCCGGTTCCATCTCTCAGACTCCCCAGAGACCGATGACGAAGACTTTATCTATAAAAGGTGTTTGAGTCGACCTCCAAATCCTGTAAACGTGTAGTAAACTAGCTCACCTATTGTCAAGAGACCGTTTGTATTGAAAAGCAGTAAACACAAAAAGCAAAGATTATATTATTATTATTATTATTCCCTATCTTCGGAAATGCTTGTCCCCAATGGCAATGCGTTAATTATTAATAAAACCCGAAATTCCGAAACAGTCTTAAATTCGATTAAAATAAACAATTTAAGAAAAAACATTGCAAACTAAATTTCATTTCAATATTTCCCGGATTTCCTTAAATTCTCGATCTCAATGGTCTTGATTTAGCAAGCCCTTCACAGTTAGGTATTCAGTAATCACAGTTAAGTATGTGTTAGGTGTTCGAAGTAATTAACGGGTTTCAGTTTCTCTCCCACACCTACGCAATTAAATCTGATGCCATTATCAACTGCATTTGTCCAGCTATGAATCAGCAATCAGAGATTATCGGAAACACTTCCCTGTACACGTGTACCATCAGTCACGTCAACCCCGTAAGCTCCTCGTCAGAGATTACAATAGTTTACGCCAAAACAATGATTTTTCCCAGAGGTCAAAGTTCGCTAGCCCGTAGTTCGATTTTTTTTTCTCCGAGTACGGACTCAGCGTGTCCTTGTACATAGTTTCTTGATTCTTAATGTTACGCCAATGAGTTTTAGACTCTTCAGAAATATTGCCCCACCAATCTTTTAATCGGCACTGATAAGACACTCTCGTCTCAAGAAATTCTCGACATGAATCTCAGTGCGCTGTTGACCATTGCGATTGTTTCTCGACTCTCGAAGGTCTAATTGACAGAAGAGAAGATGTACGCAGCTCTTCTGTTACCGAGGTCTACTAGGTTGGCGCTCTCTTTTACAAGATTCGCGTCCAGCGCTACTGGACAACTTCCAACAGTATGTAATAAAATTCAAAGTGATCATTTTTTATCAGGAATAATTTCTAAGTGTATTGTGGTGTTCAATTTGTCCGATTTGTGACTTGTGTTATTCGGATTGGTAGTAATCAAAGGTCGTTAGTCGATTATTTAATAATACTCAATCATCAAGTGTTGTTCAGAATTATGTGGAGAGTAGTGAATTTGATAAAAGATGTCAATTTTCTGAGAGGAAAATTTAGATTCCCAACATGGATACTTCTCGCACTATTATGTTCTACAATCAAAATAAAAACCAGGAAATAAAGGCATATTTGCTTTATGAATTTTCAGCAATGAATAACCTTGAGTGATAATTTTTCATCAAGAATATTATGTCAGTTATGACGCTAGATTTGATATACACTTATATCACTTCTTTGATCATGTAATAATATTCAATGATCGGTGGTATAATAAAAACGTGTGAATTCAATGAAGCTGAGAGTGTTCTAAATTTAAAGTGATATGTACTTTGTCAATAATTTATTATTCAAAAGAGCATCCTGGTATTGATTGAGTTTATTTATAATATTATCTAAATATAAATAGATTAAAAATCTCAAGTAAGGCGAACGATTCTGCAGAGAATTATTCCATATTGAGTAAAAGATTATTTGTTTTTGTTATATCAATATTTAGTTTTGATTATAAAACATTTGAATTGGATGTGGAAAATTATAATTTTCTAATTAAATTTAAATGTTCAAAAACTTGTTTCTGACGTCTAAAGCTGAATTTATGTCAAAAACACTCATTTATTACGAACACTTCAGCTTTAATACAGAAAGTGAGTAACCCAACGTCCTTCAAAAATTAAATTTGGAATGCTTCAGGTGAAATCAGTCTATCCGTTTCGCCTGAGGGTATGAAATACGAAACATGTTTTCAAGCTTTGAATGTGCAACCCGCGTATATCTAAAAACTTTTGATGTGCTATTTAGTTCAGTTGAAACCTGTCAGCCTGAAAAGAACATATTTCTACAAATTCTAATTGAATAACAGATAACAATGTATTCTCAGAGAAATTCTGTAACCTCAATTCTCTCAACAACGCAATTCAAGAAGAAATAGTTCAATATTATGATATAAAAAAAGAAATATAAGATAAAAAGAGGATAAAAGACGTCTAAAGATTCTCAAAAATTTTGGCATCCAGAATTCCGTCGTTTTCCCATAAAAAATATTTTAAAGAAGTTTCATTACAATACAGATTTATAAAAATTCATTGTCACATGAAACACATCTATTAAAGCACATTGTAGCCGTAAGATAATTACCCTGATAAACTTATCTTTGAATATTGTTATCTGTTTATTAAAGGCTCACCTGACTAGAGATACGTAAAATCATGTTTTTCAATCATGTTCAGCAGTTCAGAAAGCTTGCAGAAACGTTTCAAATGGGACTTTTCCCTTCAAATCGTTAGGAAATGCGTGAGAAAATGAATAAAAACATTGAAGGGACAGAATTAATGAGAATAATGAAGTGCATGACACTATGCTGTAGAAACTAGGTTTCTCATTTGATTAATTTTCCTGGGAATTTCTGAAGCATGTATTCTATATAAAACTGAAAATTGCTCACTTCACGCTATGACAGTTCTTTTATCACCAGCGTGGAGGTTTATAGGAAGAATAATTACTGACTTGTTCGGTGGCATGATTAAATTACGAAAATCCCGTTGTTTCCTTAACGAATGTATTAATTAACAGCATTTTCCGGAAGTATCGCGGCTATCCCTCCCACACTGTTCAATTGATAGATTACTAACACTGTATGATTGATCAGCACGCTGTTTATAGCTAACAATTCATGTGTGGTATGTTTTCCTGCATACTATGACCCTCTAGAGTCTGGTCATCATCGAGGAGATAAAGCGAGTCAATGCTATGTTTCGCTTCGAAGTCCATCACGTTTATACAGAACACGTTTCGCTTCCCAATTTTTTCTTTATGGACATTGACTGTATAAACAATCATTCATCATATCTCTAAACTTAAATTAGTGAGATATCTCTCTCACTGAATCAAATCAATAAGGAGTTTCACTGGTAATCAGTGAAAATTTACTGAAAAATTAGTAACAACAATCTAAAAGAATCTATGTGACGAAATTAATAATATACAAATATTTTTTATAAAATGAGAGAGAAATGGAAAAGTTTCTCAATTGGTGTAACTGAATTTTGAATACTTCAATATAAGCTGGGTTTCTTAGTCAATAACAATTTTCCTGAGAATTTCACACATGATATATAAGTCCAGTGCACAGTACCACTTGGGAAATCTCCTAGCGAAACAGCAGCTTCTAGATTACACGACACGATTTTCTCAATTTTCCATGCCATCTAAGGTGAGTCCTTCATTTGATTAAAGTTTTTTCTTTCGAACGTTTACAGAAATTAATTTCTCATTTAATATTTACAGAAAAAAAAGGAGGAAACGATATAAATTAATTTTTGCAAAAAACTTCATAAAATTCCACGAAATTTCGGAAATTTTACAGTAATTTTTATTAAAATTCCCTGGGTAATTACATATTGTGAAATTTTCATGAAAATTGTCAATTAATTTCGAGAATTTGAATAGACGAGTCTATGAATATTTCCAAGAAATACCCTGAAAATTTCAGAAAATTTACAGAAACTGAAGAACCTAATATAAGAACCTAAGAACCTAATCTCTAGGACTATAGTTCGCTTAATTATAAAGTTTCTTTATTCCAAGAAAATGAGTCTTATCAAACGCGTATTGAGAAAAGTTTCATCAGATAGAAAGTGTAGTTCGCATTTCGCAAACGAATTAAATATTTTTTGCCATCATTAATCATTTCTAGATCGAGGGGTTGGAAAACATGGCCAAGTGTACTCAACTCAGTACCGTACTCGATTTCGAGTTATCGAGCTGCCATTCCCTACAGAGTAACTGTAATCGAATTACGATTAATTACACTTGTCACGTATATATATAAATTCTACAGTCACGCCTACATTTCAAATACTTCTTATTTCCTCAGAAAATTCTTTTTCCTTCAAACTACAAACTTTTTTCCAAGTGGAATCTTTAAATTACCTTTTAACAGATTCACAAAAACAAATATTTAATTTGGAAAAAATATGATCAAGAGATGAGAAGTTTAAAGAAGAATATTTTTGAATTATGTTCACAGATTAAACGATTAGACTTTCGACGAGATCAAACAACAGAACGACCACGTCGAGAAACTTTTTCTGAACGGAGTCAACTTCAATACACACGCAGATTGGTAGTCAAATTGGGAAGTGCTGTTATCACTAGAGAAGATGAACATGGTCTCGCTTTAGGTCGATTGGCATCTATAGTAGAACAAGTAGCAGAATGCCAAAATGAAGGTAGAGAATGCATTATGGTTACGAGTGGAGCAGTGGCCTTTGGGAAGCAAAAATTGCATCAAGAGCTTCTGATGTCACTTTCAATGAGAGAAACCCTGAGCCCTGCTGATCACAAACGTGAACGTGAAGGTAAGCAAGAATTTAGAAAAGTTCGAAAAATGTTACATAACTGTTCTATAAAGGTTACCTTTTATAATAATTTTAGCTGTATTAGCCACTTTGGTTAATATATCGTATAGCAATGAATATCATAATAATGTAATACACTGGAATATCAGTTCAATTGATATAAATTACCTCCCACTTACAACGAATGATGATTAATTCTGATATCGATCAGCAATTTAATAATCCTGATCAATAATGCAATTTAATTTAGATTGTCGAATTTGTCAAACTAATCCTAATGTTGAATTAATACATTTGATTCAATCATACTGATTTACTATCCTATTCCCATTCATTATTAATAATACAATATTTCGTGTTTCGGATAACGTTATATTAATATTTAATTATTTAACTATGCAGTGATTTATGAAATAAAACCCGATATGAGGTATCAATTAAATTTTCAGATGCCAGGAATTAATTATTGAAAACAGAATAACTTAATGCAAAACTCATGTTTTGCAGATTTAATATACTATTTTATTAATTATATATTTAGAGAGAATACGCGTGATATTTTTAATAAAAATTATTTCATACTAACTAATAAACTATTTGACTTTGTATTTGATTTATAAATATCTGCGATTCTTAAACAGAATAAAGCGTATTATAGTCTTTGGGGTTGGAAATTTATTGACATGGGCTGCCATTAACCGGGCTTAAAACCGTATATGCACGATAACATAATCTGGCAGGTATACACGCTGATAAAACGTAAATACATTTAGACCGGGTAGAAAAATTTATGTCAGATTTTTGTTTTGATTCATTTCTCAAAACTACAATTGGAGAACCGGTTTTAACGTATTTTTATACAATAATTTAATCTAAAAAATGGATGTAAGAAAAAAAAGGAGATACAGAAATATTATATAAAAAATAAAATGAAAGAATTTTTAAGTAACTTTTCAATAAAAAATTATAATCTTTCAAATGTATTTTTGCTTCAAAATATCATTATTTTCAAACAATTCTAATAATTTTCAATTTACGAATTGAGGCGCAATGTCCTATAATCATTATTATAAGACTTTATTAGGTCATCATATTGATGACCTAATTCTCCAAATTGATATTTCTTCCGATAACAGTTTCATTCAAAGATTACATATTAATGATTCCGTCCGAAACAGTATGTTCAATTTTATTTATTATCCACAAAATACATCACCTCATAAGTCCCCTGCGGTTTGAGATTGATCCAATACACGATATTCAATAAAAAATGTACATCCACTTTTTTAATTAAAAAACAATTTTTTAACCGAATACACTCTTTTTTCAATATTAAAATTTTTCAATGAAAAGCTACTACTATATACTATATTTTAATTATTTTTACTCTATAGAGCATTAATTATTAGAAAATAATATCTCTATGATCCTTTTTTTAATTTGAAACGATAAGGCTTTTCCAATGTGATCAATAATTAATTTCAAATCTAATTTTAAATATGCCTTTATAGAAAATCATGGCCAAGTATCGTTATTACATTTTTCTCATTCAAATATTCAATACTGTTGTTTATTGATTGAAGTTTAAGATTTTTCAATTTTATAATCTTCTAATTAAATATGCCCATAATTCTCTTTGGTACAATTTAAAACTTTATTTTTTCTGAAATTACAAATGAATAACTCTTAATGATCAGAACAAATGAAAAATTCAACGAGAAACCGGAAGTTTTAAATCGTCCGCGAAATCGACACCCTGCAACACAATTTTTATATCACGAAATAAATCTGGAATAAATACATATATTTCATCCAAGGTATGGTTTCATCCAAGGTACGTAGTATGCCTGTTTTCACGGACATACTACATACTCTCGATATAAAACAATAAATTTTTATCTCCCATAAAATTTCCGAGAACGAAAACCGACGTCTCGAAATTCTTTTTAAAGCCAATGTAATAGTCACAGAACTTCGTGAGCTGCATCTTACATTATATATTAATGAAAAGCAGTGAAAATAGTCTGCTAGTTTCTGAACGGAAATATTTTCCATCATACTTTAAAAAATATGAGTACATTGTAGAAAAATTGAGATATTGATTAATTGAATAGAAATAAAAATATTTCATCCAATCCCAAAGTAAAGACTTAAAAAGCTTCTTTCCTCCATTTAAAGTTATTCTATTATATTCGATTAAATATTTTTTATTACCTTTAATTAGAATATGTAACATCTATAAAAAGGGTTAAGAATGATTTCATAAATCTACGACTTTTGTTATCCAGAATGGAATATTAAACATTTTTTCAGACTGAAAAGATCTATTTACCTCTCGTATACAATTCAGAGACTGGAAAAGATACATTTGCAAACTACAGAAAAGAATACGAGAAAAAGTACACAAGGAACTAGTTGGTTTCTATAGATATAATAACAATGCTTCAAAGGGAATATTTTTATTATTTTTTATTATTTCTTATGTTAGGAATTTTCATTTTTTCATGCTTTTCACTAGTTTTTAAAACCACGTCAAAGTTGTATAAAGTTTAGTAATGAAGAGTGAAATTTTCCCAACCGTATCGTATTATCCACATTTTTTATGTTCTTTTGTTTATCGAGAAGAACAGGTTTTTCATATTATAAATTTTCTCAACTATAATGAGAGTATAAAATTTCTAAGTTTCTATTGAAGATTGCTGCGTGTAAATTTTCCAGTTAAAAATGTACTTCATTATTAAAGTTTTAACTTCTTGGAATTGTTTTAAAGTACAGAATTCATTACCTTATTTATTATTTCAATGAAATACTTATATTGTGGAGCTTTCAAAAATTACTTTTAATATGATTTTATTTTCAATAATAAATTCTTAATACTGTGTGTATTATTTTAATTTAAATATATCTCAGCTATACATGTAGACATAAATTGAGAATTTAATTGCATGTACACGTTTCGAGTGGACAATAGCGAATGACGATATGGAATTCAGATCAATTAAAATGCAGTTGGTTGACCACATTTGTAAAATATTGGACATATTTCCTCTTCATTATGAATTGATAAAAGCACCGAATTGAATAAATACAAAATGTCACTAAAAGTGGAACTAGAATATAGCTTTCTCAATAATTTTTCCGATTTCAAATTATTTTCTCAGAAAGAAAATTGTAAAAGAATTTTCTGTAAAGTTAATTTTATAAATCTTAATTTTATGTAGTCTTCTGACTGGATTAATTAGACAAATTAATCATCCAAAGAAGATGCCCTGCCTTGAAATATGTTAATTTTAATCGAAGAATACAAAATGATTAAATTACTAAACAATGAGTTTGCAGTGCTCGAAAGTACAATTGCAAATTGAATTTGCTAAACAGTACATATGAACACCTTTTGTTTAGGTCTACGCAAATTGATGATAGAATCGCACTTTGATTACCATCCGAACATATTATCTAATTTTCATTCATCGCTAAAGGAAAATACGAGTATTAACAGATTTGCCAATAATAGAATATGATAACCAATTCAATTGATTATATTCATCGTTATTAAAAAAAATGGGAAGAATATTTGAACTAAATTTTACTAATCTTCTCAATTTAAATTTTGGCCGTAAATGTGTAATATATTTTATAGAGTAATACATATTTACAGTAAGAAGTTACTGACCTTAAAAATTGAACTTTCTATAGAATTTTCAGTGCGTCAAATTTTCTCTTGCTTGTTTGAAATAAATCACAAAAGCTCGACCGCATTCGTATCGAGATTTCATTTCGAAGTTTTATCCTGGAAGGAACTTGTCCTCACTCGTAAACAAACTTTCAATAAACAACTTTTCCCAAGAAATTTAAATTAACATTTTCTAGTCAAATAAGTTCGCAGTGCACACTTATTGGCCAACTGCCTGGAACGACTGATAGTTTATTCTACCTCCGCTATATAAATTTGCAATCATTTGCGTTCATAAAAATGAAGCGAAACCGGGAGCTAAAGAAAATCGCCATAAATGTCGACTTTTTCCATAATGTATGTGAAATATTCCAATATTGCTGTAAATTAAAAAAAAAAATATCGATAATTTTAAATCACTTGTTAATTTTTTTGTTCTATCTGTACTTTAGTTAAAGTAATCTAATTAAGTATAGCGAATATCCAAAAGAGGCTTTGAAGATAAACTAGGTCGTTCCAAATAATTAACTTTACGTTGTGTGTACCCAGTTATTACAATGGGTGATGGCTTCCCTCGTGCAATCAGTTTTCGCAGGCAGCTGCAACTTTTAATCCAATAATTGTTTCGTAAACATTAATTCTCTCAAACATTTCAAAAGCTAGCTATATCAATTTTACACCTACATTACACATTTTATTACGCAAAATGCATTTTGAAAGACCATTACACAGGTTATATTCTTATAAAAGTATGCTGGATAATAAAATGAAGGTGATTTGTTCGCAATCGAGAGCTTCACTTTAAATTGCAATAGCCCATACCCATAAACTTTAGAGGACTACAAACTTCAAAAGTGAATTGCTATTTTGCACTCGGCATTTTATACAAGATGTTAAAGAATACTTTATTTATGAACAAGTGATTTTCGAACCCTGAACTTCAGAGGCACGTTTTTTTTACGTGCATTATATTGGAATGCGAGAGTCGTTCCACAGAAACCCCTAAGGATAATTTTTATCTAAAAGTGGATTAAATTTCTAGTGCTGCGAGCAGTTAAAAACTACATTTATAGTTTCTACATTAACAATTGGAACTACATTTATGACTTTAAATATTAACAATTCTGACAATTCTGATATGAACAGCAGCTTTCTATGCACATAAATTTTCAATTATTTATTGAAAAGCGTCAACAATTCAGTTTTATTCATGTAATAAATTCATTGTTTGATGCTCAATTTTTATTTGCATTATTTCATCCCTCAATGTGCTACACTGGATATCAAAGAGATTAAATTTAGGATGCTACAATTTTGAATGATTTAAACTTGGATATCACACACTATCAAATATTAAAATATTTCAATCTAGAATTATTTAATTTCTGTGATTCAAAATGCGTCATGTCAATTTCTTGTCAATTTCTCATGTAAAATAAACGGGAAAGTTTTAGCCCCTCGAAATATAAAATAAATACCGCAAGTCAACTGTTTTGCAAATATGCTCAATAATTCCGCTTCTACAGGAAATTTTGTGGAACCTAGGGCAGCAGCAGCCGTTGGTCAGTCTGGTTTGATGTCCCTCTACGATGCGATGTTTGCTCAATACGGCGTCAAATTAGCCCAGGTTTTGGTGACTAAGCCCGATTTTTATAATGAGGAGACGAGAAAGAACCTTTTCAGCACTTTGAGTGAACTAATCAGCCTGAACATTGTCCCGATCATTAATACAAACGATGCGGTTTCACCACCTCCCCAAGCAGATGAGGAAGTTGCTGGGAGTGGAGGTCGGAGAGGGATTTCCATCAAGGACAATGACTCTCTAGCAGCTATGCTAGCAGCAGAAGTCCAGGCAGATCTCTTAATTCTCATGAGCGACGTGGATGGCATATATAACCTTCCACCCTGGCAAGATGGAGCTAGGATGCTACACACGTTCACATCTGACTTAAGAGGGACCATCAAGTTTGGCCAGAAATCAAAAGTTGGCACTGGTGGAATGGATTCCAAAGTCAATGCAGCCCTCTGGGCTTTGGACAGGGGTGTTTCCGTTGTAATTTGCAATGGAACTCAAGAAAAGGCTATAAAAAGCATCATGTCTGGCAGGAAAATTGGTACTTTTTTCACTGAGTCCACCACCTCTTCGGCACCAGTCGAAGTTGTTGCGGAAAATGGTGAGTTTATTATGTAAATGTATATTTTCAAGCGAAGAAGTTTATTCATAGAAAATTACTCAAACCAGGGATCACAGTCTCTATTTTTTATAAAATAGAGGAATATAGGACCGAATGTGATCCCTGTTTTTCATGAAAATATGATAATTGAAATAATTTAACATATAGAGAATTAAATATCCCGATTTGCAAATTTCATTCAAGTTCCACAACTTGATTAGGGTGGCTACAAGATCCAATTTTTCATTTTTCCTGACAATTTCTCTGATTTTTAAGCAGATTTCCCTGACCTACTTTATTAACTATAATTTCCTAATAAAATTAAAATACTATTGATATATTTTTTAAATTTTTCGCAATATCACACTAAATCCTTTGAAATCACTTTAAATTCTACGAAATTTTTTTTAAATCATAAAAATCTCTAAATGTCTAGAAACATTTTGAAATTTCTTAAAATTTCACAACAACCTTGGAAATCACTTGAAATTCTATGGAATTTGTTTAAATTCCATGAAATCCCTTAACTTTCTCCTGATTCTTTTTAAATTCCTCAAAATCATTTTACAGCCTTTAAATACTTTGAACTTTTTATTTTAAATTTTAAAATACCATAAAATTCCTGAAAATCTCCTAAAGTTTCCTGAAATTGTAAGACAAAGATACACGACAAGTGATCTTACTTTATTATTATTTATATATCAATTTATATTTTCCCTGACAGCCACTGGCATATCCCAGATTTCCCTAACAAATTTTTTTTTCTCTGACATTTTCATGACTTATTCCTTGACATGTGGCCATCCAGTTGATATTCAGAAAGACAAAAGGACATCTGCACGAATCTATTTCTCATAAAAAAATATTCATCCAGAAAAAATCCCACTGAAAAATAATACAAAAGAATTCCTTCGCTATTTATCTGCACACGAACCTAGTCCGAAATGAAAAACAAAGTACGAATTTCCTCTGAAAAATACTCTCTCAAGAATCTACTTTAAATTCCACTTCAAATATGAAATTCAAACAAGTCTTCATCACTATGTCGAATCAACATCATTTCCGTTTTGGCATCTCCCCTTTACTTTAATAAGAGTGCCAAATGCGACTGTTTGCCGGAGCATAGAACTCGATCTTTCGGTCCAGAGCGAGATGAATTCAGTTTCTAAATTACTTTTCGATCTCGACAAATGCGTCCATCCGAGTTTGGGTCGACTTCAATATTCCATGCAAACAGTCGTAAAAATCGACTCTTCAATTTGAAATGAAGCAATAATGTCCGGGAATTCAAAACAGAACTGAATCAAAAATCTCCTTTATCCCTCTACTCATTGATTTTCACACTCGTCAATTCAAATCCTAGCTCGAACAGGAAGCAGAATACTTCAGTCACTTCGACCCGAGGAGCGAGCTGGATGCATCAACACCTTGGCGGATTTACTCCAATCTAGACAAAGCGAGATCTTGGATGCCAATAACAAAGATCTAGAGGAAGCCAGCAAAACTGGTCTGGCAAAGCCTCTACTTTCTCGTTTATCCTTAACACCCTCCAAATTGAAATCCTTGAGTCATGGTCTCAGGCAAATTGCTGATTCTTCTTTAAAAAACGTAGGCAGGGTCTTAAGAAAAACACAGTTGGCCGATGGAATGGAATTGAAGCAAATCACAGTGCCAATTGGGGTGTTGCTAGTAATTTTTGAATCAAGACCAGATAGTCTTCCTCAAGTGGCAGCGCTCGCCATGGCCAGTGCGAATGGACTATTACTTAAAGGAGGAAAAGAAGCAGCTTACAGCAACAAGTGCCTTATGGATCTCGTGAAGGAAGCTCTAAGCTCTGTGGGAGCTGCTAATGCCATTTCTCTCGTATCCACCAGAGAGGAAATCGGTGATTTGCTCTCCATGCAGAAGCACATCGATCTCATTATTCCCAGGGGTAGCTCAGAACTTGTCCGCTCCATCCAGGAACAGTCGAAGCATATCCCTGTCTTGGGACACGCAGAGGGCATCTGTCATGTCTATGTTGATAAAGAAGCAGATCTTGGAAAGGCTTTGAAGATCATTCGAGACTCAAAATGTGATTATCCAGCTGCCTGCAATGCTATGGAGACACTATTAATCCACGAGAGTCATATGAACGGCAGCTTCTTCTCCGATGTTTGCAACATGCTGCAAAAGGAAGGGGTGAGTTATTCAGTTATGAACTCATCATAGACTTTACTTTACTTTACATCATTTACTCGTGCAAATAAGACGAACGAAGTCTCCTTTGGGGTATTTTATGCATCGTAGATGCGAAATGCTTCCTGGAACTATTGAAAGGAACCATATTATTCATCAACTTATAAAAGCATTCAAACTGGGAAATACATCTTTAAAATTCGAAAAAATTCAAACTTTGAATTTCCAGAGCTGAAAAGAGTTGGGGTTGAGTTTGGGGGATAAATTTTTAAGTATGAAGAAAACTGAAAGGGATTCTTTTAGAAGAGAGGTAGATCTTGTCCAAATAAAATTTTCCGAAAGTACTAATGGATTTTCTTCTGATGTAGGTCAAAATCCATTCTGGTCCAAAGCTACAGCAACAGCTGACATTTGGCCCACCAGCGGCCCGGAGTATGAAGATCGAATACGGTACTTTAGAGTGCACTATTGAACTGGTGTCGGACCTTGACGATGCGATTAACCACATTCTCAAATATGGAAGTGGACATACAGACACAATCGTTACGGAAGACACGAAAAGGGCTGCTCTATTCCAAAAAGAAGTCGACAGTGCTTGCGTCTTCCATAATGCCAGCACTCGATTTGCCGATGGTTACAGATTTGGCCTTGGTGCTGAGGTAAGCTGGTTCACCTTTTCAGTGCTTGCACTATGGATCAATTAAAATGTCTCGACTCACTGATTTTCACATCCATGTTCATCCCACTACAAAGTTTCATTGAAGCTTATTTCTACATCAGCAAAAGGGATATTTAATCTTCATTAAATCTCCTTATAAAATAGTACCAATAATATTCTGATAAAAAACTATTCACAACGTATTTCAAATAAAATAAGGCTTGTGTTTTTCACAATTTTAATTTTTTTGATACTATTTTGTTTCAAATTTTCATCAAGAGAAATCATTATTTTTACTATAAGAAGAAAACATCCAAAAAATACAAAAGAAGTTAAAAGGTTCTTATAAATTTTCCAAAGGAGAATCTTTTATAAAAACAAAGGATTTATCGGATTTAAAATAAGAGAATAATATTTTATCATGAAAACCAATCTCTGCAGTTACATAAATGAAAATGAAAATATTTGTATTTTCGTGTTGAATTTACCTTAGAAAATTTAATCTTTTCAAAGAAAATAGATTAGAAATACATACTGAAAAATAGATACAAATTCCGTCTGCTTATATCAAATTTACGAACATTATAGTCACTGCTCTTATCGTTTAAATTGTAAATTTTAGTGGAAACGATAAATCCGAAGTGTAATGATCCACAATATCGTAATGACTTTCAGATAATGGACTAGGAGATAAGAAATATACTCTTTGAATTCCAGAATAGTATCAATGAAGCGAGATTTGCAGATATAAATTATTCTTTTGAAAGAGGAAAAAAATATGCCTTTCTTTAATTTATTAATACTAATTCTTAAAAAATATGCAGCCTGGAAATTAGGGGAAAATATAATAAATGAAAGCTGTTTTAACAAGACACTTATTAAATTTTAAACTTTTCATCCAATTTCTTCAAATGTTTATAATTAAGTAAAAGAAACACGAAAACACGACTTTCACAACTTGCGCAAATGAAAACCTGGACCAGGACGAAAGTTCAAAGCTAGATGAATTTCACAAAAATTAAGTTTCTTACTTTAGAAGAAAATGAAACAAACTTCCCTTGTCTAAACTAAAACAATATTAAACTAATCTAAAACAATGTTAATAAAATCGAAGTTGCCACCTCAATTTCTCATTTGATGAGTTTCTCGGTGAAATGAAAAGTTTTAGGTTTATACGTAATAATAAATTTGACAAAATTTAATAATATTTGTTGGAATATTCGAAATACACGAATCAAATCGAACCTGAATCAACATTGAGCGAAATTTGATTGGATGAATTGTTATTTCAGGTCGGTATTTCGACAGCCCGAATTCATGCTCGAGGTCCCGTTGGAGTTGACGGTTTATTAACGACGAAATGGATTTTGCGAGGAGACGGTCACGCGGCAACGGACTTTACGGAAAGTGGTGGCAAAACTTTCCTTCATCAACCCTTACCAGTCGACGACGAGGTGGTTTGAATTTCAAATCACGTCGAAGATGAAAAAACTCCCAGAGTCATCGATTCAGCTGTGACGGTTGTACGTTATATCTTATCGTTTTTTAATTTCTCTCGAAAAAGTTCGTCACTATAATTCCCTTGCCACAAACAAGATATTTGATTAATCTGCGAAAGATACGTTTTGTAAAGTTGTTCCTGATAGATACATTTTTCATTTTCCCTCACAAGATCGCTTTAAAATCTCTGGAATATGAAAAAGATAAATATTTACAAATCCTATAGATAGTTGAGAAGAATCGTCGTATCTGCAGATTGAAGTTTCAACATTTTAAAGTCCCAACCCAATATTGGATCCTCTGAAAGCAAAACGATAGAAACTGTTAAATAAAGTGATTGATAAATGGTATGAATCAGTGACATATTTTCTCAATGTAGATTTTACATTAATCTTGTGGCCACTTTAAAAGTTTGAAACGAGTCTACAATATTTCGCATGTTACGAACTCTAAACGACGTTTAAAGCGGGTCGAAGTTTTCAAGTTACTTTTCATCACAATAGCATATTCTAGAGGTTTTATTGCGACAACATATACATCAAGCCAATATGAAATTCCTTCCAAGCAACGAATAATCTAACCGATTTTAGATCAACAACCTGAGAAAAGAAAATTTTAAGGGATTTAGTCAAGTTTTCAACTTTAAATTTCAATTTCAATTTTAGAGATCAGAATGACGATTGCTTCATGTCAAATAAATTTTTTCAGCCTTCCAGAAAGACGTCACAAGACTAGGATAAACCGATAAATAAATTTAAAAAGATATGGATAAGAGCAACTCTCCTTGACAGACACAGAACGGTTTTTAGACTCAAATGATAAAGTTTATATATTTTGATAACCCATCAGAAACTCGATGTTTGTGGATGTGGCGAAGAATCAATCTAACTTTAATAAATGAAGCTTTCCGTCTTTAAAACGAATGGCCAAGATTCGTGGAAATTTCTAATCTTTTCCAGTATCTCTGACAAAATTAATTATCTTTGCGGCTTACTTCAATAGAGCTTAATAATATTAATTGTCTGTAACTGTTGGAGTGAACTTGACTAAGAATTCTACAATCGTCTTTGGGAGGAAACTATGGTCTTTGCGTTTACGTCAAATAGAGATTAAATCAGTTTGCTGGCATGGAAAATTATTCTCATTGTCATTGCAGTTAAAGATTCTGTGCTCTTCGATAAACGAGACATCAATTAATCTTTGACCGAAAAAAAAATAGGTCAGATGTGATGTTTCGCGAGAGAGCACTGTGCAATTTCTAGGTCTGTGTTTGCCATTCGTATTTTGAATAATAAGTGGGAGGTAGCTTCTTTCATATATTCGTCGCCTAAAGTAATGTCACATCGAACGCGGTACTAACACTAAGTTAAAAGTTTCGAGTCCCCGGAAGTCTACAGCCTTCGATCTTCAAGGGACGAGAAATTCGAGTGGCAATCGCGCAAAATGTCGTTCGTCAGCTAAGAAAAGAATTGCAAATGAAGAAGCGATATTCTCAGCCATTTTTAATGAACGTTAAGATGCTTTTACCACTACTATTTCTATTTTTAAATTTTCATCTCCTATATTTTATTTTATATTATATAAGTACCTCTGTACAATTACAGGGTGCTGTTAAGTTTTACCTTCAAAACTCCCGGATTTAAAAATATTAATTTAACAAAATGTAAGTTCTGCTCCAGAAAGTAAAATTGTTCTTGAAAAAATTGTCCCACATTCATATTGTGTAGATTACAGAAATGAAGCATTGGACTGAAGGAAAATAATTATGCACCCGAAGTCTTGAATCCCATTCACAATGCTAAAGAAACTTCGAACAAACAAAATATCCAGATTTAAATAAAAAATTTTTAAGAAAAGAGTATTTTACCCTAAAAAAGTAAGGTAAAATGAAAACAGTTTTTTATTGGATTATCTTAAAAGCATTGATTGCACTATATTTTTTTGGAAAACCTAGTTTATTGTCCAACGAAAATATCCAAACTTCATTTCATTAGAATTAAAAAATTTTTTAAAACTGTCTCATTTTGACAAGCTAAAGTTTTACTGATTTTTATAATTAATTACATATTTAAAATTTTTAGATTAAAGTTAAATTTAAATCAAAGTTAACTTTACACTAGCAGAAATTTGACTAGAAAAAAGGGGTTTTAAATATAAATAGTGTCTTAATGAAGACTTAGAAATTTGACTTCAAAAATAAAACATATATAGGAGACGAAACTCAAAAAGATATTGTACAGAAATATAACTAGAATCTTTTGGAAATGAGAGAAATAACAAAGTTAAAAGTCGAACAAACGGTACTAAGTAAATATAAAGAACCAAAAGTTCGCAAAAGGAAATATTTAAAAGCTCCATCAAAGTGCCTTTGATCTCAAAAGTTAATGCGCTTCGACTTCTGTTTTCTCTGGTAATATATAAATCTTTCTTGAGCCTCGAATATAAAATACATCTCGTCCACGTTAAAAGTTCTGTAAATCTCTTGAGCCTCGATTTATGTAAATATTTTAGGTGTTTAATTTCTACAATTTTATAGTATATTTAATTTGGCCCCTGGGGCTGCAATTAATTTCCTGTTCTATCTCAAGGAGCCCAGCAAGGAAATCGATATGCCTTTTTATAAGGACCAGCTTTCTTGCAATTAGTGATAATTCTAGAAGCTCAATGTAATTTATTTAATAAAAGGATAAATAATTACTTTTGAAATCGATTCTTTTATTCTATTCTTTGAGTATCAACCCGCAGGATAAAAGCTGGATTATGATTTGTTAATATCAGAATGGAAAAAGGTAAGTGGACTGTGAAACACATCAAAGAAAAGCAAGTACTGCATGCAATCGAAGGAGTTGTATTGCTTTGTACGACTTTTCAAACTTTAGAATGCTCATTAGTTGAATCCGGTAGTTGAAACCGGATTCTCATACAAATTTGTGAATTCGACTCAGCTAACGTCTAATGTTCGCGGATACCGTCCGAATTTTACCAAAGTTTACTACTGCTTTTCAAAGGGTGGAACTGATTCTCCAGCCTTTCATTGTCTATTCGAACAATCCTTTCTCTCAGAATACTCCAAACTTCTTTCGTTTGCCTTGGCAATGGATTGAAAAAAATATATATAATAGTTGAGATCATCAGCGAATGAATGAAACTGCTAATTTATCTAATAATAAAATAGATACAATTTTCTAGTTAATTGTTTCTTCGATTAAAATGTATTTTCACTGAACCAGTAATGAAGTTTTATTTGTTTGCCAAAGTTAGGATTTGTTCACAACGAATGTCTATTCAATAAAAAGATATCGAAAAATATTTATCGTATTTCGCCTTGACGAATAATTGTCTGCTAACCTTGTTCATGCGTGAACACATAAAATAAAAGGCAGTTATCTTTTATTATCGTCAAAATTGACGTTAATGTAATAAAATCGCAAAATGGACTTCGAGTACACTAAATCTGTTTACTGTATGCAATCATTTCCTGATTATGCAACACACGCATTTATCAAGTCATACTTGATGATAGCTTGTTTAAATGGAACATTCCACATGTTGAGAAGGTCATGAATGCATTTTCATAAAATTTTCAACAATTTAGTTTTCCGTTTATAAATTAATAAAACTGATATCTGGTTTGTATTAATTTTGCTAGACAAACTTATTATTAAAATTTATATTTAAAAGTCAATAGTTCAATAATTATCAATGTTACTAATGTAAACTTTTAAATATCACGGACTGATACATGTTTAATGCAATCAGCAAGAAATCATCTTTCCGTTGAATGACCTCCGATATAAATAAATCGATGGTGTAATATTCTTTAATTAGAGAACAAGTGTTTAATAAACTGTAGTCTTAAAGTCCGTGTGAAATAAAAATTCTATTTTAATCAGTTGACAAGCTTGCTTTTATCATCGAAGATATTGCAAGATTTTAATATCTCTACAAAATTATTAAAGTATTTATAAAAAATCGATCGACGATTACTATAGAAACATGCTGCGTGCATTATTCATAATTACAATTTGATGAAAATAACAAATCACTCATACTCAGAAGCTTAAATACCTTTAGAAATTATTACATATAATTTCAATAGATACAAGTGATTTAAGCCATCTCTTTGTCTTTATCAAAGAATTCTCTAGAACTTACTTTCATTTCTCAACTGCCATTTAAACAATGATTCCATAAAGTTTTGATAGTTCTCAGCATACACTTCCAATTGCTAATATCGAAGCGCGATATCACTTCCAAAAAGTTCAGATTGAGATACCAAGAAACTTTCACACGTTTTCTGGCGCCCACAATTTAAATGTCCTATCAAATGAACTTGTAGCGATAAATTGATTGTCCGGAGAGACATCCGTGCACATCACTTTTCCGTCATGTCCCGGCAAAGTTTTGAGAGGTTGCCAAGTTTTGTTGGACCAAATTTTGGCGGTGCCATCGTAAGAGCAAGTGACTAGATATTGGCCCTCTACTTTCTGATACTTTACATCAGATAACAAATTCGTGTGAGCAGGAATTGTATAAATGCAAGTTCTTTTTCGAAGGTCCCAGATCTTGCAAGTATTGTCTTCACTTCCTGTGGCTATGTGGTAGCCATTCGGAGAAAAATCTATTCCAAAAATGGACTTTAGGTGACCTTCCATAAACATTATACACCTACCGGTTCTCAAATCCCAGACTCTGCCGAAAGAATCCTGTCCTCCAGTCGCTGCAACACTTCCGTCACACTGGAAACTAAAAAAGAGAAGACTATTAGTTCGGGACTGAAAAATTCATTTAGTATTTAAGATATGGCTGACATTCTTAATAATATCTTACCTAATACAATGCACAGGACGCGCATGTCCTTCTTGATGCAAAACTTCCGCCTGCTGTTCTAAATCCCAAAGTCTCCACGAAGAGTCATAACAACAGGTACCAAGAAACCTTCCAGATGGATGAAACGCTATCCTTGAGACTCTGTAAGGTGCATGACCCTCGATTTCTGCCAAAGGCTTGTCTCCAGTCCCACTTCCCCATAACTTTACGGTACCTATAGTAAAAAATAATAAGTATTAACTCAAACGTGTACTTATATTTATATATTTATCTATTAGTATTTGGACTTCCTTACCATCAGATGCACAGCTAGCCAGAACGCACGTTTGTCCGCTATCTTCACTCAGAATGTCTTCAGATATTGTAGCTTTGGGATGAAAAACAATGCAACCAACGTTACAATTATGACCTTTGAGTGTTCGCAAGAGATTACAGTCGGGTACAGACCATAAATTACAATTTCCTGACCAGGAAGCCGTTGCGAGGACTTTGGAGTTCGGACTGAACTGGCAGTATGATATTGGCCTTGTGTCTCCAATCTGGGAACAGTAGATACTTAGAGCTTGCAATTTCTTTAGCAATTCCTGCCGTCGAGCTGTACGCGTCGCACCTGGAAGTTCCAGCTCTCGTCTGGCATTGTCGAGTCTTGCTCTCGCTCTTGGAAGCGAGTACACTAAAAATAAGAACGAATTAATTGAGAAACAAAAAACGAACTTAAATAACGAAATAAATTAATTAATTAAAACACAGACAACCTATAAAATTGCACAAAATTGAAAATAAAAGCATCATTACTTGCAATCCATTGTCGCGCGACTTGGAGAGAGTCAGGTCCTTCGTGATACCAAGTTTCTGTATCTTTTTCAATAGGTTGTGATGGTTTTTCTTCGTCATCGTGTTTCTTTTTAATAGCATCTTCTCCGAGACTCGCAAGAAGTTCCCTTAACCTCGTTCGCCTGTCAGCTGGTCCTTCTCCGAATAAACAGATCGGCTCTCCCAATTGCCTTAAATTCTTTTTAACTTCAGAGTCGTCAGTTGAGACATTAATTTGTCTGGCTTTTCTTCTACGTTCGAATTCTTCGAGTAGAGCCTGACGATCTTTTGACATTTCCTCTTCCAATTCCATATACTCGGTGGAAATGTGTACATTTCCTGCTGCAACAGCAGCAGAGGAATTTTCATTTGTTGCTGAGGCATCTTTTTCATCATCAGAACCTTCAGCTGCAGCTGTTGCGACCCGAACTCGTTCAGTTTCCTCCAATGAACCATAATGAATATTTCTAGGTTTTTTTACATAAACCTCTTCGTCGTCTGACATTTTATCTACAAAAAAGCTTTAAAATATTAAAATTTGATAATTTGCAACATATAATACGTTAAAATTTATATATCTTAAAATTAATTTCAGTTTTGCATTGTATTTTGTATTTACGATATTATTTGGTAAGAAAAATTTCCAAGAATGAAAATTCAATATTCGTTGATCTAACCTCAAAAAATGACAAGCAATTCAAGCTAAAAAAACTTGTTAAATTACTCGTAGTAATATTTCTTGGTAAATGTATTGATATACGAATTCAAAAATAAGAAAGATGTTAGAAATAAGCAAATAAGATGTGAAATAAAGGAAATAAATGATCTTGTGAGATCAGAGGTTCGGTATATAGTAAATATAATATACAATAAAAAAAGTGTAATATGAAATAAATAGATATAAAAATGATGTTATATTTAAAGAATTCAACTTACATTACTCTTTTGTTGATAAAAATACAATTTACATTACACCAAAACGTAAAATACACGAAAACTAGCGAAAACCAAAACTCGCGAACGTAAACGATGTAAACGCCGGAAAATGTAGAAGCGGGTGGGGAGGAAGTCGATAAAGTAGAGCAGCCCCGTGGTACACTCGAACCCAGACTCGAACCCCTCAAATTTAGAACTGAGTGCTCATTGGTCACATTTGGCGCGCTATAAGAATAAGCATTCAAATCATTTTATCAACTTCTAACATAACTATTATATATTAAAGAAAATTCCACTTACCTGTGATAGA